>JAWPHD010000738.1:0-406153 GCA_037043455.1 Cyrtodaria siliqua | reverse complement strand
GAATGCAAGAAGAATGCTATTCATAATCCTTACACTAGTATAGCAATGCATTGCTTTGAAAGGATTACAGTATTGAGATCAGATATAAAATTGTATGTTGTAATGTAACATTTTAACATTGCCAACTGATTCCTTATGGGTGTAATTCAACAACTTTATTTCAGTCTAACAACAACACAGATAAATACTGCTAGACAAAATTTACTATATTGCCTTGAGAAAACCACAAAAAAAAAATATTTTTAATTTATACTGTTATTGGAAGCAGTTTTACTTTGTTAATTGATGCAATATGAATGCAATTCAATATTTTGTTCATGTCAAGCAATCACAAAAATAATTTTACTAGACAAAATTAACAACAGCTAACTTGAAACTAGACTTGTGTCCATAAGACACGGATGCCCCCCACTACTGCTTCACATATTATTAAGGAAATTGTGTTTTTAGAACAACAGTTAATTGCGTGAAATTTTATTATTCCATATTCCAAGGAGCATAACTCTGAAATTAGAGTCGATGGGGCCCTATTATTGAACTTGACTGACACATTACGTCCATATACAATTTTGATTAGGTTTGGAGAAGATTGGATAACACTTACCCAAATTAGAGTCCAGACAACTTTAATTACATGAAGTTGTACTATTCCAAGGGGCGTAACTCTGGAATTACCAAGGCGATGGGGCCAATTAATGAACTTGGCCGAGACATTGTGCCCATATGCAAATTGACTTAGTAACATTTTTGGTACGGACAGGGGTAACACTATATATGCCTTTTATTTGCATAAAAAACTTCAGAAATCACAGCATTGTTTTTTGCAGAAGATATCATATTGCTATTGGAATCATTTAAACATTTTTCAAAAACAAAATTCTAGGCTACAATGGAAAATGTATTGCTAGGCCAAATTTACAATACTGAGATAAGAAAGCAGCATTTTCTGTATACATATGAAGTTATGCTGTTATTGGATCATTTTAACATTGTCAATTGATTCAATATATATAATGTCATTCAACCTCTTTATTTAAAGTAGCTATCCCGCCAACATTAGCCAATTTTTACAACATATATACACTGTTTCTAAACCTACTGATTACAAGGTATATATATTACATCTTTTCAGAATCCAAAATCTATAGACACAATATAAATGGCTTTAACCAGCCACGCCAAATCCCAAAACTTGAGCGTTGAATTAAGAGTTACCAACTCATAATTCATTTTAAGCACAATCAGTCACGGGTTTTTTAAAAACCAGTGAAAAATTCTGTACTTTTAATCGGCACATATATATTAGTATATGACCTGAACACCTGGATAGTTTTGATAAACAGTTTTGTAGTGTAATTTTGCCGTTATTTGGCGGATTAGAATCTTTAAGTCTAGCAACTACACAAATAAATATTGTTAGACAGAATTTACAAAAACAGCATTTTTTTTATTTCATTTATAAGAACTTTTGCTGCTATTGGAATCACATTTTCAACTGATACTAATATGAATATATAATTTAACATCTTTATTCAAGTCTAGTAACTACACAAATAAATGTTACTAGACAGAATTTACAAATATAGTCAGTTAAGAAAGCAGTATTTTTTAATTCATATCTTATGCTGCTATTGGAATCATTTTAACATTGTCAATAGATTTAATTCGAAGGTAACTCAATATCTTAATTCTAGTCTAGCAAATCAATATGGCTACTCCTACTGAACATCTCAACAATTTTTGATGTAGTAGGAAATATCAATTTGAAGTCTAGTTATCATTTCGTCATGATGTTCCAGTCCATTAACTTTTCGCAGAATTATGGGCTCGTTTCAGCTGATAGCTTTCGGAGGTGGCATTCGTTTAATTTATAATACATGTTATTCTTGATATTTATTCAAGTCTAGCAATGACTTCAGTGCCCTAGATAGCATTTGTAACTGTAATGGTATTTCACTCAAATTAAAAATAATTCAAAATAATAACTCGAAAAAAAAAACAAGAGCTGTCAAATGACAGTGCGTTAGACTTTCAAGGCCTTGTCTATTTATTGGAAAAATAAGTTGAAAGGGGCATAATTCTGCAACGTTCATGACAGAGTTATGAAATTTGCCTGTACGAAATGAAAGTGAATACATGTATAAAGTTTTATTGAGTTTTAGCATTTTCTGAGATGTGAGATTACCGTAAAAGGTTAACAGATACCAACATTGAAGCAAGTAGAATGAAAAATGTGTGTGTATCTGGAACGAATGTCTGGAAAATTATTTGGGTAACTGACTATATTTAACCCTTAACCTGCTACATATATATAATGGGACTGTTCTTTCTTTGAATTAAGACCATTCCATTTATGTGACAAAGGGGTGTTTTGGGGAAAATTACTGATCAGCAGCCAGACATTGTACAGGCTGATCAGTCTGCAAACTAAGGGTTAATGAGATATGGATACACTGCTTATCTGGGACACTGATGACAAGTATATGGGTACACTGCTTATCTGGGGCACTGATGACAAGTATATGGATACACTGCTTATCTGGGGCACTGATGACAAGTATATGGATACACCGCTTATCTGGGGCACTGATGACAAGTATATGGATACACTGCTTATCTGGGGCACTGATGACAAGTGTATTGCTAAACAGAATTTACAATATTGACCTAGAAAACAGAATTTATTTTATTTATAACAAGGTATAATGCTAATTTTAACACTGTCAATGGATGAATATGAATATGCTATTCAAAATCTGTATTTTATAAGAACAAGTAAAACAGGACCCCAAAGAAGACCTGTATAAATCTACTAGTTTTAGGCTGTATAGTGTCCAAAAGGTTCTAATGATAAACATTCGACACATTTGGTGGTAAATATAAGCCCACCTGGCTGAATCGCCTGGCATTCGGCCATAATAAGAGCTAATAAATATTGCAGTTATAATCAATGTGATAAAACACTAAAAAAACATATAGTTTATCTAAAAGATTAATCAGTTCTATATATATATATATAAATAAAGATCTTGCAATATCTCTTAAAGGGTCCATCAGGATTTGGGGGCTAAATATACCAAAATTATAAACAGTTGTCATGTATTTCGAAATACCTCTGCCTAATGTAGCAGCGATGCTCGTATTGCAATACTTTACAAATTTGTTACCGCTACTTAGTTTAAAATGACTAACCCTCTGGCATAACCATAGTTAGGAAATACCTTCTTCAGGGTTTTTTATTTATTTGTTCAGTGTAATTTCTTTTGGCTTACTAATTTCATTTCTGTCAATTTAATACGGAAACAATGTTTTAAACGATTCTGAAAAACTTCCAATCCTGATGAAATTCCTTTAAATTACATGATATTGATGCACAGTTATAATTCATAGAAAAAAAAATTGTTATGGTTATGAAATTGTTCTTAGGAAAAAGGGACACATATGCCTCTGTTGGAAGCTACATTTATGTTCTTTATATGCCATTGTCACCAAACCATCAAGATTGATTACATCATCAACAACATTACATTACATCACAAAAGGGTTTAATGTTCACGTTGGCTAAGAGATTAAGTTAGCATTACAGAAACATTTATACTGTCAAAACCATGTTATTATACAGAAATGTGCACATACCCTGCATATTAATATTTACAAATTTAAAGTAAGCAATTTTGTAAAATTTGGGTATTATTTATCTTGCTTATAAAATCATGTGGAGTTGTACAAAATCTATAAAGTGGGCTTTGTAAAGTGAACAAGTCCACATTCTACTGTGCCCTTGGTGAAAGAACTAGAAATCCAACTGCAGACATAATGTTGTTCCACTGAGGGAATTTTCCTCTTGGCACAATGGCAGGTGGACTATAACCCTTAGAACTGCACCATTGTTCTGATAGGGGCTATAGAACCTGAGTACGCAATGTGAGCAGCATTGTTAGGGACTTGCATAATGGCAGAGGGACTGTTATATTTAGAGCTACACAGAGAACTAGAAACCTTAGTCAACACAAGGTCTGCAGAGGAATCACCTAATGTGGAATTACCATTATTAGAGGTTCCTGGCGCTACCTTACCAGGAAGTACAACGTATAAGAGGTTCCTGGAGCTACCCTTACCAGGGAGTACAAAGTATTAGAGGTTACTGGTGCTACCCTTACCAGGGAGTACAACGTATTAGAGGTTCCTGGTGCTACCCTTACCAGGGAGTACAACGTATTAGAGGTTCCTGGTGCTACCCTTACCAGGGAGTACAAAGTATTAGAGGTTCCTGGTGCTACCCTTACCAGGGAGTACAACGTATTAGAGGTTCCTGGTGCTACCCTTAACAGGGAGTACAAAGTATTAGAGGTTCCTGGTGCTACCCTTAACAATAAATATGGAAACTGACCAATATTAAAAAATAAAATATTACAATAAATTTCTTTGGATCACCACAGAAATTAAAGGCTATACAAGAAAAAAAAGAAATCAGCAGACTAGAAGCATACTATTAAATTTAAAACATCTATTTCAAAGAAAACAAAGGCATATTGGTCATACACAGGAGGAGACAATCATTCTGAAACCAGAAAGCCCAAACATCAGAAGAATCAAACAAAGGAACCTCCATGATATGATTTTTTGAAATATAGGCATACAACAGCAACATCACAGCACTGAAAGATAATGTAAAACTAGCATTCTAAATTGACAATTTAAATTCATCTTAGAGGAATCCACAATTACGCGAAAAGTTTTTGAAAAGCTCAGGAGACTTCTCTACTGTCCCAGATATAGACATCAACATAAATGAAGTGCAGAAACTTCTAAACAGCTTCATTTCACACAAACCAGCTAGTACTGACAATATAAACCAACAGCAGATCTCACCTATCAGACTATCATCTTCAGACAGAGGTGAGTTACCAGATACATAGAGAACAGCTCTTACGAAACCAGACTTCAAAAAAGGACAGAAGTACCAGGTAGAGAACTATAGGCCCATCTCTCTGCTACAATGTGCTACAAAATCCTCAAACACATTGCAATCAGCCATGAACATGCAGCTAAACAAAACATCCTCTTCTTATTGCAGCACGACTTGTGCAAGGGCAGATCATGTAAAACACAGCTGCTGATATTCACAGACGACATAACAGCAAATATGGAAAATGACAAACACACAGGCATCCTTATTATGAACTTAAGGTATTTTATAAAGTCAGCTACATCAAGCTAATGCACTAACTCCACCACTATGTATGGAATATGAGGAAAACCACCAGACAGATAAATGCATTTCTAACAGATCTACCTGTGATGGGGAATAATCCCCGATGTTGTTGCTGGGGAATAATCGTTGGACAAGACCAGCGTCGAATCAGGAGTACCTCAGGGATAAGTATATAGTACTAGGACAGGGATAGTACTAGGACCAAGCCTATTCATTTCTACATCAACGACATACCCACAACATTGACTTGGTAGATGAGATGGAAAATGGACTTTCACCCGGACATATGTAACATCCTTACCATTACCAGAAAGAGAAACGACATCATCCACGACTATGTTCTACACAAGCAAGTCCTGCAGCATGTGACTTCAGCACATTATTTAGGATTAGGATGCACATTCGACATTTGTATAGACTAATCGACCATCAGATTCCAGTCATATGAAACCTCAACATCAGATCTGTCTAGTCAAGGCCCAAGCAGACCTGATGCATACAAGTGCGAGATGGTACAAAGGCTGACATTGCACACTGTCACCAATTGCTAGGGTGATAGATCAAGCATCGTTGAGATGATACAAGACAAACTGGCAGAGTCTGTAAAATCGCAGACAGGTTTTTAGCTTAAGACTGATCATGCTGTACAAGATAAACAATCAACTAGAAGGCATTAAAAAAAATAGATAGGTTCCACGCCGCTGTCTCACCAGACACATGCTTCCAAAATCCTTTCAATTCCCAACATCTTGCTATGATTTATGAAAGGATTGAATTGAATTGAACTGAACTGGATTTTATAGTTGCACTAACAGCTAAGGTCATATGGCGACTTTCCAGCTTCTACTGGTGGAGGAAGACCCCAGGTACCCCTCCGGACAATTTTCGTGCACGGCCGGGCACCTGGGTAGAACCACCAACATTCCGAAAGCCAGCTGGATAGCTTCCTCACATAAAGATTCCTAGGCCACTGAGGGATCGAACCTACAGCGGTGAGGGGCAAGTGATTGCAAGTCAGAGACTCTATATGAAAGGATTGAAACAGCCGTCCATCAGATAAAATCTCAGTTGGGTTTCTAGAGTTCAAACTCTCTTTCTAAAGCTATTAAAACGTCTTTATTTTTATCTAAGAGATAGACCTGTAATTACAGAACTCAATATGGACTGGGACGCCGACGTGATTACATAAGCTCCCTTATTCTTCTTCGAATAGTCGAGATAAAAAAAAAAATATTATTAAAAGAACAATTTTTTAAATGTTTCTTCAAGTTCATTTTTTTTTTAAATTATGACAGGGAAACATGGCCTATGTCTGTTTTCGAAGCACTGAAAAAAATAACCTTAAACATTTGTATTTATCTTCAAGTTTTTTACTTACTTGAAAAGCAACCAGTCAACTTTCGTCAAACCTGAACAACGCTACACAACCAACTTCAGGTCTCCCTGCTATAATCATCCAGCAGCTTGTACAATTGGATGGCGGAATCCATGTAGAGTATCCGGGTACCTGTGGTAAATAAAGATTATAGAATGTACTTTTTCTGACAACAATGAAAGTATCTTCATTAATAAAGGAGACAAGTCTATATTTTCATGAGCATGGATGAAGATATTTCAGTACAACTTGTCAAAAGAAACTTTTGTGCTAAAAGGTGACAATGTTGAAGTCCATGGGTGGCAATATCTAGAAAAAACATTACTTATCCTTTAAACCATGAATTTATTCTCACTTGTCTATATAATACACAAGAAATCCGTGGATTCACATGTCTCGCCTAACGGGGGCTGGACTTAAAAATAACAAGAAATATCACTGTAAGTGATAAATGCCCCCGAAGTGTCCTTTGACCTCTAAGTATGACCTTGACCTTGGAGCCATGGACCTGGATTTGTGCAAGACACCTCATTTGGTTGTGGTGAGCCCTTGTGCCAAGTTATTTGAAAATCCGTCCAGGCATGCACAAATTATTGACCGGACACGATTTGACCTTTGACTTTTAAATGTGACCTTGGGGCCACAGACCTGGATTTTGTGCGTGACACATCGTCTTGTTGTGTTGAGCACTTGTGCCAAGTTATTTGAAAATCCGTTTATGAATGCCAGAGTTATTGACCGGACACAATTTGACTTTTGACCTCCAAGTGTGACCTTGACCTTGAAGACCTGGGTTTTGCGCGCGACACATCGTCTTGTTATGGTGATCACTTGTGCCAAGTTATTTAAAAATCCCTGCAGGGCTTGTGAAGTTACGGTCCGGACACAAAATTACGTACCTGTTTTTTACCTATAAACTTCAAGTGTAACATTGACCTTTGAGGTATGGACCTGGGTTTTGCGCGCGACACATCGTCTTGTTATGGTGATCACCTGTGCCAAGTTATTTAAAAATCCCTGCAGGGGTTGGGACGTTACGGTCCGGACACGAAATTGCATACCTGTTTTTGAACTATGAACTTCAAGTTTGACCTTGACCTTTGAGGTACGGACCTGGGTTTTGCGCGCGACACATCGTGTTGTTATGGTGATCACTTGTGCCAAGTTATTTAAAAATCCCTGCAGAGGTTGTGAAGTTACAGTCCGGACACGAACTTCGGAATGATGGACAGACAGAATCCGGACGGACAGTGCGATTACTATATGCCCCCAAAAACTTTTCGAGGGCATAAAAAGGTCAATGATGCTTAAACGATAGTTTGTAAACATTTTAGTAACTAAAAACAATCTAGTTTGCTGAGATGACATTTAAGTGCATTTGTTTAAAAACAAAATGCCAAGAGGGCCTGTGGATGCTCTACTGATTAAAACAGCTCTTATATCAAGGGTTGTCGACATAAAATTCCCATCAGTAGTTTTTTTAAAACATTGCAAAAACAACAGGGATAGGATGGCCTTAGATCGCTCACCTGGTAATCATGGGCAATAAGTCTGCTGTGTCTAGTCTGGCTTTTGTCCCACTTTCTTTTATGAATGAAATTTCATAAAAATTGGGTGTGGGGGTGGGGGGTTATATTAACATTCTGATAAAGATTGGTAAGGATTGGATGAACAATGAAGCCTCTATCGTCTTAACGATGCAAAATATAGCATTTTTAACTAAATCAAGGGCCATAACTCTGCTGTTACTGGTCCGATATGGCTTGTTTTCGAACTTGTCCGAGCTTTCATTGATATTAACAATGTGGTAAAGTTTGGTAAAGATAGGAAGAAAAACGAAGACCCTATCGTCTTAACGAGACAAAATATAACAATATAGCATTTTTAACTAAATCAAGGACCATAACTCTGCTGTTACTAGTCCGATCTGGCTGGTTTTCGAACTTGTCCGAGCTTTCATCGATATTAACAATTTGGTGAAGTTTTGTAAAGATAGGATGAAAAATGAAGGCCCTATCGTCTTAACGAGGCAAAATATAGCAATATTGCATTTTTAACTAAATCAAGTGCCATAACTCCACTGTTATTTGTCCGATCAGGCTGGTTTTCGAACTCATCCGAGCTTTCATTGATATTAACAACCTGTTAAAGTTTGGTAAAGATCGGATGAAAAATGAAGGCCCTATCGTCTTAACGAGCCAAAAGTTAACGCCGACGACGGACGACAGACAAAGGACGGACGACGGACAACTCGGCATCCCATAAGCTCTGCTGGCCTTTGGCCAGTAGAGCTAAAAATGAAGTAACTATAGATTTAACAAAGGAAAATACAATATAGTATTTTTCAACAAATCAAAGGCCATACCCTGTCGTTACTAACTAGATCTAGCTGGTTTTCGAACTTGTCCAAAATTTCATTGATATACCATGCTTTGCATAACTAGACATCATACTGAGACTTCCTGGCAAATTTTGTAGAAATCCAACAAGCCATTTAGGAGGAGTAGCGCCGACAAGAAATTTAATGTAAAAATGTCAAAGTGCCATAACTCCGTCATAAATCAGCAAACTGGAACAAAAGCGTGATATGCATAACTGGACATCTTACCGATGCTTCCTGCCAAGTTTCGTCGAAATCCAACAAGGCATTTAGGAGGAGTAGCGCCCGCAAGAAATTTAAAAAAAAAATGTCAAGGGTCTGTAACTCCATCAAAAATCAACGAACCGGAAAAAAGCAATTATAATAGGCACAGCAATTCTTCCTGCTAACATGGCGTTAACACTAAAAAAAAATAAAAAAATAAAAATAATGAAATAAAAAAAATAAAAAACTCCGCTGTTATTGGTCCGATATGGCTGGTTTTCAAACTTGTGAGAGCTTTCATTGATATTAACAATCTGGTAAGGTTTGGTAAAGATCGGATGAAAAATGAAGGCCTTTGGCCAGTAGAGCTAAAAATCATCAGCTCCAAAAATTAGGTGATGAAATCCAGTCATCCAAAAAAAAAGATGCAATACCGAAGACACAACTATGTCAAAATAGAATATGTTTTCTTCCAGAGATTAAGCTATAAATTAGGTTTAAAACATCTAGTGCATAATTCTAGTTCATGAGAAAGTGATGTAAATGTAACAATTAAAGTTATCTGCCCTTTGCTTGGATTGTGAAGGTCCCATCCACATTTGCTTTGTTACGTTGCAATGTACCACTCAAGATACAACTATAAGCAAAGCTTGAAAGGTCTTAGTGCATACAGTTTGTGAAAAAGTGAACTAACTGCCAAAGTTGAAGGTAAAAATTATAAGGTTATCTGCCCTTGCTTGAAGTGTCAAGGTCACTTCCACATTTGCTTTGTTACGTTGCGATGTACCACTCAAGATACAACTATAAGCAAAGTTTTAAAGGTCTAGTGCATACAGTTTGTGAAAAAGTGACCTAAACGCAAAAGTTGAACTAAAACTTATTAAGTTATCTGCCCTTTGCTTGGAGATTAAGCTATAAATTAGGTTTAAAACATCTAGTGCATAATTCTTGTTCATGAGAAAGTTATGTAAATGTAACAATTAAAGTTATCTGCCCTTTGCTTGGATTGTGAAGGTCACTTCCACATTTGCTTTGTCACGTTGCCATGTACCACCCAAGATACAACTATAAGCAAAGTTTGAAAGGTCTAGTGCATACAGTTTGTGAAAAAGTGACCTAAACGCAAAAGTTGAACCTAAAAATTAGTAAGTTATCTGCTCTTTGCTTGGAGGGTCAAGGTCACTTCCACATTTGCTTTGTCACGTTGCGATGTACCACCCATGATACAACTATAAGCAAGGTTTGAAAAGCAACACCTATGTCTCTTTTTTTCTTCGAAAAGGCGAGACAAAAAGGCTCAGTTTCCTTAAAAATGCACTTGTCCATATTCCTAAAAGCCCATCTTGTACAAATTATACAATGAATTTCACAACCCCAGAAGACCATGTTGATAAAAAAAACAAGAAAATCGGCAGAACCTGATGGATGCTCCCCAAAATGACAATTATCTACACCTTATCATATGGCCTTTATCACCCAGGAGTATTCAATTTGCAGTTCCATTAGTAGTTTCTGACTTATACTCCAGACAAGAATTACAAGTATAAAATTACAAAGGGCAATAACTCAAATTTTAATGAAGATTGGTTGTAGATCTCTGCATTTTCTCTCATTGCCCTTTACCACTGTTTGAAGTTCCATTGCAGTCCCATTAGTAGTTTTTGAGTTATGCATTGGAAAATAATTATAAGTATGATTCCAAAGGGCAATAACTCTTGAATTAAGATACAGTTCTTACACTCTGCACTTCCTCTCATTACCCTCTATTATTGTGTGGCCTTTAACTGTAGTCCCCATAAGTAGTTTTGAAGTTATGCTCCAGACAAAAATTCTAAGTAAAAAATTACCAAGTGCAATAACTCTAATTTGAATAAAGACAGAGTTCTTGCAAGCTGTACCGGTACTTTCTTTCACTGCCCTCATCCATACAGTACTGGTAAGATGAAAATGAAGTAACAATGGGCAAGTTTTGTTCCAATATCTCATTCACAAATGAAGTTACTGAGCGAAAACCGTTTTTCTATTTTTAGTAACAGTGACTTTGACCTTGACCCCAGTGACCCCAAAGGCAATCCCAACCTTCCTTTCCATATAGGCTACCTATCCTGCAAGTTTCATCGCAAAACCCCATTGCTAACAAAGTTATTGAGCAGAAACTAAGAGTTTGATGCCGCCCACCCGCCAAACGATATACCCCAATCTAATAACCAGGTTTTCCAAGGAATCTACCAAACAAGGTTTTATATGAGAAAACAACTCAAGTAAGCCATTGGTTCATGAGAAGAAGTCGTTTAAAGATGTTTTTTTTTATTTTTAGTCAATATTTTGAAGGTCACTGCATTCTACATAAATCTGAAGGTTAGACGGGGTTGTTCTTGTAACAAAAACCTATGACTGTCTCCCCCCACACTCTCAGTGTAATGGACAAACATCATGGATATGTACCTGTTTAGACTGAGGATCTACTGATCTAATAGCTACCAGGCATGAAATGCTTGGTTTACTGTGATTATAGTGCAGTCTATGCCAATGAATGGTTTGCATGCTCTGCTGTTACACTATAGCCATGCACTCTCATACTGTAGTCCACGTGCATACGACCTTGGACCTCTAAGTGTGACCTTGAACAAACGTTGCGCTCTGCATATCGTCTCGATATGGTGAACATTTGTGCAAAGTTATTTCAAAATCCCTCAAGTGGTTCAAGAGATATGGAGCGGACACGACTTGTGACAGACGGATGTATGGACGGACATCCAAGCTAAACAAGAAATCACATGTCTCGCCTAATGGGGCCTGGACTTAAAAATAAAATGGTCAATGATGCTTAAATGAAAGTTTGTAAACATTTTAGTAACTAAAAACAATGGAGTTTGCTGAGATGACATTTAAGTGCATTTGTTTAAAAACAAGAGGCCCAAGAGGGCCTGTGGATGCTCTACTGGCAAAAATGGCTCTTATATCAAGGGTTTTCGACATAAAATTCCCATCAGTAGTTTTTTTCAAAACATTGCAAAAACAACAGGGATAGGATGGCCTTAGATCGCTCACCTGGTAATCATGGGCAATAAGTCTGCTGTGTCTAGTCTGGCATGGGTATTTTTTAATTTGTCCCACTTTCTTCTATGAACTGGGGGGGATTTATATTAACATTCTAAACAAAATTCTAAACAAATATGGTACAGATCAGATAAAAAATGAAGTAACTACAGATTTAACAAAAGAAAATACAATATAGCATTTTTCAACAAATCAAGGGCCATAACCTGTCGTTACTCACAAGATCTAGCTGGTTTTTGAACTTGGCCAAGATTTCATTGATATACCACGCTTTGCACAACTAGACATCATACTGAGGCTTCCTGCCAAATTTTGTAGAAATCCATCAATCCGTTTAGGAGGAGTAGCGCCAACAAGAAATTTAAAGTAAAAATGTCAAAGTGCCATAACTCCGTCATACATCAGTGAACTGGAACAAAAGCGTGACATGCACAACTAGACATCTTACTGATGCTTTCTGCAAAGTTTAGTCGAAATCCAACAAGGCGTTTAGGAGGAGTAACGCTGACAAGAAAACGTCAAGAGGCTGCAACTCCATCAAAAATCAACGAACCGGAAAAAAACGCAATAGGCACAACGAGAAATCATAGCAATGCTTCATGCTAACACTGCGTTAACACCAACAAAAATTTAAAAAAAGAAATAAAAAAAAATAATGAAATAAAAAAAAAATAAAAAAAAAAATTTAAAAAAAAATAAAAAATTTAAAAATTAAAAACATGAAAAACAAAAATCAATCAATCAAATAAAATAAAATAAATAAAAAAAATATATAAAAAAAAAAATTTAAAAAAATGTAAACAAAAAATATACTAATCACACAAAAAAAAAGGCAAAACATCTGGTAAAGATCAGATGGAAAACGAAAGCCCTATCGTATTAACGAGGCAAAATATAGCACTTTTAACTAAAATCAAGGGCCATAACTCTGCTATTACTAGTCCGATCTGGCTGGTTTTCAAACTTGTGCCAGCTTTCATTGATATTAACAAACTGTTAAAGTTTGGCAAAGATCGGATGAAAAATGAAGGCCCTTAGCCAGTAGAGCTAAATAAAAATCATCAGCTCCAAAAAGTAGGTCAAGGTCATAGATGAAATCCATGCATCCAAAAAGATGCACTACCCAAGACACAACTATGTCAAAATAGAATATGTTTTCTTCCGAAGATGAAACTATAAATTAGGTTTAAAACATCTAGTGCATAATTATAGTTCATGAGAAAGTTTTAAAGGTTTAGTGCATACAGTTTGTGAAAAAGTGACCTAAACGCAAAAGTTGGACCTTAAAATTATTAAGCTATCTGCCCTTTGCTTGAAGGGTCAAGCACACTTCCACATTTGCTTTGTCACTTTGCGATGTACCACCCAATATACAACTATAGGCAAAGTTTGAAAGGTCTAGTGCATACAGTTTGTGAAAAAGTGACCTAAACGCAAAAGTTGAACCTAAACATTATTAAGTTATCTGCCCTTTGCTTAGAGGGTCAAGGTCACTTCCACACTTGCTTTGTCACGTTGCGATGTACCACCCAAGATACAACTATAAGCAAAGTTTGAAAGGTCTAGTGCATACAGTTTGTGAGAAAATGACCTAAACGGAAAACTTGAATGTTGACGCCGACGCCGGAAAAGCAACACCTATGTCTCTTTTTTTCTTCGAAAAAGCGAGACAAAAACAATGTCTCCCCATACATGGGGGGACTCGATATGGTGAACATTTGTACCAAGTTATATCAAAATCCCTTAAGCGGTTCAAGAGATATGGAGCGGACACAAAAAATATAGTGCATATGACCTTCAACCTCTAAGTGTGACCTTGACCTTAAATGGACGTGGCTGGAAGTTGCACTCTGCACGTAGTCTCGATATGGTGAACAGTTGTGCCAAGTTATTTCTTACATACATGTGGGGAGACATAATTGTTTTCAAACAATCTTTCAATTTGGAGTTATCAGCACACAGGCAACAATTAACATCTACATCATACTTACAATAGGTTTTGTTCTTTTGTGACAGTCTTTCTTCTCTTACACATTCCATACACTGGACTCGGACATTAGGCTTCCCATACACTGGACTCCGACACAAAGTCTCCTGAATGAAATGTATGTTCTATCAATTTTTTTTTATATAATAGTAATTTATAATAATACGCCTTCTGCAGCAATCATGATAATCAATGCATCTGTATATGGATAGTTTTAAGCGACCATATTTATTTGCTTTAAATGGATCTAGATAGTGTAGGGCAGGTGCGTCTCATGAACATAATATTTCTGTTAAAATTAATTGGTCTTTATATGTTAATCTAATGATGCTGAACACATTTGTGAAGTTTCAATCCATTATGTAAGGTAGTTTCAGAGATACAAGCTTACATACCAAACAAAATAATCTGTAATAGACTATGGCTCTATGATGTTGTCTAATTATGTCAAATACATCTGTGAATTTGTAATCCATTATGTAAAGTAGTTTCAGAAATATAAGCTTACATACAAAACTTTAACCAAATTTGCTAAGTATAAAAGAGGCCATAATTTTGTTAAAATAAAAGCATGATTTATAGAACCTGACGCTTTGATGTTGCCGAATACAGGTGTGAAGATTCAATCCATTATGTAAAGTAGTTTAGAAGATACAAGCTTACATATAAAACTTTAACCGGACGCAGATGCAGATGCAGACGACGACGATCAAATGATGACAATAGCTGGGTTTTTTCTTTGAAAAAGTCTAGCTAAATTACCCCTGCCTACCTGCTTTACATTCAGCAGCTAACCAATGTGCAGGTTTTGATTGGCTGTAAATATTAACAATTAAGTTTGACCTTTGCAGGAATGACATGGCACCTGCATTTAGCTCAAATTTTATGTTAGTAGTTTAATTCATTTAAAGAAACTAAACCTCAAATTTTACTACAAAACCATTCTTGCCTATTAAAAGTGTAGATTTATTAACTGAATATGCGTAACAGGAATCATGAGTTAGTAACACAGTAATTAGATGGTTTGGCGGTTAAGGCATTTATATTGTAGTTATAGAATTCGGATTCGCAACATATGTAAGGCACATTATCGTTTGCAAGCTTTGAAACGCTGTAGATCTTTAGTAAAACGTGCCTGCTGTTGGCAGGATAGCGACTTTAATTCTCAGCAAGCTGTGAAAATAGATACATTAAATTCATATGCACATGGTAGCTCTAACATACCTCCAACTCGCTATGACTGTGAGGTTCAAAGTTTGCCATCAAATTCTAGTCCCACATGATAGATTAAAAGGCTCTGGCCACCATCTAATTCTTGCTTCACAGAAGAGGTAGAAAGGCTAGTACTATCGACTTCCAGAAAAATATTCACTTTCAAGCTTAATTGCCAACTGTTACAATTCTGTGACCTGTAAACAAAACATCGACATAAAAATACTACATTAAAGGTAAAACAAAATCAGTAATACTCTTTTAAGTTCAGGACCTTGTATATAATTATGTCATGATATCTTCCTTTTTTCATTACCGAAACATTCCTTTTAATGATTTTCGATAGAAATTTGCCTATGAATGTTGGTTTCTATTCATTACCTTATAATCACTTTGGGAGCATGACATTAACATATATCATGTTATCATATATCATATAAATGTTGCTACCATTTAAAATAATTATTAACAAGAGGTCAATGACCTTGAAGCTCTACTGATTGATTTTGATTTCAGGAAGTAGTCGCTACAGACTTGTTTTTTGAAAATCTATTTTTAAGTGTTTCGGCCATCTTGAATTTCCGGCCGACCTGAAATTTTGCTAGGATCAATAACACATTAAGAGCAACATTCCTGTGAAGTTTCATGAAAATCCATCAAGTAGTTTCAGAGGAGTAGTCGCTACAAGTTTTCATTATATAACTCGATGTAAACAAAGATGGCCGCTGGCAGCCATGTTTAACGTCAAATCAAAACGATTTTCGACAAGGACCAACATCATGTCATACTGATCATTTTAGAAAAAGTCCCATATCAATATCTCTTATAGTTTTGAAGAAGTAGTTGCTACAAACTTATTTATTTTAAATCTATTTTTAGCTGTGACGGCCATCTTGAATTTCCGGCCGACCTGAAATTTTTCTAGGATCAACGAGACATCAAGAGCAACATTCCTGTGAAGTTTCATGAACATCCGTCAAGTAGTTTCAGAGAAGTAGTCGCTACAAGTTTTTACTATATAACTCTATGTAACCAAAGATGGCCACTGGCAGCCATGTTTAACGTCGAATCAAAATAATTTTCCACAAGGATCAACATCATGTCATGCTGATCATTTTAGAAAAAGTCCCGTATCAATATCTCTTATAGTTTTGAAGAAGTAGTCGCTACAAACTTGTTTATTTTAAATCTATTTTTAGCTGTGACGGCCATCTTGAATTTCCGGCCGACCTGAAATTGTTCTAGGATCAACGAGACATCAAGAGCAACATTCCTGTGAAGTTTCATGAACATCCGACAGGTAGTTTCAGAGAAGTAGTCTCTACAAGTTTTTACTATATAACTCTATGTAACCAAAGATGGCCACTGGCAGCCATGTTTAACGTCGAATCAAAATAATTTTCCACAAGGATCAACATCATGTCATGCTGATCATTTTAGAAAAAGTCCCATATAAATATCACTTATAGTTTTCAAGAAGCAGTCGCTACAAACTTATTTTTTAAAAATCTATTTTTAGCTGTGACGGCCATCTTGAATTTCTGGCAGATCTGAAATTTTGCTAGGATCAATTAGACATCAAGAGCAACATTCTTGTAAAGTTTCATGACAATCCGCCAAGTTGTTTCAGAGGAGTAGTCGCTACAAGTTTTTACTATATAACTCTATGTAAACAAAGATGGCCGCTGGCAGCCATGTTTAACGTTGAATCAAAACGATTTTTGACAAGGATCAACATCATGTCATGCTGATCATTTTAGAAAAAGTCCCATATCAATATCACTTATAGTTTTCAAGAAGTAGTCGCTACAAACTTGCATTTTAAAACTCTATTTTTAGCTTTGGGGGCCATCTTGGATTTCACATCAACATGAATTTTTGCTAGGATCAACTAGACTTTATGGGCAACATTTCTGTAAAGTTTCATGAATATCCATCCAGTAGTTTCAGAGGAGTTGTCGCTACAAGTTTTTACTATATAACTCTATGTAAACAAAAATGGCTGCTGGCAGCCATGTTTAACGTTGAATCAAAACAATTTTTGACAAGGACCAACATCATGTCATGCTGATCATTTTACAAAAAGTCCAATATCAATATCACTTATAGTTTTCAAGTAGTAGTCACTACAAACTTGTATTTTGAAAATCTATTTTTAGCCATGGCAGCCATCTTGAATTTCCGGGCAACCTGATATTTTGCTAGGATCACTTAGACATCAAGAGCAACATTCCTGCGAAGTTTCATGAAAATCCGTCAAGTAGTTTCAGAGGAGTAGTCGCTACAAGTTTTCATCATATAACTCTATGTAAACAAAGATGGCCACTGGCAGCCATGTTTAACGTCGAATCAAAATAATGTTTGACTCTTATAACCATCATGTCATGCTGATTATTTTACAAAAAATCCCATATCAATATCACTTATAGTTTTCAAGACGTAGTCGCTACGAACTTCTTTTTTAAAAATCTATTTTTAGCTGTGGGGGCCATCTTGAATTTCTGGCCGATCTGAAATTTTGCTAGGATCAATTAGACATTAAGAGCAATATTCCTGTAAAGTTTCATGAAAATCTGTCAAGTAGTTTCAAAGGAGTAGTCGCTACAAGTTTTTACTATATAACTGTATGTAAACAAAGATGGCCGCTAACAGTCATGTTTAACGTCGAATCAAAACGATTTTCGACAATGACCAACATCATATCATGCTGATCATTTTAGAAAAAGTCCCATATCAATATCACTTATAGTTTTCATGAAGAAGTCGCTACAAACTTGTTTTTTAAAAACCTATTTTTAGATCTGGCGGCCATCTTGGATTTCACATCAACATGAATTTTTGCTAGGATCAACTAGACTTCATGGGCAACATTTCTGTAAAGTTTCATGAAAATCCATTCAGTAGTTTCAGAGGAGAAGTCGCTACAAAAAAAAGTTTACGGACAGACGGACAGACAGACGGACGGACAGACGGACAGACGGACGACGGACGCCGCACCACGGCATAAGCTCTGCTGATCTCTGATCAGTAGAGCTAAAAATTATATGTGCAATATACAATTTAACATGTTTTACAATAAAAAATATATGTGACAATATCATTTTCAATGAATAATTCACATATCACTAATTGACCAATTAATTCCCTACCGCATTAGTGTAGGATGCTCTACTAACAAACATAAAAACATACATAAAAACCACGAATACATATGTTGAGTGAATTGGTGCCATTTGGCACCAACTTCTCCAATTTGGCTTCAACTTTTTTCATTTGGCGCAAGTGATGGCGCAAGAAAAAATCGGCCAGAGGAGGCCCTGACTACAGAACTGTTCATCAAAACTCTATCCAGGTGTCTCTAATTCGACGCTCTGGTTTTGGGTTTTAGCCTGGCTGGTTAAAGCCATTTATGTTGTGTCTTTATAGTTTGGATTCTCAAAATATATGTGTTATATACAGGGGCGGATCCAGGATTTCAGCTTAGTGGGGCGTAAGATTTTGGTCAATTTTAGGGTCCGTCTCTAGCCTCATAAAACGGTTGCGGTAGTGCATTGATAGGGTAAAAAAGTCCGTTTTCAAATAAAAGGATTTTTTTATACTGAGGGCGTGCATCGAAATTGTTTGATATTTTATCTACAGTAACATGGACATACATGTATGAATAAAAAAAAGTCCTTTTTCAAATAAAAGGATTTAACAATGTGTTAATTAAAACACTCATTAGTCATTATGTGTCGGGCCAGCGAGCGAGATTTTTTTTTATACTGAGGGCGTGCATCGAAATTGTTTGATATTTTATCTACAGTAGCATGGACATACATGTATGAATAAAAAAAAGTCGTTTTTCAAATAAAAGGATTTAACAATGTGTTAATTAAACCACTCATTAGCCATTATGTGTCGGGCGAGCGAGAAAAGTTGTTATACCGAGGGCGTGCACGAAATTGTTTGATACTTTATCTACAGTAACATGGACAAACATGTATGATCCGGAATTTTTAGTGGGGCGCGCGCGCTGGGTGCGCCCCCCCCCCCCCCCCCACCCCCCCATGGATCCGCTAGTGATATATGTATCTTATCAGTAGGTTTAGAAATAGTGTACATATTTTGTAAAATGTGACTGTTGTTGGCGGGATAGCTATTTTAATTCCATGTTATATTCCAGAGAAATCCCAAGATGTTTTCTAGAAAAAGGTAGTGCTAGAGAAAGCACACAACAGACTTTAATCACGGTACATTTTGAAACATAAAATTCATACATTACGGGGTCCCACCTTAATTCCATTAAGCGATGGGAAAGCTTATATTGGCAGGATTTTATAATGGATATTTCGATAATAAAACATGTTTAAAACCATTTTTTACTGAGCAAATGCAATAACCTGTTGAAAATTACCTTTTAAATGTATTAATTTTACAATATTATTCTTTCTAAGACGAAATTAAGGTTTAATTTCATACACCAGCCAACCCCGTTTTCACTTCTTTGAGAAGGGGCTGAATCGGGTATGAATGTTGATACTCGGACCATGTAATGCATGTTAAAGTTTTGTTTTGAAAATTTGAGCCATTTCACAAGTACTGTATTTAATATAAAGGGATTGCAAAAATTTACATCCTAAGTTTGCTCACCTGCTTGAGCCAATAAGTTTGCTCACCTGCTTGAGCCAAAAATATATTCTATCAATTATGAAACTTTTAACGGATAACATTTGGTATGTTATGTGTTGTTTTAGTCTTTTTCCGAAGCAAAAAAGTCCCTTGTAATGTAGCCATGAACAATTCAATTAACAACATTGTATTATACCTGCATTTAGCTCAAATTTTATGTTAGTAGCATACATGTGATACCTCACGGCGTGAGATGAAATCTCACGGCGTGAGATGAAATCTCACGGAATTCTAACCCTCCTCCCGGCCCCACGGAATTGTATGAAATACTCCCGTAAAATTGCTAAAATGGATTTTTCGAAAATCATCGGTCTATTTCCTTTGTTTAGTAAGCACTATTCTATTCTATTGTCTAGCGAGTCGATCACGTGACGCGTTGTTTACCTGTATTTGATCTGGATGGATCGATGGCCTGGGGGGAAAAGTGTTATTTGCAAACAGTTTATTGGCTTAATTGATAGCAGCACACTTATGAAGTCTGTAATTAAACAGGTTCGATACGACTAATTGCCGGTGTCATTTATACAGAAGTGGAAAATGAATGTTTGACGCAGTAATTATCGGATAGCGAAAACGAAAGTAGACTGTCGGCGCAAATTTGGTGAGAATGTTTGATTTAATTAAAACAATTAATGAATTTTATAAAGATTTTACTTCAAAGAGAGTTCCGTGATTGACGTACATTGCTTTTGTTCGATGTTTTTATGTTTGATTTAAGATTTCACTTTAAAAAAAAAAGAAGGGTGTTGGTTGCTTTTGTTCGATGTGTGTTCTTTGTCTTGGACCAAATTAAAAGTTGGAAATATTAAATTAAAAAAATTAACAATAAAAAGAAAATGAAAAAAATGAGAAAAAAAAGCATGAAAATAAAATATTGTTTAAATTTTTTTGTTTTTCACTCATTTCTTGTTATCCGGCTCCCATGACATCAATGAAGAAACTTGTTTAAAAGTGTATTTTCAGGTATTCGTTTATGGAATTTGGTTAAAAAATACTACCCGCGCGCTAAAAATATCCCGCGAAAAAAACTCCCAGATTTTTGCATGAATCTCCCTTAAAAAATTCACTAAACTCCCAGATTGAGGTCCTGAAAGTATCACATGTATGTAGTAGTTTAATTCATTTAAAGAAACTAAACCCCAAATTTTACTACAAAACCATTCTTGCATTAATGCATGTGTGCCTATTAAAAGTGTAGATTTATTAACTGAATATGCGTAAAAGGAATCATGAGTTAGTAACACAGTAATTAGATGGTTTGGCGGTTAAGGCATTTATATTGTAGTTATAGAATTCGGATTCGCAACATATGTAAGGCACATTATCGTTTGCAAGCTTTGAAACGCTGTAGATCTTTAGTAAAACGTGCCTGCTGTTGGCAGGATAGCGACTTTAATTCTCAGCAAGCTGTGAAAATAGATACATTAAATTCATATGCACATGGTAGCTCTAACATACCTCCAACTCGCTATGACTGTGAGGTTCAAAGTTTGCCATCAAATTCTAGTCCCACATGATAGATTAAAAGGCTCTGGCCACCATCTAATTCTTGCTTCACAGAAGAGGTAGAAAGGCTAGTACTATCGACTTCCAGAAAAATATTCACTTTCAAGCTTAATTGCCAACTGTTACAATTCTGTGACCTGTAAACAAAACATCGACATAAAAATACTACATTAAAGGTAAAACAAAATCAGTAATACTCTTTTAAGTTCAGGACCTTGTATATAATTATGTCATGATATCTTCCTTTTTTCATTACCGAAACATTCCTTTTAATGATTTTCGATAGAAATTTGCCTATGAATGTTGGTTTCTATTCATTACCTTATAATCACTTTGGGAGCATGACATTAAAATATATCATGTTATCATATATCATATAAATGTTGCTACCATTTAAAATAATTATTAACAAGAGGTCAATGACCTTGAAGCTCTACTGATTGATTTTGATTTCAGGAAGTAGTCGCTACAGACTTGTTTTTTGAAAATCTATTTTTAAGTGTTTCGGCCATCTTGAATTTCCGGCCGACCTGAAATTTTGCTAGGATCAATAACACATTAAGAGCAACATTCCTGTGAAGTTTCATGAAAATCCGTCAAGTAGTTTCAGAGGAGTAGTCGCTACAAGTTTTCATTATAAAACTCGATGTAAACAAAGATGGCCACTGGCAGCCATGTTTAACGTCAAATCAAAACGATTTTCGACAAGAACCAACATCATGTCATACTGATCATTTTAGAAAAAGTCCCATATCAATATCTCTTATAGTTTTGAAGAAGTAGTCGCTACAAACTTATTTATTTTAAATCTATTTTTAGCTGTGACGGCCATCTTGAATTTCCGGCCGACCTGAAATTTTTCTAGGATCAACGAGACATCAAGAGCAACATTCCTGTGAAGTTTCATGAACATCCGTCAAGTAGTTTCAGAGAAGTAGTCGCTACAAGTTTTTACTATATAACTCTATGTAACCAAAGATGGCCACTGGCAGCCATGTTTAATGTCGAATCAAAATAATTTTCCACAAGGATCAACATCATGTCATGCTGATCATTTTAGAAAAAGTCCCATATCAATATCTCTTATAGTTTTGAAGAAGTAGTCGCTACAAACTTGTTTATTTTAAATCTATTTTTAGCTGTGACGGCCATCTTGAATTTCCGGCCGACCTGAAATTGTTCTAGGATCAACGAGACATCAAGAGCAACATTCCTGTGAAGTTTTATGAACATCCGTCAGGTAGTTTCAGAGAAGTAGTCTCTACAAGTTTTTACTATATAACTCTATGTAACCAAAGATGGCCACTGGCAGCCATGTTTAACGTCGAATCAAAATAATTTTCCACAAGGATCAACATCATGTCATGCTGATCATTTTAGAAAAAGTCCCATATAAATATCACTTATAGTTTTCAAGAAGCAGTCGCTACAAACTTATTTTTTAAAAATCTATTTTTAGCTGTGACGGCCATCTTGAATTTCTGGCAGATCTGAAATTTTGCTAGGATCAATTAGACATCAAGAGCAACATTCCTGTAAAGTTTCATGACAATCCGCCAAGTAGTTTCAGAGAAGTAGTCGCTACAAGTTTTTACTATATAACTCTATGTAAACAAAGATGGCCGCTGGCATCCATGTTTAACGTTGAATCAAAACGATTTTTGACAAGGATCAACATCATGTCATGCTGATCATTTTAGAAAAAGTCCCATATCAATATCACTTATAGTTTTCAAGAAGTAGTCGCTACAAACTTGCATTTTAAAACTCTATTTTTAGCTTTGGGGGCCATCTTGGATTTCACATCAACATGAATTTTTGCTAGGATCAACTAGACTTTATGGGCAACATTTCTGTAAAGTTTCATGAATATCCATCCAGTAGTTTCAGAGGAGTTGTCGCTACAAGTTTTTTACTATATAACTCTATGTAAACAAAGATGGCTGCTGGCAGCCATGTTTAACGTTGAATCAAAACAATTTTTGACAAGGACCAACATCATGTCATGCTGATCATTTTACAAAAAGTCCAATATCAATATCACTTATAGTTTTCAAGTAGTAGTCACTACAAACTTGTATTTTGAAAATCTATTTTTAGCCATGGCAGCCATCTTGAATTTCCGGGCAACCTGATATTTTGCTAGGATCACTTAGACATCAAGAGCAACATTCCTGTGAAGTTTCATGAAAATCCGTCAAGTAGTTTCAGAGGAGTAGTCGCTACAAGTTTTCATCATATAACTCTATGTAAACAAAGATGGCCACTGGCAGCCATGTTTAACGTCGAATCAAAATAATGTTTGACTCTTATAACCATCATGTCATGCTGATCATTTTACAAAAAGTCCCATATCAATATCACTTATAGTTTTCAAGACGTAGTCGCTACGAACTTCTTTTTTAAAAATCTATTTTTAGCTGTGGCGGCCATCTTGGATTTCACATCAACATGAATTTTTGCTAGGATCAACTAGACTTCATGGGCAACATTTCTGTAAAGTTTCATGAAAATCCATTCAGTAGTTTCAGAGGAGAAGTCGCTACAAAAAAAAGTTTACGGACAGACGGACAGACAGACAGACGGACAGACGGACGACGGACGCCGCACCACGGCATAAGCTCTGCTGATCTCTGATCAGTAGAGCTAAAAATGATATGTGCAATATACAATTTAACATGTTTTACAATAAAAAATATATGTGACAATATCATTTTCAATGAATAATTCACATATCACTAATTGACCAATTAATTCCCTACCGCATTAGTGTAGGATGCTCTACTAACAAACATAAAAACATACATAAAAACCACGAATACATATGTTGAGTGAATTGGTACCATTTGGCACCAACTTCTCCAATTTGGCTTCAACTTTTTTCATTTGGCGCAAGTGATGGCGCAAGAAAAAATCGGCCAGAGGAGGCCCTGACTACAGAACTGTTCATCAAAACTCTATCCAGGTGTCTCTAATTCGACGCTCTGGTTTTGGGTTTTAGCCTGGCTGGTTAAAGCCATTTATGATGTGTCTTTATAGTTTGGATTCTCAAAATATATGTGTTATATACAGGGGCGGATCCAGGATTTCAGCTTAGTGGGGCGTAAGATTTTGGTCAATTTTCGGGTCCGTATCTAGCCTCATAAAACGGTTGCGGTAGTGCATTGATAGGGTAAAAAAGTCTGTTTTCAAATAAAAGGATTTTTTTATACTGAGGGCGTGCATCGAAATTGTTTGATATTTTATCTACAGTAGCATGGACATACATGTATGAATAAAAAAAAGTCATTTTTCAAATAAAAGGATTTAACAATGTGTTAATTAAACCACTCATTAGTCATTATGCGTCGGGCCAGCGAGCGAGATTTTTTTTTATACCGAGGGCGTTCATCGAAATTGTTTGATATTTTATCTACAGTAACATGGACACATATGTATGAATAAAAAAAAGTCTGTTTTCAAATAAAATAATTTAACAATGTCAAATAAAAGTATTTAACAGTGTGTTAATTAAACCATTCATTAGCCATTATGCGTCGAGCGAGCAAAGCGAGCGGAAAAAAATTTATACTGAGGGCGTGCAACGAAATTGTTTGATATTTTATCTACAATAACATGGACATACATGTATGAATAAAAAAGTCCGTTTTCAAATAAAAGGATTTAACAATGTGTTAATTAAACCACTCATTAGCCATTATGTGATGAGCGAGCGAAGCGAGCGAGAACATTTTTTTATACTGAGGGCGTGCAAAGAAATTTTTTGATATTTTATCTACAGTAACATGGACATACATGTATGAATAAAAAAGTCCGTTTTCAAATAAAAGGATTTAACAATGTGTTAATTAAACCACTCATTAGCCATTATGCATCGAGCGAGCGAGAACATTTTTTATACTGAGGGCGTGCATCAAAATTGTTTGATATTTTATCTACAGTAACATGGACATACATGTATGAATAAAAAAGTCCGTTTTCAAATAAAAGGATTTAACAATGTGTTAATTAAACCACTCATTAGCCATTATGCGTCGAGCGAGCGAGAACATTTTTTATACTGAGGGCGTGCATCGAAATTGTTTGATATTTTATCTACAGTAACATGGACATACATGTATGAATAAAAAAGTCCGTTTTCAAATAAAAGGATTTAACAATGTGTTAATTAAACCACTCATTAGCCATTATGTGTCGGGCGAGCGAGAAAAGTTGTTATACCGAGGGCGTGCACGAAATTGTTTGATACTTTATCTACAGTAACATGGACAAACATGTATGATCCGGAATTTTTAGTGGGGCGCGCGCGCCGGGTGCGCCCCCCCCACCCATGGATCCGCTAGTGATATATGTATCTTATCAGTAGGTTTAGAAATAGTGTACATATTTTGTAAAATGTGACTGTTGTTGGCGGGATAGCTATTTTAATTCCATGTAATATTCCAGAGAAATCCCAAGATGTTTTCTAGAAAAAGGTAGTGCTAGAGAAAGCACACAACAGACTTTAATCAGGGTACATTTTGAAACATAAAATTCATACATTACGGGGTCCCACCTTAATTCCATTAAGCGATGGGAAAGCTTATATTGGCAGGATTTTATAATGGATATTTCGATAATAAAACATGTTTAAAACCATTTTTTACTGAGCAAATGCAATAACCTGTTGAAAATTACCTTTTAAATGTATTAATTTTACAATATTATTCTTTCTAAGACGAAATTAAGGTTTAATTTCATACACCAGCCAACCCCGTTTTCACTTCTTTGAGAAGGGGCTGAATCGGGTATGAATGTTGATACTCGGACCATGTAATGCATGTTAAAGTTTTGTTTTGAAAATTTGAGCCATTTCACAAGTACTGTATTTAATATTAAGGGATTGCAAAAATTTACATCCTAAGTTTGCTCACCTGCTTGAGCCAATAAGTTTGCTCACCTGCTTGAGCCAAAAATGTATTCTATCAATTATGAAACTTTTAACGGATAACATTTGGTATGTTATGTGTTGTTTTAGTCTTTTTCCGAAGCAAAAAAGTCCCTTGTAATGTAGCCATGAACAATTCAATTAACAACATTGTATTATACATAGAAATTATAAAGCGGAAATTCCAGTTTCATTTTTTTTCTTTAGTATACATCTAGATAAAAACATGCAGAATGGTACCGTACTTCATTTCTCACCAGCAGAACTGCTGAGTCACCGGAATATTGTTCTTGTTTTTTCAAGCATTCAACTTTTATATTTTTTTACGCGAACTTGATCTCGTACGCTTCAATTATTCAAAATGTGTTCCAGAATTGGACCCAGTGTGTTCCAGAATTGGACCCAATATGTGTGCACAACAGTTGGGTATTTTTTTGATCCCTGCCAATTGGTTACTCCATTCTCCATGGGATGGAAGTGGCTGGGATAATGAAGACGCTGCGTCTAAAACGTTTCTCGTCTCTCACCACTGCGGGTTCGAATCACACCAGGAGCTCGACTTGTCAAGTGAGAAAATGTTGATTTTTACGGATGGCTACGGGTCTACAGTACAGGACCTAACCAGGAAAACTGGGCTGGACTACCTGTACCAAGGGCCCCAACCCCGCCCAGCTCCGCCCCAAATCTCTGTATCCGCCCATGTCTACCACAAACAAATCGACAGTCATATATAGCCAAACTTGTGCTAAAATTATCATTCAAACAAACAAACCATGTGGTGGGGGTCTCTATATTTACCCGTCCTGTACTTCTACCAATATCCAGCCAAACTGATCTCTAACGGCTAGATCTACTGCCAGCGTTATTGTCATCAAACCCTCTACTGTTGATGTCTAATTTGACAGGGACGTGGTCACAGTAGAGCAAATGATAAAGATTGCAAGTTTTGCATAAAAATCGTTGCGCGTATAACCTGCGAAAAACCCGTGCGCTTCATGCGCTTCCTTCCGGTAAACAGGTGCTTGTTCTTGTTCTTGATGATATATTCTGCCTTCCTAGGCACACCTAGTTCTTCTCACGAGTAGAGGTATAATTATATTTATCGCAAATAATAATTACTATCAGCAAGCATATACTAGTAATACATTAAAATAATCACCATAGCAAACATAGCAAGGGGACCGTCACGTCTGTTTCATCTTTAAAATGCAATGACAATTGTTATCCTATTAGTTTTTTTGATAAAAAAAATCAGTTAAGCTAGCTTTAAGTTCAAGGGGCGTCCGTGGCCGAGTGTTTAGAGTATCTGACTTGAAAGCATGTGGCATTATTGTGCCCCCGATCACTGCTGTGGGTTTTATCACTCAGGGCCTAGAAATCTTCGTGTGAGGATGCCATCCAGTTGGCTTGCGGATCGTCGGTGGTTCTACCCAGGTGCCCGCCCGTGCACGAAAATTGCCCGGAGGTGCAATGGAGCCTTTCTCTACCGATGGAATTTAGAAAAGTCGCCATTTGACCTAAGCTGTTGGTGCGAATATAAAATGCAATTCAAATTTAATTTCAAATTATAATAATAACATATAACAATTTGTAAGTCTCATTAAAGCTATGGTATGGCAGTCTAAGATACTCTCAAGTTATGGTAACGCATGTTTCATACACGTTGGCGACCTCTTTGAAGACACAACTGTCTAAACATATTCTAAGACATTTTACTTGTAAGTTTTACAAGATATTCTAACTATTCCGAACTTTATAATATGTATCTACATTATATAAGATTTGTAGGAATTATTTAATTTACTGTTTTTTGTTGGCGACAGTAACGTACGTGTCATTTTAAGGTGTTTGACTCATCATAACAAACACAAATGATAATGTCTGGAGCAAAATGTTAGTGCTCCGAATTACTCAACAAATGTACACGGACCGTGATTGTTACTATTTACCAGTATCAAGTATAACTAGTAACTACGGCGACAACGATGCAGGGTTTTATTCAGAAACAGTGAGCGCTGGTCTGGTAGACAAGCTGGTTCTAAACCACTCTAAGGTGGCTAATGGGCAACTGCAGGCCTACCAAAACGTTTAACACAAAATCCTGAGATTTTTAAAATTTAAGATTTAAAACGCGCGAACATTTTAAAAGGGAATTTGGAGCGCGCGACTTGATTTTTGCACTATTTTTTTAAATTGCAAATTTAAATTATTTATGCAATTAATACAAGTTGATGCATTGTTTGATAGTTATCGAAAATAATAAATTAGCATAGTAATTTAATTAAAAAGACGTGGTTTAGTTTCTACCACAAAACTGGTTCCAATCTCAGATGGTTAGAACTAGGGAAAACGGAGCATTGGGCAACAGGTTCCAATCTCTGATGGTTCTAGGGAAGAAGGAGTATTGGGCAACTGGTTCCAATCTCTGATGGTTCTAGGGAAGAAGGAGTATTGGGCAACAGGTTCCAATCTCTGATGGTTCTAGGGAAGAAGGAGTATTGGGCAACTGGTTCCAATCTCTGATGGTTCTAGGGAAGAAGGAGTATTGGGCAACTGGTTCCAATCTCTGATGGTTCTAGGGAAGAAGGAGTATTGGGCAACTGGTTCCAATCTCTGATGGTTCTAGGGAAGAAGGAGTATTGGGCAACTGGTTCCAATCTCTGATGGTTCTAGGGAAGAAGGAGTATTGGGCAACTGGTTCCAATCTCTGATGGTTCTAGGGAAGAAGGAGTATTGGGCAACTGGTTCCAATCTCTGATGGTTCTAGGGAAGAAGGAGTATTGGGCAACAGGTTCCAATCTCTGATGGTTCTAGGTGAAGACGTAGTTACTGTAAGCTTTATGGTGCGTTATTTCCTGTAAAATCGACGGTGTCCTCTTGTTCTGCCATCACTCAAACTGAGGTAGTTTACTTTGTTGTCTTCTACTAGTCCGTACTCGATCTTGAAAAAGCATACGCAGCCCATAAGTACTTCGTCGATTGTTCACATTTTCTCACTGGAGCTCCTGCAGTAGATCAGTGTCCGTGTAGTTGTTACACACTGGAGCTCCTGGAGTAGTTCAGTGTCCGCGTAGTTGTTACACACGTGACGATCGAGCTGCTCTGCATTGCCCCTGCCACAGCGCCATAATGTCTCATTGGCGGTGTGGGTCCCAGACCGTTGACGCATACTCCATACCATGGCATACGTTGGTTGTGAAAGTTGCAGCCTTTAAAGGTTTGGTACAAGCTCTGAAGTTTCTCCGTAGGAAGCCCAATGTGCTGTTGTGTCAGCTCATGTTGCTTGTCAAAGTGACCCCTAGAGTCGTGCTAGCATTAACCCTTCATTGGGTGTGATCGTGTAGCGCGTATGAAGACTGGTTTAGTCGCCTTCTGTTACTGAGCGAGATGCAGATTACTGAGCACTTAGACACATTGACACTCGTATGCCATGTCTTCTCCCATTCTTCCAATGTCGTGAGATATTATTGCAGTGGGAAGATTTTCTGAAGACTGTTGATCAAACCGAAGAGCAAACTGTCATTGGCAAATAAGCGGTCATCTGGACATTTGCATGTGTCTGGCATGTCATGAAGACCAGATACAAGAAAGGACCAAGGTGCCCCGGGGAACTCCATAGAGTACATCGGCAAGTGATGAGTGTTCAACTTATAATATGGCATTTTGCTTATGGTTGCCGACCTAAGGAATTACTGAAGGAACCATTTGTTATAGTGGTATTTATAGCCCCGTGGTAGTTGAGTTTGTAGAGAGTATTATGTAATGGTATTTATAGCACCGTGTTAGTTGAGTTTGTAGAGAGTATTACATGCGGTACCTTGTCAAACGCCTTGAAAAAGTCTAGCAGAAAAGCTTCTACTTGTTGTCCCGTGATAGCATGGAAAATATTTGTTGTATGGTGACAATTACTTGAGTTTTGCAGGAGTTGCGCTTTCTGAACCCATGCTGGTTGTCTCATAGTATATTGTGTAGGTCGAAATGGGCCAGAATGTTGCTGATAAGCATGCAACTAACAGTTGATGACCGTCAGGGATACTGGGCGATAGTTTGCCGATTGGTGCTTCTCTCTCTTTTTAAATACTGGGACTATCCATGCATCCCTTCGGTCTTGGAGGACTTCACAAACTTGTAGAGCTGGGTTCGGATACAGGTGCATTCAGGATATATAATCAGATCGAGTCTAGTCCCGTGGCTTTGTGGGACTTCAGTCTTTTCAGAAGAGGGTTACACCTTTCCACTCGACTGTTATATCGGACATGGTCGTATGTGGTCTCTGTTGCTGCTGGCATTTTTGTTTGTAAAGACAGACTCAAATTGTTCTTTCGAGATGTTGGCTGTCGCTTTTCATGAAACCGTTCTTGTTCTTGACAACATTCACTACAGTAACAGAAGTGGGTGAGATAAAGCTCAGGTAATTTCAAAAAGACACGTGGTCTCGGATATGTAAGTTACTGCAAGTAGGGTAAGATTTTCCTTAAACAATATGTAAAACTGTGGAAGGGCTCCAATTTTGGTGTTTGACCTGGCTGGTTATTATCGTGTATAATGTATCTATAACGTTTGGATTCTCAAAATATGGAATATATATACTGAAAGGAAAAAGAAACGCAGGGTGCGTATTTCCGCTATATATATGTATGTTTAATATGCTACTGCTAATCGATGCGTATTTCCGCTATATATATGTATGTTTAATATGCTACTGCTAATCGAATGGTACAGGGCGACATTAGGCCTGTCCTTTCAAAAGAAGGTTTAAACAGCACTGAACACACCAATGGTTACCCCTTTAAAGTTTCATTATCGTCAGAATGCGCATTTGGCTCAAGCAGGTGAGCAAACTTAGGCTTTAAATGTTGCAATCACTTAACATTAAATACAGTACTGAACTGGCTCAATTTTTCAAAGAGGAACTTCAGCATTTATGAATTTCTTGTTACAACGTGTACTGTGATTAAAACGTCTACAACATCACAGTTGTGTCCTTTCTCTAACTAACTGCACTTTTTTTTTTTACAAAACATCTTGGGATTTCCTTGGAATATATATGGAATTAAGTGTGCAGTATATGCAATATATAGCGGAAATACGCATCCTGCGTTTCTTTTTCCTTTCAGTATATGATTTGCGTTGCATGTTTGTCATTTGCAATACAGATGAAGGTTTTATCACTGCTTTCACGTAAATAAACTATAGATGGAGCAATCGGCTAAATGTTGAAGATAACTTTGATTTTGGATGCAAATTCGTTTTGGCGGGAATCTGACGCGCATCACGCTAGTATGACGTAACAAATAAGGAAACCTGTGTATTACATTCGAGTCATGCTGCGAAGCAGTGTACGAGATGTTGCGAATGGGAAGTAACTCTGTTTTTTCAGGGGAGGTAATTCTAATTTTTCAAGGGAAGTAACTCTAATTTTTTTTTCTCAAGGGAATTAACTTCTATTTTCAGGGGAAGTAACTCTTTTTTTCAGGGGAGGCATCTCTTTGTTTCAGGGGAAATAACTCTTCTTTTTTCCAGGGGAGGTAACTCTTTTTATAGGGGAGGCAACTCTTCATGTTTCAGGGGAAATAACTCTTCTTTTTTTTCAGGGGATGTAACTCTATTTTTTCAGGGGAACTAACTCTATTTTTTTCAGAGAAACTAACTCTATTTTTTCCGGGGAAGTAACTATAGTTTTTTCAGGGGAGGTAGCTCTTTTTTTCAAGGGAAGTAACTTTTTTTTCAGGGGAGGTAACTAATTTATCAAGGGAGGTAACTATTTTTTTAAAGGGAAGTAACTCTCTTTTTTCCAGGGGAGGTAACCCTGATTTTTCAGGGGAGGTAATTCTATTTTTCTAGGGAAATAACGTTTTTTCAAGGGAAATAACTCTCTTTTTTCAGGGGCGGTAATTCTAATTTTTCAAGGGAAGTAACTCTGTTTTTTTCCAGGGGAGGTAACTCTTTTTTCAGGGAAGGAAACTAATTTATCAATGGAGGTAACTTTTTTTCAAGGGAAGTAACTCTCTTTTTTTCAGGGGAGGTAACCCTGATTTTTTTAGGGGAGGTAATTCTAATTTTTCAAGGGAAGTAACTATTTTTAAAGGGAATTAACTCTCTTTTTTTAAGGGAAGTAACTCTTTCTTTTTTCAAGGGAAGTAATATTTTTTCAGGGGAAGTAACTCTTTTTTCATGGGAATTAACTCTATATTTTTAAAGGAAGTAACTCTTATTTCATAGGAATTAACTCTATTTTTTTCAGGGGGTGTAACTCTTAATTTTTCATGGGAAGTAACTCCTTTTTTCAGGTTTTCATGGGAAGTAACTCTATTTTTTTCAGGGGAGAAAACATCAACATGAATTTTTGCTAGGATCAACTAGACTGCATGTGCAGCATTTATGTAAAGTTTCATGAAAATCCATTCAGTAGTTTCAGAGGAGTAGTCGCTACAAAAAAAAGTTTACGGACAGACGGACAGACAGACGGACGGACGGTAATCAATTGGTATTGCTTTAGATTTAAATAAACATGTTCATAAAGCAAAACATGGCCGAGAACTTTTACCAAACTTTCGTTTTAGTAACACTGGAGTTACGTTTCATTAAGACGATAGGGATTTCATTTGACCAGATTTTAATGAAACTACAGGGATGAGCAGTACCAAATATCATCACCGTGTTCCAGTTTTAATACACACACTTGTCCTGACCTTTTTCCTCAATCCCCTGGCCGGATTTCAGCGAATTTTTGCAGGAATGATCAGTACCAGGCCTAGTTGTGCATGTCATCGCTGTGTTCCGGTCGAATGATTTTTGCGGAGTTATAGCCCTTTAAAGGTTTTGATACACAAACTTTATCCAGACTAGTCTCTTCTGAACTCCTGACCGCATTTTGGCAGGGATGAGGAGTACCAAGCCTAGTTGCGCCTGTCAACGCTGTGTTCTGGTTGAATGAGTTATGGCCAATATACACAAAACTTTATCCAGACAATTTTTCCTGAACCCCTGTCTGGATTTCAGTGAAACTTGGCAGGAATGATCAGTATGCCTAGTTACGCATGTTGTTGTGTTCCCCATCAAAGATTCCATATAGCCAGTAGAGCGATGCAGGCCCTCTTGGGCCTCTTGTTCATCCTATCTTTACCAAACGTTAACACATTGTTAATATCAATGAAAGCTCGGACAAGTTCGAAAACCAGCCAGATCGGACCAGTAACAGCGGAGTTATGGTCCTTGATTTAGTTAAAAATGCTATATTGCTATATTTTGCCTCGTTAAGACGATAGGGCCTTCATTTTTCATCCGATCTTTACCAAATTTTATCAGATTGTTAATATCAATGATAGCTCGGACAAGTTCGAAAACCATTGCTATATTTTGCCTTGTTATGGCGATTGGGCCTTCATTTTTCATCTGATCTTTACCAAACTTTACCAGATAATTTGATTTTTTTTTCTTTTATTATTTTTATATATTTTTTTTTTATTATCTCTACTGGCCTAGTTCGAAAACCAGCCAGATCGAACTAGTAATGGCAGAGTTATGGCTCTTGATTTAGTTAAAAATGCTATATTTTGCCTCTTTAAGACGATAGTCACTCGCTTCATTGACGTTATAGGAGCCATATTAGCAAGTAGAGCGTCCACAGGCCCTCTTGTTTTAAACTGCCGGTCGCATCGAAATACCACTAAGAACAATAATAAGACAATTATATATATCCCGATTCTTTGTCACCTGTTTTTAGTCGCACAACGTTTAGTTTTTATTGTTTTAAAAAGGAACTAGGTCTTGAAAGCAAACACAGTATAAAAAAGGTTTATACCTAGTATAAATAGCTATCCCACAGTCATTCAAGTTATTTGTTAATAGTGTTATCAAATTTGAGATGATTTACATGGACCTACACAAAAGGTGTTGTTAAGCGAATCATAAAAAAAGACTAAACCAACACATAACACACCAAATGTTTCCTTTCAAAGTTTCATGAAGTGAGCAAGTGTCGATTCTTATGGATGGCGGGAGGTGTACTGTACTGGTTCTACCCAGGAAAAGTGGGTTGTCTGCCTCCACCACAAAAAAATCGAACGTCATTTATAATCTTGCATGTGTTGAAAATGACATAAAACACCATACAAACAAACAAAACAAATCATTATTGATAGAAAACGCGTTTAGCTCAAGCAGGTGAGAAAACTTAGGACATAAAATTCTGCAATCTCTTAACTGAATACAATGGCTTAAATTTTCAAAGCGGAATTTTTAACATTTCTGAAGTTCGTGTTGCAAAGTATTCTGTATTTAAAACTCTACATCAGCTTAGTTTTATCCTTTCCCTAACTTGTTTCATCCTTTTTTCTGTTCACGGTTATCAGATGAGCAAATTATGACCATTTTGGCCATTTTATTTTTAGAACACTATTAATTTTCATTCATAAATACATGCAAGTTCAATTTATTAAACAAGAGGCCCAAGTGGTTCTGTAGACGCTCTGCTGGTAAGATGTGATTCAAAAACATAAACATGATAGAGGCCAACCCAAGAAACATGTTTCTATATATTTCTATGTAAACTTTGGGTTATCGTGGCGGCCATTTTGAATATTTGACGACAACGAAAAACACAAACTTGACAGGCCAACAACAGGAACATGTATATGATATTTCACAAGAATGGAATAACTGGTTTTGGATGAGATGCTGGTTAAAATTTCCTTAAATTTTACCTAATTTTAGCCATGTCGGCCATCTTGGATGACTGGCAGCCACGAAAAACACAATTCTGATGGGGACTATCCTAAAGATCATTGTAATGAAGTTTCACCAATATCCTTCAAACGGTTTCAGAGAAGATGTTATTTTTAGCCTTTTCCTATATAACTCTATGTAAACTTTGGATCGGCGTGGTGGCCATTTTGATTATTCGACGATAACAAAAAAACGCAAACTTGATAGAGGCTAACCCAAGGAACATGTTTATGATGTCGTTTTAAATTTCCTTAAATTTGACCTAGTTATAGCCATTGCGGCCATCTTGGATGACTGGCAGCCGCAAAAAACAAAAATATGAGAGGGACTATCCAAAAGATCATTGTGATTTAAGTTTCATCAAAATCCTTCAAGCAGTTTCAGAGAAGATGTCATTTTTAAAGTTTTCTAATATAACTCTATGTAAACTTTGGGTCGCTGTGGCGGCCATTTTGATTATTCGATGATAACGAAAAACACAACGGAACATGTTTATGATATTTCACAAGAAATGGCGGCCGCGAAAAACATAAATCTGACGGGGACTATCCTAAAGATCATTGTAATGAAGTTTCATCAAAATCCTTCAAGCGGTTTCAAAGAAGATGTCCTTTTTAGCCTTATAACTCTATGTAAACTTTGAGTCGCCGTGACGGTCATTTTGATTATTCGACGATAAACGAAAAAGAAGAAATTGATAGAGGCCAACCCAAGGAATATGTTTATGGTATTTCACAATAATGGAATAAATGGTTTCGTCGGAGATGTCATTTGAAAATTCCTTAAATTGACCTAGTTTTAGCCATGGTGGCCATCTTGGATGACTGGCGGCCATGAAAAACGTAAATCTGAGAGGGGACTTCCTAAGTAACATCGTGATGAAGTTTCATCAAAATCCTTCAAGCGGTTTCAGAGATGTCGATTTTATAAAATTGCTAACAGACGGACAGACAGACAGACAGACGAAAAGATAGTAGAGCTAAAAATGGCATTTCTTTTATTTTATTTTTTTCTAAATAATTATTTTTCATCTACCTATGAACCAACATTTGAAATTAGGGTCGGGAAAGGGCAAACATAAATATTTTTAAAGAAGTCCGGACAGAAAGGTAAAATTACTCTTTTCTTCTTCGAAAAGAACAATAATTCTTTTAAAAGCGTATTGGTTAAAAGAAATTGGGAGAATCAGTGACTTTCTTTGTTGTTTTTAAAATCATTTTGTATGTATTTCAGAAATTCATTTCAAGTTAAAAACATTTAAACTTTAAAACAAGAGAGCCATGGCTCTGAATCAAGTCACATGGATGTCTGATGAAAAGTGACACTTGCAAAACTAAAATGTATTTACACTGCACTGATACAAAAACATATGGCATCAACAGCAATGAACATTTCAAGCTTAGCCAGTATTGATTATCGGAATTAAAAACATACAGATTAGTGGTGCGCGGTATTACCGGTATACCAGTATATTATGGTACAAGTTATAAATAATACATATTATAATACACTCGGTCTTTACTGATACGCTCGGTGTTTTCCATAAAAGGCCGTGATCGTGCGTTGAAAACTCATTTGTTGTTGCAAAAAGTTGGTATGTTTATTTTTAGGTTAGTTACTTTAAGATCAGACTCGGAACTGTGATGTCATGTATTTATAGCAGGTTACCCGTTGCTATCAAGTACAGCAGGCCCCCGAGCGCATAATTAAAACACGGTCACATGCTTTCATAGATAGAAAAATAGCTAACTACCGGTACATTCATTTACTTTTATAATTGGATTTCTTAATTCTTTAAACTCATAACTCATTACCGATACTGATCTTCCCTAAATGGTGTGTAAATAATTAAGACTCATTGTCTTTTGCAATTATATCGTTTTATCACATAACTTACGGTGTGGAAGTGGAAGAACACCATTCTATATTTTCGATATACCACTAGTTATATAAGTATGAAAATTAGCCTAGTATGCGCTGTCAAAAAAAATCGATAATGACTATGATCCAATTCCCACGGTTAATGTCGGTTTCGCGTGTAAAAGCGATAGGCAAAATGCAATAAAAAGTCGATATGTAAAGAGCCTCGCATTATATCATTTTGCCAACTCGTTTAATAATTCAATAATGAACGAGTACTCATGTAAGATCCTCTATATATAGTATTAAGGGCCCCGGATCGCATGACTCAAAACATGTCACGATGTTTCTACTTTCCTGGTTAACAAAACTGGTAGTCGTATGAAAATCTAGTGAAAATCAAGGTCCACTGTACTTTAATAATGCTGTTAGTGTTGCTTATAAGTAAGTTCAATTAAGTTCATGAATTCTAGTTTCTAGGTTTAGCTTCATAATACATGTAATCTTCTAACCTTGTTATACCTCTTCGCCATGATACTACACACACACTGTTGAAATAATATATCGTGATACGTATCACGATACAGGGTAGCCGTATCACAATATATCGCGATACGATTATTTCCAATGATACCCATCCCTATCTGTTATAGATTTTTTTTACTACTCAGCTGGGACAGGCAGTTGCCATTTTCTTGCATGGAAACCACATGGGCCCAAAAAACACTTAAATGTACTAAATGCCCTAGGGATGACGATAAAACAGAAGTTGATGTAACAGCATTTATACAAGTTGGAATCTTTTTTTTTTTTCAGCCACCTTAAGGTGACCCATTTAATCTCCCCGTCTTGGGTGGGACAAGGGTCGGGGAGGGCCTCCCCTTGCCTCACCTTACAAGTAAACATGTAATATATCAATGTAATATAAGATGGAGCATAATTTGTATCAATACCAAGTCATTGTAACTGTTGTCCTTAAAGTAAATGAAGAAAAAAAAAACTACGAAAAAAAAACCCAGGAAAACAACAACAACGTATTCTCTCCACCTAGGACCGTGTTCACTAATCTCTGTGTGAGGGTACCTGTATAATTTCTTAATTGCATTGTACTTTAGCTGCCAGGTGCCTTAATTGACAACTGTATCTCTGCAGATATCTCCTTAAACATATATTTAATAACATTTGCATATTCCTTCCAATGTTTTTCAAATGCATCTTTTTAATTATTACCTACAAAAATGCATTTAAGACAGGCGTATGATTTCTTAATTCTATTCTTGAGGGCTTCTATGCTTAATGGACTTTTCAAATGCTTGGCCAAAAATATGTAGTATTTAGTTTCAAGTATTATATGTAGTTCTGTTTTAGATAATTTAATTCCAATATTAAATATAAATGATTCCTCTACAAGTGTTATTTCAATGTTTTTTGAAGACAGCCAAATTTTAAGTTTGTTAAGAAGAGACTGTGTTTCGTGACTAGACCATAGCATATGGGTTAAGGTTTCTTCGTGATCGCAATATTTACAAGTAGGACTGTCTGCGATATTAATCTTATGTAAAAATCTTCTTGGGAGAATTCTATGGTTAATTCGTATTTGAAACCATTGTAATAGTGTAATTTTTGTGCATTTGAATGGTGCTGTATATATTTCTTCCCAAGTGTCCTCCTCTATAGTATACATTTCTTCCCATTTTGTCTTTGAAGTTGGTTTACTGGGGTTTTGGTTGAGGATATTATAAAGGTCTTGAGATCCTTGTTTATTTTTTATAAATACGTAAATGTTAAATGGTATTACTGGATATATTAACTTTTTTGTACTTTTTTTAATATAAAATTTATTTGCGAAAGATTATGCCATTAAACTGTATAAAATTAGCTTTCAGATTATACAGTTTATTAAATTCTTCACGAGTATAGTAACCTCCTGTTTCCTTAATTAGATCATTGATTAAAATAACTCCTTTGTCATACCATTGCTTATAAAATATACCATGCCCACCAATTAGAATATTATGGTTTAAAAACAGTGAGCTGAATAAGAATGCGCTTTCTTCTGTTGGATTATTACAGTCCAAAATCATTGTGTAAGCTGAAAGAACATCTTTCAAAAAAGGGTTTGTTATTTTTTCTATCACTGATTTTGCATAAAGTTTTCCAAGATTTATAATATCTTTTATTTTATTGTATGTTTTATTGCATGCTGCCATTCCCCATCTTTCTTTAAGAGAGAGTCTTCTTTATGATCCATGTTGATATTAATCCATTTATAAATGCTTTAAGGTTTATCATTTTTAGTCCACCCTCATTATATTGTTTAATCATTATACTACTTTTTATTTTAGCTGGTCCTTCCTATAAAAAGTCATAAAGCATGTCATTGATTTTTTTGATAATAGAATCTCCTGGGCTTGGAATTGAAATAAATAAATGGTTAAGAGTTGGTATCAATATAGATTTAATCACTGTTATCTTGCCTAATGGAGTTAAATATCTACATTTCCAAAATGTAATAAGATTCTGAATCTTTAATATTCTATCATGATAGTTAATATCTATTATCATGTCAAGATCAACATTAAAATGAATACCTAATAATTTAAATTGATTGCTTCCCCAAGGACAGCTTCCAGAGTCTTGCCTTGATGGAGTCAGTACTATATTTTTTTGTTCCAATCCATACTACCTGCATTTTATCAAAGTTTACTTTAAGGTCTGAGATTTTTGCATAGAAGCATAATTCATTTAGTGTTTCATTAAGAGATGTGTCTGAGCCGTCAAGGATAGAAGAAGTGTCATCCGCAAACTGAGATAATTTGTACTCATGATTGTTAATTAAAATGCCTTTAATTTTCCTGTTGTTCCTTAATTGCCAAAATTTCTGCGCAAAGAATATAAAATATACGGTGATAATGGATCGCCTTGTCGGCAGCCCTGTCGATGTTAAAAAAGGATAAGTTACCAGTCTGGTTAACCGACAGTTTGGCATTATTATATAATACCTTTTACCCAAGAGATAATTGACGCCCCGAATTTAAAGAAATTTAGAACATTAAAGATAAATACCCATGAGAGCGAATCAAATGCTTTTTCAAAATCGACTAGTAATATAAGTCCTGGCAAATTATTTTCTTCTGCAAATTGCATTACATCAAATATCATCTGAGTGTTTTCTCCCATGAACTCTACCAGCAATGAAACCCTTCCATGAACCTACCAGCAATGAACCCTTCCCATGAACCTACCAGCAATGAACCCTTCCCATGAACCTACCAGCAATGAACCCTTCCATGAACCTACCAGCAATGAACCCTGACTGACTTTCATGAATGATCTTATGTAAAACTGCTTTAAATCTATTTGCTATTGCACCTGAAGCAATCTTATAAATGCAATTTAATAAAGATATTGGACGGTATTTTTTAGAAATCTTCTAGGTTTATTATCTTTAGGGTTAAGCGTAATAATGCCTTCTTTTTGAGTTACTGACAATTCATCATTTAGATTCCGTAGGTTTATTGCCCTAGACAACAAAATTACTTAGGTCTTTCTAAACACTTTAAAAAAATCTGCACCGAATCCTTCGAGTTCCGGAGTGAACGATTATTTTTCATTGTAGAGAGCGAAATTGAAACTTGTTTATATGTCAAAATTGCTTCTAATGAGTTGGCTTCCTCTGATGATAATTTAGGTATATTCAGTCCTGAAAATTCTTTGTTTAAGTCAGCATCTTGTAGTTCATCATCTCTACTGGAGTACAATTTTTCATAAAAGAGTTTAGTTTCCTGTAAAATTTCCTTCTGGTCCGTTATTATTTTGCCATTAGGATTTTCAATTTTTGGAATGATTTTGTGTAATTGTGCGATTCTAAATTACAAAAAAATTGTGGGTTTTTCTCCATCTTCTATAAACTGGGCACGTGAAACTAATTAAGTAGCCATTCATCTTTTGTTTACGATATAATAATAATTCTTCTTTCAATTGTTCAAAATGTGGTACATTATCAGGGATGAGACTATGTTCTAATTGTTTTATTTTATTTATAAGATCATATTCTTGTTTTTCATTTGACTTCTTTTTATAACTAGCATATGATATTGATTTACCTCTTAATTACATCAATAATGTGTCTAAAAATAGCTGATCATTAATTGTTAATTGTATTTCTTCATTAGGGACATTGCTAATATTTTCAATATTATAAACAGGTAAGGCATATTGTAAATTAATTTCTTTAATTTTATTGTTTACTAAATTCAAGTAGTCTATCTCAGTTAGTTGGGAATGGTTGTGTTTCCATAGTGGCTTACCCTTCATAAATTCTGTAAAGTTACAGTTTAAAATAGTAATCGAGTGATCTGACCTGTAGCTAGATTCAATGGTACATTTATTAACTGATGCCAAAAGGTTTTCTGACACTAAAAAGAAATCGAGTCTAGCCTGTTTTAATGGTGTTTTCTTACGCCAAGTGTATCTTATAGTATGGGGATAAAATTCTGTAAATGGGGTCTATAAGATTATAGCACGATATTATTTCAATGACTTTTTCACGGGCATTTTTATTGTTGATATTTTTGTTATTATAGTAATCTTATTTTGTGTCTTGGACCAAGTTAAAATCGCCACATAAGATGATATCCTTATTATTCATGGTCTCTGCTACTGCCATAATCCTATCAACAAAGAAGGTGAGTCAGTGTTTGGTCCATATAATGAAATGAGGGTTAATCTCTTGTTTTAACAGTTAAATCTACAGTTATAAAGTTTCCCTCAGGGTCAGCTATGTGCTTATGTATTGTATATTCTATATCTTTACTAAATAAAATTGCTACCCCTCGGGCATTAGACTTTCCGGAACTGAATAAACAATCATTACCCCATTCTGCTCTGGATAAATTTCTCAGTGCTTGATGTGGAATGAACATCTTGTAAACAAAATATAGGACACTTTTTAGATTTTATGTAATTAAATCCAGATGCTTCTCAGCTGAACCAAGGCCCTGGCAGTTAACAGACATACTTTTTACCTCAATCATGTAATATACAAAAGGAGAATTAGTGAACATGACCAGATGGGAGAGAATAAATAAAACAATGGAAAAGTGAAATCTGCATACAGAACCGAAAAACAATTCTGCATGTTTTTTGAAAAAGGCAACTAAATCACACAATTTGGCTATAACCTATTAAACATTGATCTTTAATTAAACATTGATTTTTAAAAGTCTTTTGAGTAAAATATTTTGACCAAAAATCTTTTCTTTTTTTTTAAATCTTTTTTTATCTGATCTAGAAGCAAGTTATTACTTGTGATGTCTATGTAACTGAATATACTTTAAAATAAGTTTTAAAAAAAAAAAACACACACAAAAAACTATATCTTGACAACATAACATATTAAAATGTGTATATTATTAATCAAATATAATAGATTGTCTCCACTGTATATCCAAAGGTATTTTTAAATTTAAATCAGTGGAAAAACAAATGTCCACCAAAAATAAGAAGAAATAAAAACATGTTTACGAGACTCACCAAATTGAACCTTCCTTAAAAATCCAATATATAATTTTGTATAAAAATCTATTATCTTATTTATGATTGTATCACTGTCAAATGTTTTGTCACTAGATCCCGCATGCGTATCCATTTTGGTGTCCTTTATAATAAAGAATACTGATCAAAAACCATAGTAGTAATTACTGTGCTTTTCACCAGGTAAACCAATACCCCCAATGGATTACAGAAATCAGTGATTTTTGTCATTTTTTTCAACATTTTGCCCTAAAATGCCAATATTTGAGCACATATGTTATATATGATGCCAGGAAAAACTTGAACATGTATGCTGTGCAACATTCTTTTGCTTCAATTTGATAAGTTTATGTTCAAACTAATTTTAAAAAATAATTCCAGATTCCGGCGATTTTTTGACAAAAATACACATTTTTCGCCCCAAAATTAAGGCATTTCCAAACATCATGCGGTTTAGAACTTTTTTCTGTTTAATCACTGGACCTTACCCTGCCCAAAAAGGTTACAATATTTCTTTTTTCTATTGTATTAGATATATTTCTGATTTTAGTTAAATACCCCCAATTTATTACAGAAATCAGCGATTTTATTAAATTTTTTAACATTTTTACCCAAAATCTCAATATTTAAGTATCGGATCCATAAATTATATGGTGGGACATGCAGAGATGCGTTCCGAGAAAGATTCCATCAATTAAAATTGGTTCTAATGTATTCCATTCTTTTTCTAAAAAATAATTCCAGATTTCGGCGATTTTCGTCTAAAAACGCAGTGTTTTCCCCCAAAACTCACTAAAGCCCCAACCCTCAGATGGCACACGTCTCATTTTGAAGCTTAATGTATGTTCTTTTCAGAAAATCATACCCTACAAAATTCCCCCTGGTGGGGGAGGCTGGTCTACAGCCATTCAAGAACTAGATTCTTGTAAGGTCTGATTCTTGTAAGATCAGTTAATGTCAAATATCTCGAAATATATTAATTATTTTTCAATTTTTTTTTCACAATTTTGTAACTTGATCCTTTATACACATCCTTGATCAAAAGTATTCATTTTATCACTCATATTGCATGTTTTTTAGCCAAAAATGTGGACAGTGAATAAGCCTAACACATCACTATCTAAATGCCTCAATGCTCAACGATAAAATTAAAAACATCCAGATGCTTTTCAGCTGAACCAAGTTGGAATCTTGAGTATGACTGACAGAATAAACTCTGGTCACTTAAAAGTTTTGTAAAATATAATGTACAAAATGTATAAATATTAATGTATATATAAGAATGGAAACTGTAAAAGATGTTTTTGTTTTTCTCAAAGTTTGGTCAAAATTGGCCAAGCAGTTTTTTAAAGAAATCTTTTAAGCAAAAGGCAACGAACAATCAAAAAACTGAAGACATGAGAAGCGCTTCCGTTGAGCCTTCAGTTCAGGTGGTTAAATTTGTGTTTTTAACGGATTTAGAAACTTATATTATTAAACAAATCCTTAAACTTTAAAATCACATAAATTACAAGATAAAATAAATTAATCCATTTCTTCATAACCAACACGTTGACGCTTATTTGGAGATTCTTCTTCATCATCATCGTCGTCGCTGTCCAGCTCATGCTTGGAACCTGTCAGTATACTCAGTGGTACTTCAATAGATTCTGTGCTGCCGGGCCCCGGCGTCATCTTAGACGCTTCTTCTTCAATCTCTCCTAATGTCTTATCTATAGCCTGGACAACTGTGCGTGCATTGTCGCAAGTGAAACACATGGGTGGTAGGAATAGTATGACATTCTTGTCTGGTCCATCATTAAATGTCACGATCTTCTGCTCTTTCAATCTGAAGTAGCACAAGATGAGATTCCTAAGGTGGCATCAATCAGAGAAATGACAAGTATTATCTCATTTGAAACATGACATCATATTATTCTGTATTTTAGAATGAATACAATTTGATATGGTCTAAATATTGGTGGGGTGGGGGGTGGTACCACAACATGCCTAGTTCAGAGAAGTGTGTGTATATGTGGGTTGGAGGGGGAAATATGTGTATGTTGGTTTGGAAAGGGGGCGGGGTGTGGTTATCAAAACATACCTAGTCGAGGGGGGGGGGGGGGGGGGGGGGGGGGGGGAGTGTGTGTATATGTGGGTTGGGGGGGGGTTATCACAACATGCCTAGGGTTGGTGGGGGTGAGTGTGTGTATATGTAGGTCTTTCAGTCATATCACGATGGTGGCTACTAGTTTTAACAATCTTTCAGTCATATCACGATGGTGGCTACTAGTTTTAACAATCTTTCAGTCGTATCACGATGGTGGCTACTAGTTTTAACAATCTTTCAGTCATATCACGATGGTGGCTACTAGTTTTAACAATCTTTCAGTCATATCTTGATGGTGGCTACTAGTTTTAACAATCTTTCAGTAATATCACGATGGTGGCTACTAGTTTTAACAATCTTTCAGTCATATCTTGATGGTGGCTACTAGTTTTAACAATCTTTCAGTAATATCACGATGGTGGCTACTAGTTTTAACAATCTTTCAGTCATATCTTGATGGTGGCTACTAGTTTTAACAATCTTTCAGTAATATCACGATGGTGGCTACTAATTTTAACAATCTTTCAGTCATATCTTGATGGTGGCTACTAGTTTTAACAATCTTTCAGTAATATCACGATGGTGGCTACTAGTTTTAACAATCTTTCAGTCATATCTTGATGGTGGCTACTAGTTTTAACAATCTTTCAGTAATATCACGATGGTGGCTACTAATTTTAACAATCTTTCAGTAATATCACGATGGTGGCTACTAGTTTTAACAATCTTTCAGTCATATCTTGATGGTGGCTACTAGTTTTAACAATCTTTCAGTAATATCACGATGGTGGCTACTAATTTTAACAATCTTTCAGTCATATCTTGATGGTGGCTACTAGTTTTAACAATCTTTCAGTAATATCACGATGGTGGCTACTAGTTTTAACAATCTTTCAGATCTTGATGGTGGCTACTAGTTTTAACAATCTTTCAGTAATATCACGATGGTGGCTACTAATTTTAACAATCTTTCAGTAATATCACGATGGTGGCTACTAGTTTTAACAATCTTTCAGTCATATCTTGATGGTGGCTACTAGTTTTAACAATCTTTCAGTAATATCACGATGGTGGCTACTAATTTTAACAATCTTTCAGTCATATCTTGATGGTGGCTACTAGTTTTAACAATCTTTCAGTAATATCACGATGGTGTCTACTTGTTTTAACAATCTTTCAGTCATATCACAATGGTGTCTACTTGTTTTAACAATCTTTCAGTCATATCACAATGGTGTCTACTTGTTTTAACAATCTTTCAGTCATATCTTGATGGTGGCTACTAGTTTTAACAATCTTTCAGTAATATCACGATGGTGGCTACTAATTTTAACAATCTTTCAGTCATATCACAATGGTGTCTACTTGTTTTAACAATCTTTCAGTCATATCACAATGGTGTCTACTTGTTTTAACAATCTTTCAGTCATATCTTGATGGTGGCTACTAGTTTTAACAATCTTTCAGTAATATCACGATGGTGGCTACTAATTTTAACAATCTTTCAGTCATATCTTGATGGTGGCTACTAGTTTTAACAATCTTTCAGTAATATCACGATGGTGGCTACTAGTTTTAACAATCTTTCAGTCATATCTTGATGGTGGCTACTAGTTTTAACAATCTTTCAGTAATATCACGATGGTGGCTACTAATTTTAACAATCTTTCAGTAATATCACGATGGTGGCTACTAGTTTTAACAATCTTTCAGTCATATCTTGATGGTGGCTACTAGTTTTAACAATCTTTCAGTAATATCACGATGGTGGCTACTAATTTTAACAATCTTTCAGTCATATCTTGATGGTGGCTACTAGTTTTAACAATCTTTCAGTAATATCACGATGGTGTCTACTTGTTTTAACAATCTTTCAGTCATATCACAATGGTGTCTACTTGTTTTAACAATCTTTCAGTCATATCACAATGGTGTCTACTTGTTTTAACAATCTTTTAGTCATATCACAATGGTGTCTACTTGTTTTAACAATCTTTCAGTCATATCACAATGGTGTCTACTAGTTTTAACAATCTTTCAGTCATATCCCATTGGTGTCTACTTGTTTTAACAATCTTTCAGTAATATCACGATGGTGTCTACTTGTTTTAAAAATCTTTCAGTCATATCACAATGGTGTCTACTTGTTTTAACAATCTTTCAGTCATATCACAATGGTGTCTACTTGTTTTAACAATCTTTCAGTCATATCACAATGGTGTCTACTTGTTTTAACAATCTTTCAGTCATATCACAATGGTGTCTACTTGTTTTAACAATCTTTCAGTCATATCACAATGGTGTCTACTTGTTTTAACAATCTTTCAGTCATATCACAATGGTGTCTACTTGTTTTAACAATCTTTCAGTCATATCACAATGGTGTCTACTAGTTTTAACAATCTTTCAGTCATATCACGATGGTGTCTACTTGTTTTAAAAATCTTTCAGTCATATCACGATGGTGTCTACTTGTAGCAGTGAGCTCTATGCTCAACTTGAACTGGAATACCATACTGAAGACATGTCACCATACCCCTACCAGTCACACCATGCTGTAGACATGTCATGACAGCCTACCAGTCACACCATACTGTAGACATGTCACGATACCCCTACCAGTCACACCACGCTGTAGACATGTCATGACAGCCTACCAGTCACATCATGCTGTAGACAAGTCATGATACCAGTCACACCACGCTGTAGACATGTCATGATGCCCCTAACAGTCACACCATGCTGTAGACAAATCATGATGCCCCTACAAGTCACACCATGCTGTAGACATGTCATGATGCCCCTACAAGTCACACCATGCTGTAGACATGTCATGATGCCCCTACGAGTCACACCACGCTGTTTACATGTCATGACAGCCTACCAGTCAGACCATGCTGTAGACATGTCATGATGCCCCTACCAGTCTAACCACGCTGTAGACATGTCACGATGCCCCTACCAGTCTAACCACGCTGTAGACATGTCACGATGCCCCTACCAGTCACACCATGCTGTAGACATGTCATGATGTCCCTAACAGTCACACCATGCTGTATACATGTCATGATGCCCCTACCAGTCACACCATGCTGTATACATGTCATGATGTCCCTAACAGTCACACCATGCTGTATACATGTCATGATGCCCCTACCAGTCACACCATGCTGTAGACATGTCATGATGCCCCTAACAGTCACACCATGCTGTATACATGTCATGATGCCCCTACCAGTCACACCATGCTGTATACATGTCATGATGCCCTACCGAGTCACAACATGCTGTAGACATGTCACGATGCCTCTACCAGTCACACCAAGCTGTAAACATGTCACGATGCCCCTACCAGTCACACCATGCTGTAGACAAGTCATGATGTCCCTACCAGTCGCACCACGCTGTAGACATGTCACGATGCCTCTACCAGTCACACCAAGCTGTAAACAAGTCATGATGCCCCTACCAGTCACACCAGGCTGTAGACATGTCACAATGCCCCTACCAGTCACACCACGCTGTAGACATGTCATGATGCCCCTACCAGTCACACCACGCTGTAGACATGTCACGATGCCCCTACCGGTCACACCATGCTGTAGACATGTCACAATAGCACTACCAGTCACACCACACTGTAGACATGCCACAATAGCACTACCAGTCACACCACACTGTAGACATGTCACAATAGCACTACCAGTCACACCACACTGTAGACATGCCACAATAGCACTACCAGTCACACCACACTGTAGACATGCCACAATAGCACTACCAGTCACACCACACTGTAGACATGTCACAATGACCCTACCAGTCACACCATGCTGTAGACAAGTCATGAAGCCCCTACGAGTCACACCATGCTGTATACATGTCATGACAGCCTACCAGTCACATCACGCTGTAGACATGTCATGATGCCCCTACCAGTCACACCATGCTGTAGACATGTCATGATGCCCCTACCAGTCACACCACGCTGTAGACATGTCACGATGCCTCTACCAGTCACACCAAGCTGTCAACGTGTCACGATGCCCCTACCAGTCACACCAGGCTGTAGACATGTCACAATGCCCCTACCAGTCACACCACGCTGTACACATGTCATGATGCCCCTACCAGTCACACCACACTGTAGACATGTCACGATGCCCCTACAGGTCACACCATGCTGTAGACATGTCACAATAGCACTACCAGTCACACCACGCTGTAGACATGTCATGATGCCCCTACCAGTCACACCATGCTGTAGACAAGTCATGAAGCCCCTACGAGTCACACCATGCTGTATACATGTCATGACAGCCTACCAGTCACATCACGCTGTAGACATGTCATGATGCCCCTACCAGTCACACCATGCTGTAGACATGTCATGATGCCCCTACCAGTCACACCACGCTGTAGACATGTCACGATGCCTCTACCAGTCACACCAAGCTGTCAACGTGTCACGATGCCCCTACCAGTCACACCAGGCTGTAGACATGTCACAATGCCCCTACCAGTCACACCACGCTGTACACATGTCATGATGCCCCTACCAGTCACACCACACTGTAGACATGTCACGATGCCCCTACAGGTCACACCATGCTGTAGACATGTCACAATAGCACTACCAGTCACACCACGCTGTAGACATGTCATGATGCCCCTACCAGTCACACCACGCTGTAGACATGTCATGAAGCCCCTACCTGTCACACCACGCTGTAGACATGTCATGATGCCTCTACCAGTCACACCAATCTATATACATGTCATGATGCCCCTACCAGTCATACCACACTGTAGACATGTCATGATGCCCCTACCAGTCACACCAGTCTGTATACATGTCATGATGCCCCTACCAGTCACACCACGCTGTAGACATGTCACAATAGCACTACCAGTCACACCACACTGTAGACATGTCACAATAGCACTACCAGTCACACCACACTGTAGACATGTCACAATGACCCTACCAGTCACACCATGCTGTAGACATGTCACGATGCCCCTTCCAGTTACACAATGCTGTAGACATGTCACGATGCCCCTACCAGTCACATCACGCTGTAGACAAGTCGTGATGCCCCTACGAGTCACACCATACTGTAGATATGTCATGGTGCCCCTATTAGTCACACCACACTGTAGACATGTCACGGTTCTCCTACCAGTCACAAAACACTGTAGACATGTCACAATACCCCTACCAGTCACACCACACTGTAGACATGTCACGATACCCCTACCAGTCACACCATGCTGTAGACATGTCATGCTGCCGCTACCAGTCACACCACACTGTAGACATGTCATGATGCCCCTACCAGTAACACCACGCTGTAGACATGTCATGATACCCTACCAGTCACACCACACTGTAGACATGTCATGATACCCTACCAGTCACACCATGCTGTAGACATGTCATGATACCTACCAGTCACACCACACTGTAGACATGTCATGATACCCTACCAGTCACACCACGCTGTAGACATGTCATGATACCTACCAGTCACACCACACTGTAGACATGTCATGATACCCTACCAGTCACACCACACTGTAGACATGTCATGATACCCTACCAGTCACACCATGCTGTAGACATGTCATGATACCTACCAGTCACACCACACTGTAGACATGTCATGATACCCTACCAGTCACACCACGCTGTAGACATGTCATGATACCTACCAGTCACACCACACTGTAGACATGTCATGATACCCTACCAGTCACACCACACTGTAGACATGTCATGATACCCTACCAGTCACACCACGCTGTAGACATGTCATGATACCTACCAGTCACACCACGCTGTAGACATGTCATGATACCCTACCAGTCACACCACACTGTAGACATGTCATGATACCCTACCAGTAACACCACACTGTAGACATGTCATGATACCCTACCAGTCACACCACACTGTAGACATGTCATGATACCCTACCAGTCACACCACACTGTAGACATGTCATGATACCCTACCAGTAACACCACACTGTAGACATGTCATGATACCCTACCAGTCACACCACGCTGTAGACATGTCATGATACCCTACCAGTCACACCACACTGTAGACATGTCATGATACCCTACCAGTAACACCACACTGTAGACATGTCATGATACCCTACCAGTCACACCACACTGTAGACATGTCATGATACCCTACCAGTCACACCACACTGTAGACATGTCATAATACCCTACCAGTCACACCACACTGTAGACATGTCATGATACCCTACCAGTCACACCATGCTGTAGACATGTCATGATACCTACCAGTCACACCACACTGTAGACATGTCATGATACCCTACCAGTCACACCACGCTGTAGACATGTCATGATACCTACCAGTCACACCACACTGTAGACATGTCATGATACCCTACCAGTCACACCACACTGTAGACATGTCATGATACCCTACCAGTCACACCATGCTGTAGACATGTCATGATACCTACCAGTCACACCACACTGTAGACATGTCATGATACCCTACCAGTCACACCATGCTGTAGACATGTCATGATACCCTACCAGTCACACCACACTGTAGACATGTCATGATACCCTACCAGTCACACCACACTGTAGACATGTCATGATACCCTACCAGTCACACCACACTGTAGACATGTCATAATACCCTACCAGTCACATTATACCGACACCAGGACGATCAGTCCCAGCACTTTCCTTAAAGGGTATGTAGCGACACAGCCATCTTTATTATTGAGAGTTTTGAAATATTGGAATAAGGGTGAAAGAATTACCAAAATCGGATGATAAACAAAGAAGATATGATCATTTGAAGTTTCTGTTGAAACGGATATGGAAGCGGCCATTTTGAGAGCTATGACATCACGGTTCTAAATGACCATATATGGAATATTTATAAATATGAAAATTTACTGATTTATATGGAAAAACTGACAGCAACTGTATGAAAAATATGTAATACTTAATGGCAATACTGATTTATATCACCAGTAAAAAAAAATCAATCATTTGCAGTGATTTTCTTCGTTTTAAATGATATTTATCAATATTCCATATATGGTAATATGGAACTATGACATCATAGTTCTAAAAATGGCGGCTCCCATATTCGTTTTAGAACAATCTTTAAATGGTCATATCTTTTTTGTTTATCATTCGATTTTGATAATTCTTCCACCTTTTTCCAAGTTTTTCAGAACTCTCAATAATAGAGTTTGTTTGGCTGTGTCGCTACATTCCCTTTAATATGCTTAGCTTCAAGAAAGGAAGCTACCAGTACCATTTTTATAAAGACTGGTAAGACTGGTGTGACCCGGCCAGGAATCAAACACATGACCTCCCGCGGATGCTCTACCATGGTACGCCCCCCCCCCTCTACCATTCCACTACCATGGTACGCTCCCTCTACCATTCCACTATCACAGTACATCCCCTCTACCATTCCACTACCATGGTTCGCCCCCTCTACCATTCCACTATCACGGTACATCCCCTCTACCATTCCACTACCATGGTACATCCCCTATATCATTCCACTACCATGGTACGCCCCTCTACCATTCCACTACCACGGTATGCCCCCTCTACCATTCCACTACCATGGTTTGCCCCCTCAAACATTCCACTACCATGGCATGCCCGCACTACCATTCCATTACCACGGTACACCCCACTACCATTCCACTAGCACGGTACGCCCCCACTACCATTCCACTACCACGGTACACCCCTCTACCATTCCACTACCACGGCACGCCCCTCTATCATTCCACTACCATGGTTCACCCCCTCTACAATTCCACTATCACGGTACGCCCCCTCTACCATTCCACTACCACGGTACGCCCCTACTACCATTCCAATACCATGGTACGCCCCTCTACCATTCCACTACCACGGTACGCCCCCACTACCATTCCACTACCACGGTATGCCCCTCTACCATTCCACTACCACGGCAGGCCCCCTCTACCATTCCACTAGCACGGTACGCTCCCTCTACCATTCCACTACCATGGTTCGCCCCCTCTACCATTCCACTAGCACGGTACGCCCCCTCTACCATTCTACTACAACACTACGCCCCCTCTACCATTCCACTACCATGGTACGCCCCTCTACCATTCCATTACCATAGTACGCCCCCTCGATGACCTCCCGTAAATACTCTACCATTCCACTACCACGGTACGCTCCCTCTGCCATTCCAATACCATGGTACGCCCCCTCGATGACCTCCCGTGGATGCTCTACCATTCCATTACCACGGTACGCCCCCTCTACCATTCCATTACCACAGTACACCCCCTCTACCTTTCAATTACCACGGTACTCCCTCTATCATTCCATTACCATGGCATGCTCCCTCTACCATTCCATTACCACGGTAAGCCCCCTCTACCATTCCACTACCACGGTATGCCCCCTCGGGGAATACCAATATATGAGGACAGGTGAACTGTACAGTGGTGTGGGTTTAAATGCAGACTTTTTATTACCTGTACACAAGGACTTCTGCAGCATCTTTGTTGGGTTTTCTGCTTTCCTTGTCTATTACAATCTCCACTCCTAAGATCAGTCCCATACCCCTGTGGGAGAACAAAGGTGGAATAAATACTGGTTTCACAAACAATGCAATCCGGTCAAAGTAATTATACCATAGGATCATTACTAAATTCACATGCTTCTGAAGCTTTCAGTGAATTAGTCAGACACACGATGTCAAATCGTAGTTCTGGCAGATCTACGACACGTTATGGAAGTTTCCAGAATAAATTACTTATTCCTTTAATCCTCTGTAGGGATGGGTGTGAGCCAGATATTGCTGATCTTCAAACTTGTCCAAGCCTTTATTGATATTAACATTGTGTACAAGTTTGGTAAAGATCTGATGAAATATTAGGTAGGCACATACTGAACAAAGATCCTCTTAACGAGGCAAAATACAGCATATTAACTAAATCAATGGCCATAACTCTGGTGTTACTAAATCAAATCTAGCTGGTTTTCGAATTTGTTTGAGCTTTAAATATTAACAATCTGGCCGAGCTTGGTAAATATCCAAAAATTAAGGCAACAGTTAATGATCGCACGACAGACAACTCCCCATTTTATAAGCTCTCAGCAGAGCTAAAAAAAATATTGTCAAAATCTATCAAGCCGTTCCAAAGGGGAAGAAGAATTTTTAAGGTTTCAGCTATATTTAGTAATGGTGCCCTTCTTGGATGTGGTGTTGACTGGAAAGCCATCAATCTAAGAATCAGTCATGTGAAGTTTGGGCAATATCGGCTAAGTGGTTGTGGTGAAGTCATTTAAGCAAAATTTAACATGCCGGGATGACTACATTGACGGACAAAACATTATCAAAATAGCTGACTTAGTGAACTGTGTGATAATATATGCTGTTCCCTAAGGCCACAAAAAATTAATTACCTGGTTCTCAGGCCACTTTTTCTGAGAAGAGATGCGGGCGGGCACATTTTTTTTTACAATTTTACAGTGGTCAACAGACACGCGGGCAATTTTTTTTTATCCAAACTTTAAATTCCAATACATATATTGATGCAAAATATCTCGAAATACATGTGCAATAACCAGTTGGATCAGCTCATCTCTATTGTCGATCATTACCTTATCATTTCTTCCCGACTTTATATGCTTCTTTCAATCACAATAAGTCCGTATATTTGTATTAGATTCAATCGACTCGATGACACCGCCATTATTGCATGTTGTTGTGAGACTTTGTCGATTAGACGCTTGAATAAATCGCCTTTTCTATAGCACCTACTAGTTGTAAGCGTCTCAAGCTTCTGACTCTTCTAAATTGGTACCCATACGACTGCAACACTCACAAGCTAGCGAGCAGAGTGGCAGACAATTGGCCGCGCACCAGTCTACCCACAAGGGGATTCTCCTGAGGTAGTTGGATGTAAAAACCGGAACGAACTTGATGCGGAACTTTTTTTTCGAAATTTCGGTAGCGCATTTCCAATTTTTATTTTATTACTTTTGAGATAAAATCGGCAATGCGGCACCAAAAAAAGACATGCGGGTGGGCCTGAGAACCAGGTAATTAATTTTTTATGGCCTAACTTATGGTACGACTTAAAATGAACATTTCATGACTTGTAATTCCGTGTTTGATGAACCTTATAGTGTCTGATATCAACCTTCAGCACAATATCTCGAGCAATACAAGTGACCTTGAAAATGAGACACTGAATAAGTTTTGCAAAACAATCTTATTGAAACAAATGTTCATATCAAGATTGGTGAAATTTCAAATCAGTTTATCTAAGTTATCACCTTAAAGATTGCTTCTTTCAACCCATTCATGGGGAATAATACATACAATGATTTTGCATAAGCTCTTCGGCCCGGAATCCTTCCAGTAGACAAAGTCTGCATCTTACCTGACATCACCTATCATGACGTGGTTAGGCTGTATGGCCCGGAATCCTTCCAGTAGACAAAGTCTGCATCTTACCTGACATCACATATCTTGACATGGTTGGGCTGTATGGCCCGGAATCCTTCCAGTAGACAAAGTCTGCATCTTACCTGACATCACCTATCATGATGTGGTTAGGCTGTATGGCCCGGAATCCTTCCAGTAGACAACGTCTGCATCTTACCTGACATCACCTATCATGACGTGGTTGGGCTGTATGGCCCGGAATCCATCCAGTAGACGTCTGCATCTTACCTGACATCACCTATCATGACGTGGTTAGGCTGTATGGCCTGGAATCCTTCCAGTAGGCAAAGTCTGCATCTTACCTGAAATCACTTATCATGACATGGCTGGGATGAATGGCCCGGAATCCATTCAGTAGACGTCTTCATCTTACCTGACATCACCTATCATGACGTGGTTTGGCTGTATGGCCCGGAATCCATCCAGTAGACAAAGTCTGCATCTTACCTGACATCACCTATTATGACGTGGTTAGGCTGTATGGCCCGGAATCCTTCCAGTAAACAACGTCTGCATCTTACCAGACATCACCTATCATGACGTGGTTGGGCTGTATGGCCCGGAATCCATCCAGTAGACAACGTCTGCATCTTACCTGACATCACCTATCATGACGTGGTTAGGCTGTATGGCCCGGAATCCTTCCAGTAGACAAAGTCTGCATCTTACCTGACATCACCTATCATGACATGGTTAGGCTGTATGGCCCGGAATCCATCAAGTAGACATTTACCAACAGATTTGGCACTAAATATCAGTTGTTCGTTCTTTATCACGTCCAACACTGCCATACCCATGACACAGGCCACTGGGTTCCCACCAAACTACAAAACAAATGTAAAAAGTTGCAGTAATTCCTATGATGTCGTACCAGTGCTTGCAGTGCTAGCTAAGTGATCCAGGGGTTCAAACCTCACCAAGACAGTTTGTGGATCACATTTCTAAAACATCTTAAAGCATTTCTTATCTCAAATCGTTTGGATGAAACTTAATACTGTGATCCCCAAATACAATCCAACACTCCAAGCACTATACATACAGATCAACACGGCTTTAACTGAGCCTATAAACATTAGTACAACACACACATACACACACAAACTATCACCTACAGAGTTTTTTGCTGGCTTTTTGCTGGCTGATGGAGAAAACATACGCATTAATCCTGTATATTTGGTCTGCATTTTAGGTCTTCACTAAGTCTTATTGTTTTCACACACACACACACACACACACAGTCATCAAACACTGCCACATGTTTACACACACACACACACACACAGAGCATGGCATCCTAGTCATCAAACACTGCCACATGTTTACACACACACACACACACAGAGCATGGCATCCTAGTCATCAAACACTGCTACATGTTTACACACACACACTCACACAGAGAATGGCATCCTAGTCATCACACACTGACACATGTTTACACACAGAATGGCATCCTAGTCATCAAACACTGCCACATGGCCTGTAAGTAATATTTATAGTATTATCTTTCAAGAAATATAAAAAGATCGGACAGGGAAAGTAGCATTCAAGGAGGACAGTCAACCACAAAACACAGAAACAAACACGCAAACAGACAAACAAGAAGGCAAAAGTATTAATAAATGCAAACTACACCACAAACACAAAAGGGTTGACAATAGGGCTACCGCCTTGGAACGGTCAGTGGCAAAGTAGGCCACTGGGGGTTTAAACCGGTTCTAGGGTGCACCAAACCTCACACTTACCCTACTGGCATCCCATTAAAATAGGACAGTGTAAATGAAAAAATCCCCGCCATGATCTAATTTCTAACCAACAAGGCAGCATCAATAGGCAATATAAGTAAAACACAAATATGCTCGAGTAGATGCAATTGATACTGCTTGTCTACGGCCCGAGAGTGCCGTATAAATCGTATATATGAGAAAAATCTGCTATAAATGTTTGTACCATAGCTCTAATGGCTTTTACAAAAGGTCGCTGTGTACACCCTGCTATAACTGCAAAATCTGTCAGTTGTAGATTATCACTGACATTTCCTTTGTATTTGCATAGTTGTTAACCATTTAGTCAGAATGACTGGTGCACTCTAACTACCAGTTATCGGAATTCAGAGTATGGCAGACAGATGAACTGGACATGCTATAAAACAAATAGAGTATGATCTCATCTCGTTGGCTGATTTTAACACCTTGATGTAGCACATCTCTATGTTTAAAACAACCAACTCGATTAGACCATACTCTATCACATTTTGCACAGCTGAAATATACAGGTAGTTATTGCACAGGTCTTTGACAATTACATCATAATCAGGAACAATGGAAAAACATTAGAGCTATGATACAAGTTAGTTTTATACAGTTGCCCTTATATATTATGTGTTCATGAATATTTGATTTTAAATTAACTTGGAACATTACTTTGATATCATTCATTTTTATAAGATATTTATTTTCGCTAATTTTAGACGACTCAATCACAAAGTGAAATCTTCGATCAAATTTACCGTCTAGAGTCTCTTCATGGATTTTTTTGTTTAAATATTATAGTACAGGTATATATAGTAACAGTGACCTTGACTTCTATCATTTGATCAGAGTGCAATCTTGCTCATATCACTAGAGCAGTGGCAGAAAATGTTTAACGTGGCTCCAGCGTAAATGAAGTGTCTACAATAGAATTTGCAGCAACTCAGCAGTTCAGGGTGAGAAGGTTCTAAGCCCGTTCTCCATATTTTATCTCGATGTAAACGGAGGATGAGCCTGGCATGTTCGGTGCCATATAACCTTTCATGTGTTGGTGCACCTTAAAACCCCAATTCAATTCAATTGATCAGAGTAATATGAAAAGCAAATCCCAAGCTTCCTTTAAATATAAAACCAGACAGTCCCATATAATATTATATCCAGGTTTACCCTTTGAGCATGTTAAAGAGTCATATGAATCTATTTTGATAAGTAAGGTTGATTCTTAAGCATCCTTCCATTCTCTCTAAGCTGGCTCTAAATTACATAAGTTAATATGCTGATGAGCTGTAAAACAACAATTCGGTTAGTTATCCTTTAACAAAAAAAATCTTTCTATTTACATAAAAAGTGACTTGAAAAGCAACTTTTCTGTATATAGAGGATCTTAAATGAGTTCCCATTTCATATAAGATTTATGAAACGAGTTATGAATTATTTTAATTTTAACGAGCCTTTTGGCGAGTTAAAATTAAAAATAATTCATAACGAGTTTCATAAATCTTATATGGAATGGGAACGAGTTTAAGATCCTTTTTATCACATAACACTGCAATCAAATTAGTAAAAATTAAATCAGATGGACATAGAACCGCCACGACGTCAGAAACACTTTAGCGCCAAAATGTCATAAAATATGTGACGTCGTAACGTCGCGTCTCACACATAACGTTGCGTATAAAAGAGTTCGTGTTTTACCTCTTTACAAAATAGCAGTTTACGCCAACTTTTTAACAAACCAACAACAATGTTTTGTATAACGTGCATTATTTTTAAAAACTGTCACAATTAATAAGTTTATGACTCAAATCTGGGTGAATTTGTAATAAATAAAATAGTTTCAGTTAATAAACTGGCGTAGTGTTACAGGTTTAACTCAACCAATCCAAATTGTTCCAGGTTGTATTAAACGTGTGTCATACAATAGAATATTAAATGGGTGTTCGACACTGCTAACAAGTGATAAAATGATTCTATTCATGAAACTTCATCTTGATACCTTTCAAGTTATTGATCAGGAACTAAAAACTGATGCCGCCCTACCACCCAGACATTCATTATCCTGTAAAATCTGCTTACAATTTCTATTTAAGGTGTTAGGAAAAGGCATAAGTATTTTTCCTACCTATCCCATTTTCCGAAAGTCACAGATCTGTTTTTGTTTGTTTTATTACAATTGTTTAACTCTATTGACAGTATGCTATCAAACAGCAGAAGCATTTGTTTTGTAAACCACAGTTTTACTAAAATTGTTGAAGAATTGAAGAAATTATCTATACTTTCAAATAATGTTGTATATGTAAGATTTTGGATAATACCATTAAAATGGTGAAATTATTTTCGTCTATTCACACCCAGTAGTTCAATACCTATTATGCCAATCACACTCTGCACATCGTTAAAAGATGGTTATTCATTACAAGCAATAAGATGTTACAGACAACGTGATTCCTATATAGCCCCCACTTCACTTTGTGAAAGCGGGGATATAACAACAAGGGGTAAATTACCTTGAAGCTCTACTAATAGGTTTTGATAGCTAGATCAGCATTCCTGTGAAGTTTCATAAATATCTGTCAAGTAGTTTCAGAGGAGTCGTTACAAGTTTTTATATATTATAACTCTATGTAAACAAAGATGGCCACTGGCAACCATGTATAATGTTAATCAACATAATTTTCAACAAGGACCAACATCATGTCGAAATAGTCGCCGAAATGGCCAACCTGAAATTTTGCCAGGATCAACTAGAGCAACATTTCTGTTAAGTTTCATGAAAATCCTTGAAGTAATTTCAGAGGAGTAGTCGCTACAATTTTTTACTAAATATATACCATATATATATATCACTTATAGATTTCAAGAAGCCTTCTTTAACTAGTCGCTACAAATTTGTTTTTTAAAAATCTATTTTTAGCCATGGCAGCCATCTTGAATTTCTGGCCGACCTGAAATTTTGCTAGGATTAACTAGACATCAAGAGATATAACTATCACTTATAGTTTTCAAGAAGTAGTAGCTACAAACTTGCATTTTAAAATTATTTTTTTTAGCTTTGGTGGCTATCTTGGATTTCACATTGATGTGAATTTTTGCTAGGATCAACTAGATTTCATGGGCAACATTCCCTTAAAGTTTCATGAAAATCCATCCAGTAGTTTCACAGGAATAGTCGCGGCAAAAATAGTTTATGGACAGACAGACAGACGGATGGACGACGCACCATGGCATAAGCTCTGCTGATCTTTGAATAGTAGAGCTAAAAACTATTTATAAGTCGAGTCAACAGACCGTGCTACTAAATTCCTTGAGTGAGTCAGAGATCTCCTTGGTAGTGATCACCAATGCCATAGGATGGCCATTGCCAACGGGTTTACCTAAGGTCACTATGTCTGGTACAACATCTGAAATAGTACACAACAGTTTTAACATTTGTAGTGTGCTGTCATTTGTTGCTAAGTTCATTTCACAGTTGTCATCAAGTGTATATATCAACATTTTAATTAAAAACTAGAAATTGCTATTGTCCATGGGACAAAAACGTATGGCTCCCCCACTCGCCCAAACAGGCATAATTGACAACTCTAGGTCCAACCGTTCTCTATTGATCCGAGATTGTATCCCTGTGACTGTATCTACTATCTGTATCAGTAAGGCCACATAAAAAAATATGTGTAGTTCAGGTAACCCGATAGACTCTATTTTTTTAATGGGCCGACCCTAAAACTTTTTATGCAAAAATTAAAAAAATAAAAAAATTATTAAACAAAAAAAAATCAATAGGGGTCATCTACTGGTCATGACCAACCATCCTTCCAAGTTTGCGGACCCTAGGTCCAACCATTCTCTAGTTATTGATCGGACATCGTTTTGATAGTGAAGGTCACCGCGACCTTGACCTTTGACCTAGTGACCCCAAAATCAATAGGGGTCATCTACTGGTCATGACCAACCATCCTTCCAAGATTGAGGACCCTAGGTCCAACAATTCTCTAGTTATTGATCGGACATCGTTTTGATAGTCAATGTCACCGCAACCTTGACCTTTGACCTAGTGACCCAAAAATCAATAGGGGTCATCTACTGGTCACGACCAACCATCCTTCCAAGTTTGAGGACCCTAGGTCCAACCATTCTTTAGTTATTGATCGGACATCGTTTTGATAGCCCAATGTCACCGCAACCTTGACCTTTAACCTAGTGACCCCAAAATCAATAGAGGTCATCTACTTGTCACAACCAACCATCCTTCCAAGATTGAGGACCCTAGGTCCAACCATTCTCTAGTTATTGATCGGACATCGTTTTGATAGTCAATGTCACCGCAACCTTGACCTTTGACCTAATGACCCCAAAATCAATAGGGGTCATCTACTGGTCACGACCAACCACCCTTCCAAGTTTGAGGACCGTAGGTCCAACCATTCTTAAGTTATTGATCGGACATCGTTTTGATAGTCAATGTCACCGCAACCTTGACCTTTGACCCCAAAATCAATAGGGGTCATCTACTTGTCATGACCAACCATCCTTCCAAGTTTGAGGACCCTAGGTCCAACCATTCTCTAGTTATTGATCGGACATCGTTTTGATAGTCAATGTCACCGCAACCTTGACCTTTGACCTAGTGACCCCAAAATCAATAGGGGTCATCTACTTGTCATGACCAACCATCCTTCCAAGTTTGAGGACCCTAGGTCCAACCATTCTCTAGTTATTGATCGGACATCGTTTTGATAGTCAATGTCACCGCAACCTTGACCTTTGACCTAGTGACCCCAAAATCAATAGGGGTCATCTACTTGTCATGACCAACCATCCTTCCAAGTTTGAGGACCCTAGGTCCAACCATTCTCTAGTTATTGATCGGACATCGTTTGTGACACAGACACGCAGAGAAACAGACACGCAGAGAAACAGACAGAAAGCACAAAATCAATATGGCTCCCTTACCACACTTTGTGTGGGGGAGCCATAAATATGAAGAAATGAAAAAGTTAAACCAAATGTTAAGTTTTCGTAACAAAAAAATGACCTTGGTGCTCAGAATTTACTTTTTATATTGTCATGCGACTATTTTCATGAAGTGTATATTTTACAGATTTGATGAAGAAATTAAACGAATGTTACATTTTCGTGACAAAAAATTGACTTGTTAACCTAGGTTTTGTCCTTTTGTGTGCCCTTGATCTTTATATATTGGTAATGTCATGTGACTGTTGTCATGAAGTATATATATATTGGAAGTTTGATGAAAAAAATATGGAGAAATGCAAAGCTAAACCCAAAGCACAGAACAATGGAAGATGAGGGACGCAAGACAGCATCCCTATATATAGTTTTTTTCTCTCAAAAATGTGACACAAATTATACTGCAGAATGTTTACTCGAAACACAACTCATTCTGGAGGCAGAGATAAAACGTGACAATAATACAGTTGGAAATCTGATCAAAAACCAGGCAAGACTATGATGTGAAATTGGAGATATGCCTACTGTCTTCCATCAGAGCTATCTGCCAGCCTTCTCCAGAATCCTTCATTCCTGACCCTACTCGTAATCCTATGGTCATCACCTCACAAATTTTTACTCCCAAACAAACTGCCCAAGTATAAAAAGGAACATAACTCTGCAGAAATGCTAGATAGAGTTGGATAATCGCGCTCTGCACATCGTTAAAAGATGGTTATTCATTGGTTATTCATTGAGGCAAGTCGGAAAGAAAATGATCAAAAGATAGTGAAGTAATGGACTGGACCCGAAACCAAATATGGCACAAGTTGACTAAATATAACTAGAAGGGTGTTCCACGAAACACTTTTGTCCCCTGCCATGTGCTTATTTGAGCATGGACAATCTAACTATAAAGTTTTGAAGACAAGGGGTGCTATCCTTCATGAGAAGTTTTGTTTTGTTAAAGGTTTTGAAAAGGGGCATAACTCTGCATTGGATAACTGATAAGGAGGAACTGTATAAAGTTTCATGATTGTAAGTCAATATTTTGCCAAGTTAGGAGCCAGGTTAGGCTGCAAGTTAGTTTTATGAAAAGGGTCATAGCTCTGTCGAATGAATGAATGGTGTTTTATGGCACGTCGACACATAAATAGGTCATATTGTGCGCAAAAATAATGTAAACGTATAAAGATAAAACTATCTACGAATAAGGGACGACAAGTAGCAATATAAACTATGTATATATGTAAATCAACAAACAAATGCCCGTCAACGGGCTTGTAAAAAAGTTAAAGGGAATGTAGCGCCACAGCCAAACTATCTTTATTATTGAGAGTTTTGAAAAAAATGAATAAAGGTGACAGAATTTCCAAAATCGGAAGATAAACGAAGAAGTTATGATTATTTGAAGGTTCTGTTGAAACGGGTATGGAAGCCGCCATTTTGAGAGCTATGACATCACAGTTCTAATGACCATATATGGAATATTTATAAAAATACGAAAAATTACTGATTTATAGTAAAAAATGACAGCTACTTTACGAAAAATATGTATAATTAATGGCAATAATGCTTTATATTACCAGTAAAGGATTTTGCATTCATTTGTAGCGACTTTCTTTGCTTTAAATGATTTTGATCCATATTCCATATATGGTAATTTGGAACTGACGTCATAGTTCTAAAAATGGTCATATCTTTTTTGTTTATCATCCGATTTTGATAATTCTTTCACCTTTTCCAAAGTTTTTCAGACCTCTTAGTAATAAAGCTTGTTTGGCTGTGGCGCTACATTCCCTTTAATATATATATAGGAAAATATTATATTGATTTATAAAGTCTGATTTCTTTAAGGAAATCTAAAACAAGACTAAAAGCTATAGTATCAAATAACTCTTTCAAAGTATTAACTGTATAGCTCTGTCGAAATGATAGCTCTGTCGAAATGATATTCAAAGTTATTGGACATTTGTAACAACATTCCTTGGGTAAGATGAAGACGTGTGTGAAGTTTCATGAACATAGCTCAAATATGTTTCAAGTTATGGCCAGTTACGAGCTTAGGTTGCAGATTAATGTTTTATAAAAAGGGGCATAATTTTGCCAAAATGAGTTTCAAAGCTTTCCGAATTTTCGTTTTTAGAAATGAGAAAAAAAAAAAACTTTAACCAAACACTTTAACCAAACGCGTAGACAGACAGACAGACAGACAGACAAACTGCCAAACTATAAGTCTGGATTTTCTATGCAATCGAGCTAAAAATGGGGCCTAACCCCACAGAAATGCTAGACAAGAGTTTATGGATCTTGCGCTCACATTGTTACAAGATGGATATTCATTGAGGCAAGTTTGGAAGAAAATCATTAAACAATATTGAAGTTATGGACCGGACACAAAAAGAGGATGGATACTCGGACTGACGGACAGACTGATGGACTTGGACAGTCCAAACACAGGATGCCCTCCAGCTCATCGAGACCGGTGGCATCAAAACTAGTTACTTTTGATATAGTATTGCAAGAAGACATGTACCTTGTGTTTGGAAAGCCCAGAATTTCTCGCCACATCGACCAAGCCCCGTCTGAACTTCATCTGCAATACACACTCCACCAGCTTCACGTACATATCTGGGGGAAACAATTCACAGAGTTGACACAGTGCATTAGGATAAATTCTTTTTCATATTCTTATATTTAGTAGACTAGTCCTAGGGAAACATGAAGATAGAAGTTCCCATTTAACAAACAGATTTTAATTCTAGTAGAGACATGTTATGGGTTTTATATTGATATAGCAGCCAGGCAAGATTACATCAGCAAAGCATCATACCTCAGTCAGAGCACTGCAAACTAGGTTGATATTTAGAAAATATGAACATTATTTATTTTTTTATTTGTATTTTCAATTTTTCCTGCAATTTATAGACTTATTAATCAACACGAGTAATTCAAAACCTGTAAAAAGCATTCTTGTCTTGTGTATACCCATTCTTCTGTCCAGGACAGAACCACAGTGGATCTGAATACAAGAGTTTTCACAATGTACAGCTGTACACTTTACTGCCACCATTGGCATTAATGTGTTTACTATGGAAAGTGTAATGCCATCATTGGCATTAATGTGTTAACTATGGAAAGTGTACTGCCACCATTGGCGTTAATGTGTTAACTATGGAAAGTGTAATGCCATCATTGGCATTAATGTGTTAACTATGGAAAGTGTAATGCCATCATTGGCATTAATGTGTTAACTATGGAACGTGTAATGACGCCATTGGCGTTAATGTGTTAACTATGGAAAGTGTAATGCCACTATTGGTGTTAATGTGTAAACTATGGAGGGAATAAATGCATCATTATGCAGTTTTTTACTTGGTGACTTAACAGTGTAATTGTACATCTCATCGGACAATCCCGTCATTCTTCAGGATCCCATCTTGTGTGTAGATTGACGCTTCGGTATTTTCAAAATCTTGACATTCAACGGCACAGAAAGTAGTGCACTGCTGCTATATAAAAAATGTGGCCGTTAGCCACACGTGTTGATGCATGATTTGCATTGCAGGTTTGTTATTTACAATACAGATGAAGGTTTTTTCACTGCTTTCATGTAAATAAACTATAGATGGAGCAATCGGCTAAATGACATTGCAAAATGTTGAATAACTTTGATTTTGAATGCAACTTCGTTTTGGCGGGAATCTGACGCGCGTCGCACTAGTATGATGTAACCAATATGGTGACCTTCGATGTACATTCGAGTAATGCTGCAAAGCAGTGTACGCGAAGTTGTGAATGTGTATGTCCAGGTTTCATTACCTTAACCATTCTGGTACATTTTACCAACATTTAAAATATAAACAAATAATTACTCTTAGTGCATTTAGTGCAAACTGTAGCTGCAAAAAAAGGTTTTCAGACTGCAGTAAGCAAGGGACATTTTCAAGGTTAAACATGTACTAAGAATTCACAAATCCCAACACCACCATGCATACCATTAACCCTTAACCCACTAAGCCAGGACTAAAATTGGGAAAAGGTGATTTTGGGAAAAAGAAGCACGAGATGAAAAAAATAGCATGATTTTCGCTAATAAGGGGAATGTTTTTTAAGTGAAAAACTTTTATAAAAACGTATGCTTTAGGTATAATATCAATCAAGTATTTAATTTCATAATGTCAATCATTTAATAAAGCAATGCTTTTAACATACAAACAAGTTCTTAGTTCTTAAAAGTTTTTTATTTTTATATTTTTTTTTATTCAATTGGGATTTTTTTACCCAAAATTGGGAAAATATAGAGATATTTGCAATTGGGAAGAGGTCGAGAATTTCAGCCCCACTTAAATAGGTTAAAAAAGCTCTGTAAGCACGACTATAATAGCCTTTGCGTCCTTTGTAAACCCAAATCAGCCTGCGAGTAACGGGTGAAGGGTTAAAACTTTGAGGGCCTCAAATAAGACTCATTTTGCCAATTGAGTTACCCTCATCTTATTTATTTGTATCAACTGTAAGCAAATGTGTAATAAACATAAAACAAGAGGCTCAAGAGCGCCTGTGGACGCTCTACTGGCTAAAGATAAAGTTTGTGTATAAGGGGCCATAACTCGTCAAAAATCATTCAACCAGAACATGATGACGTGCGCAACAAGGTTTGGTACTGATCATCCAAGCCAATTTTCGCTGAAATCTGGTCAGAGGTTCAGGAGAACAAGTCTGTACAAAGTTAATGTATTAAAACCTTTAAAGGGGTTGATGCACTATTTTCAAACGAGATGTATTTTAAAGATCTATAAAAAAAACGTGAAAAAAGCTGAAAGAATTTTCAAAATGCCATGAAAAATAAAGTAGATATGATCCATTGAAAAGTTGCAAAGAAACATAAATGGAGGCCGTCATCTTGGAACGATGACGTCATCGCGCCATTTTATCATATATGGCAAATTGACAGAATGTCTTTTAACGCAAATAAAATCACTGCAAATGAAAAATAACCATACAATTTACATCTGTATATTTGTTTTTATTCAATTTGGAGTGATTTTCTTTGCTTTAAAATGTATTTTGTCAATATGCCATATATGGTAAAATGGCGCGCTGACGTCATCGTTCAAAGATGGCCGCCTCTATTTATGTTCTTTGCAAATTTTCAATAGGTCATATCTCCTTTGTTTTTTATGGCATTTTGATCATTCTTTCAGCCCTTTTCAAGTTTTTCAGAGCCCTATTAAATAAATAGTGTTTGAAAATAGTGCATTAAGCCCTTTAAAGGGCCATAACTCTGCCAAAATTCATTCAACTATAACATGGCGATGATATGCATAACTAGGCTTGGTACTTATCATCCCCACCAAGATTCGTTGAAACCTGGTCAGGAATTCAGAAGAGACTAGTCTGGAGAAAATGTTAGTGTATTTAAAGGGCCATAACTCCACCAAAAGTCATTTGACCGGAACACGACAATGATATGCATAACTAGGCTTGATACTGATCTTCCTTGCCAAGTTACACGGAATTCCGGCCAGGGGTTCAGGAGATCTAGTCCGGACAAAGTTTGTGTATTAAAACCTTTAAAGGGCAATAAACAAGATGCCCAAGAGGGCCTGTGGACGCTCTACTTGCTTAAGATAAAGTTTATATATACGAGGCCATAACTCTTTCCAATTCATTCAACCGTAACATGGCGATGATATACGCAACTAGGTTTGGTACTGATCATCCCTGCCAAGTTTCGTTGAAATCCAGGTTCAAGAGAACTAGTTTGTACAAAGTTAAGTGTATTAAAACTTTTAAGGGGTCACAACTCTGCCAAAATTCATTCAATCAGAACACGATATGATAGGTGCAACTAGGCTTGGTACTGATCATCCCCACCAAGATTTGTTGAAATCCGGAAAGGAGTTCAGAAGAGACTAATGTGGACAAAGTCTAACAAAACCTTTATAGGGCCATAACTCTGCCAAAAATCATTCAACCGGAATATCTTGATGATATGAACAACTAGGCATGCACAACTGAGCTTGATACCGAGTTTCGTTGAAATCCAGCCAGGGGTTCAGGAGAACTAGCCCGGAAAATGTTTGTATATCTTCCATGAGATATTGACCGACATCCTGCTGCCATCTGACTCGAATATAATTTCTCACGCCCTTTTATACTTGATGCAAATGGGGTATTCCGAAACACAGGAAGTAATCGAACAACTTTTGCAGTTCAGTCAGCTTAAGTATATTCCAACAGCATTTTCTTTACCACTGATCGTTCAATATGTGAGGGTTCCATCTCACAGAATAGAAAATATCAAGAGGTTTGATTGGCAATCAGATGAAATGGCAAGGGCTCAACTGATTTCTTAATAGGTGAGGCTTCTGGCAGAATAAGAAATTTCAATGAGACTGGCAGCTCAAAATGGGGGGCTCTTTCTCGGAGAATATAAAATATCATGGGGTTCAACTGACAGCTCAATATTGCGCAGATGAAATATCAAGGTTAGTCTGACCACTCAACAGTTAAGGCTCTTTCCGGTACACTGGCGGGGAAGTTTTGAGCCAAAAAGTGTTACATATGAATGAAACAACACCAAAATTCAATGTTCCTCTTCATTTCACAAAAATGTGGGACACAACAAGTTGAACCAAACGCAGAACCAGTTTGTCAAACATCCTGATTTTTTGCTATAGTCACAAGTGATCAGAAAACAGAAGTTTAGAATAGTAGTTACTGTTCAGTTGACAAAAGTGTAGACACAGATTCATTGGGGAGTCGGTGAAACCAGTGTAAGCTCCCCTGAAAAGTGGAACAAATGTATGTATGTTTTGTCAAGCAACATTTGTCTTATGTCCCTCTAAAATAGGGGAAAAAACGGTTGCACTCCATCTGAAATGGGTGAAATAATTTTGCGTCGCCGTATTTTTTTCTAAAAAATGGGCCCCACCTCCACAAGTTTACCCCTGAAGTGGTTGACTAAAAGCAAGCTTTATATATATGGTGCATCACAAAAATAATTGGCTACAAAGCAGGATTAGCTGACACAAGCAAAGCAATGGCAAATCTGTTCACAAATAATTACAAAACTTCTTTCAAACTACTGCAAATCGGACGTGGGTGTCATCTTTTAAAGAATTTATTGAATTTAAAGAAAGAGGTTATCTTGTATTGCAGAGGACATCTTTAACAGATGGTTAATTGATTAATTAATACTTGATTAATATTACTAAATCAGATATAACAGGACATGTATAACAGGACAGTTAAAATATACAACTTCAATTTCTATTGCAAAGCGGGGTGTGTGAGGGATGGGGGGATATAGTTACAAAGGTGACAGCAAACATATTTATGACTCGTTTTACATGCGGGTCGTTCAATAACTAGATTCACCTATAGACATGATGAAAATAGTCCTTGGGAGGCAGTATCATCCCGCATAGTGTCATGATAGCTTCGCTGATAAAAGCAGCAATCTGTTGATGATATGACGTACACACTAACACTTGTACAGCTATGCATATCTATAAATATCTACCAGGGATGATTCAAAACTACGTAGACATTTGCTATAAAATCTTTATTATTAAATAGTTTACAATGAAATTTACACAGAACTATTGCGCAAAATACACTTTATCGGATAGTTGATATCTGTTTATAATGAAAATTATATAAAAGCATATAATTAATATTATATAAAAGTATTTTATACAACGTCATAGTAACCCATTAACATAAGTGCAGGGCAGTCCAAATAAAGCGTGTTTTTTAAACATGAACTCTTATTTCAAATGCTCATTATTTAATATCCAATGCACAAACATCTACATATATGTTGCTTCGTATGCTACCACAACTTCATATGAATTGACAGAACACCGTGCAATTTTTAAGTTTTATATGAAATTAATGAAAACACCAACATAAACACGAGAGTTAACAGACAGCGCTTCTATAAAGCCAACAGTTTCTTGTGCTTTAGTTTTTAAATGGTACCAGCGCATCTGCAAGATGATAAGGGATTGGGAAGAAAGATGAAAATTAATGTGAAAATTAATGTGACGTCAATTGATTCACGTTTAAGGATGCTGTTTACAGTGACCTTCGTTTACAGTTCCAGACATGCAGCACAAATGTTGAATCTGATCATGATAACCAAGTTATTATATACCTATCAATAAATGTATACCTAGTACCTTCATTTTCCTACAATGGAATACAAAACCCTCTATCACCTCTAGAGATTTTCTGAAACCAATCACTATGCTACTAATACATTTTGGAACTTCCCATACACAATTGTCAGCTAGTAATTCATTAAAAACAATGGATGTGTTAACATGAAATGTGAACTATCAGAATGTTTGTTTGTGCATTTGTGAACATTGTGGGTTAATTAATTAATTTAACATTATCTCAGTTTTCATGCGTGTGTACTGTACATATTTTCATGTCTTTCCTGTTGGTGGTTTTCAGTTAATTTGACTTAATACAACCTTGTTTTAATTAGTTTTTTTTGTTACATGTATTATATTTTAAGGATTTGTTTGTTTGTATGGTGTTTTACGTCATTTTCAACACATGTAAGGTTATATATGACGGTCGCTTTTTTGTGGTGGAGGCAGACCGACCACCCACTTTTCCTGGGTAGAACCGGTACTGTACACCTCCCGTCATCCGTAAAAATCGACACTTCTTCACTTATAAGTCGAGCTCCCAGTGGGATTCGAACTTGCAGCGGTGCTTTAATGAAATGTAAAGTGGTATATAACAAGAGCTGTCGGAGAACAGCGCAGCTCGACTATTCGATTTTTTAGAGAATTATAAATTTATAGCTAGTAAATGTGTGTGAGAGGGGTGGGGGGAGGGCGGGGAGGGAGCAACATATGTGTAAGAAGCTATGTGTAAGAATTGACCAAAAAACACAGAAATATGTAAAAAAACAAGAGGTCAATGACCTTGAAGCTCTACTGATTGATTTTGATTTCAGGAAGTAGTCGCTACAGACTAGTTTTTTTGAAAATTTATTTTTAAGCGTGACGGCCATCTTGAATTTCCGGCCGACCTGAAATTTTGCTAGGATCAATTAGACATCAAGAGCAACATTCCTGTGAAGTTTCATGAAAATCTGTCAAGTAGTTTCAGAGAAGTAGTCGCTACAAGTTTTCATTATATAACTCTATGTAAACAAAGATGGCCACTGGCAGCCATGTTTAACGTCGAATCAAAATAATGTTTGACTCTGATAACCATCATGTCATGCTGATCATTTTACAAAAAGTCCCATATCAATATCACTTATAGTTTTCAAGATGTAGTCGCTACAAACTTCTTTTTTAAAAATCTATTTTTAGCTGTGGCGGCCATCTTGAATTTCTGGCCGATCTGAAATTTTGCTAGGATCAATAAGACATTAACAGCAACATTCCTGTAAAGTGTCATGAAAATCCGCCAAGTAGTTTCAAAGAAGTAGTCGCTACAAGTTTTTACTATATAACTCTATGTAAACAAAGATGGCCGCTGGCAGCAATGTTTAACGTTGAATCAAAACAATTTTTGACAAGGACCAACATCATGTCATGCTGATCATTTTAGAAAAAGTCCCATATCAATATCACTTATAGTTTTCAAGAAGAAGTCGCTACAAACTTGTATTTTGAAAATTTATTTTTAGTCGTGGCGGCCATCTTGAATTTCCGGCCGATCTAAAATTTTACTAGGATCAATTAGACATCAAAAGCATCATTCCTGTGAAGTTTCATGAAAATCCGTCAAGTAGTTTCAGAGGAGTAGTCGCTACAAGTTTTCATTATATAATTCTATGTAAACAAAGATGGCCACTGGCAGCCATGTTTAACGTCGAATCAAAACAATTTTTGACAAGGACCAACATCATGTCATGCTGATCATTTTAGAAAAAGTCCCATATCAATATCACTTATAGTTTTCAAGAAGTAGTCGCTACAAACTGGTTTTTTAAAAACCTATTTTTAGATTTGGCGGCCATCTTGGATTTCACATCAACATGAATTTTTGCTAGAATCAACTGGACTTCATGGGCAACATTTCTGTAAAGTTTCATGAAAATCCATTCAGTAGTTTCAGAGGAGTAGTCGCTGCAAAAAAAAGTTTACGGACAGACGGACAGACAGATGGACAGACGGACACCGCACCACGGCATAAGCTCTGCTGATCTGTGATCAGTGGAGCTAAAAAAGAGAAAAAAAATTCGAGTGTGTGTGTGAGAGTGGTGGGGGGAGGGGGGGGGGGGGGGGGGGGGGGGGGGGGGGGGGGGGGGGGGGGGGGGGGGGGGGGGGGGGGGGAGGGAAGGGGGAGAGAAAGATATGTGTAAGAAGCTATGTGTAAGAATTGACCAAAAAAACACAGAAATAAAAAAAAATAAAAAATAAATAGTTTCGAGTGTGTAGTGTGTTTGGGGGGTTGGGAGTGGCGGGGGAGGGGAGTCGATTGGGGGAAAGGGGGCAACATGTTTAAAAATTGACTAAAACAACAAAGAAATTTTTAAAAACAAAAAAAGTTGCAAGTGGGGGGGAGAGGGGGGGGGAGGTTGTGAGGCTGGGGTGGTGAGTGGGGCGGGGGGGCAACATATATGTGTAAGAATTGACTAAAACAACACAGAAATATGTAAAAAAAAAAAAAAAAAGATGGAGGGGGGTGAGAGTGGGGTGGGGGGGGGGGGGGGGGGGGGGGGGGGGGGGGGGGGGGGTTGAGGAGGGAGCCCATGCCCCAATATGGCTGAAGTATGAATAAGATACATGCTTACATGCAAACCTAGATCTGCCTTTATTGCACATTTTATGGGCCATCACAATTTGGATTCCATGGGAGCCCAGCATTTGCAGAAGACAAAATTACTTATCCAGCCCTTTATGACATACTATAAGGCAACCAATTCCAAAATTTAGTTCAGCTAGGACAAGAAATGTAAGAGATATAGACCTGTAAACACAGCTTACACGCAAAATTTGATGTGAGAAAGATATGTGTAAGAAGCTATGTGTAAGAATTGACCAAAAAACACAGAAATAAAAATAAATAAAAAATAAATAGTTTCGAGTGTGTAGTGTGGGCGGGGGGTTGGGAGTGGCGGGGGAGGGGAGTCGATTGGGGGAAAGGGGGCAACATGTTTAAAAATTGACTAAAACAACAAAGAAATTTTTAAAAACAAAAAAAGTTGCAAGTGGGGGGAGGAGAGGGGGGGGGAGGTTGTGAGGCTGGGGTGGTGAGTGGGGCGGGGGGCAACATATATGTGTAAGAATTGACTAAAACAACACAGAAATATGTAAAAAAAAAAAAAAAAGATGGAGGGGGGTGAGAGTGGGGTGGGGGGGGGGGGGGGGGGGGGGGGGGGGTTGAGAGGAAGGAGCCCATGCCCCAATATGGCTGAAGTATGAATAAGATACATGCTTACATGCAAACCTAGATCTGCCTTTATTGCACATTTTATGGGCCATCACAATTTGGATTCCATGGGAGCCCAGCATTTGCAGAAGACAAAATTACTTATCCAGCCCTTTATGACATACTATAAGGCAACCAATTCCAAAATTTAGTTCAGCTAGGACAAGAAATGTAAGAGATATAGACCTGTAAACACAGCTTACACGCAAAATTTGATGTGAAACAGACACATTTAAAGGGCTATCAGAATTTGGGTTCCATGGGAGTCCAGGGGTTACAGGAACCAAAATTACTTCAGCTTACATGCAAAATTTGATGTGAAATGGGACACATTGTATGGGCTATCATAATTTGGGTTCCATGGGATAATGCTATAAAGAAGCCCATGGCCAAATTTGGATGTGCTAGGATAAGAAATGTAAGAGATATAGACTTGTAAACACAGCTTACACGCAAACCTTGATGTGGGACACCGACCCCGGGGTGATTACATAAGCTCTCTTATTCTTCGAATAGTCGAGCTAAGAAAGGATCATTACTATAGTAACTTGTTCTGGAAGCTTGTATCACCTGGGTAAATGATATGGAAGATCTGTATAAAGTTTCATGAACGTAGGTCTATATTTTGCCAGGTTATACACTAGATTAGGTTTCGGTTAAAGTTTTATGAAAAGAGGCATAACTCTGCCTAAATGAATGTCAGAGTTATTGGAGATGTGTAACAACATTGCTTTTGGTAGGATGAATATGTGTGTGAAGTTTTATGAACAGAGGTAACAAACCTTGCATGTTATGGCCAATTATGAGCTTTGTTAGGTTGCAGGTTAAAGTTTTATAAAAGGGGCATAACTCTGCTGAAATAAACGTCAGAGTTATTGGTCATGGTTAACAATATTCAATATGTACGTGAAGTTTCATGAGCATAGGCCAAATACTTCTGAAGTTATGGCCAATTTTAATCTTGGTTAGGTTGCAGGTTAAAGTTTTATGAAAAGAGGCATAACTCTGCAAAAAAGAGTCAGAGTTATTGGACATGTGTAACAACATTCCTTGTGTTGAGATGAAGATATGTGTGAAGTTTCATGAACATAGGTCAAGTACTTTTCAAGTTATGGCCAAGGTTAGGTTGCAGGTCAAAGTGTGATGGACAACGACGGAATACGATTTGACAGACGATGGACAGTGATCCCTAAGTGTCTGCCATGCTATGCAGGTGACACAATAAAAATAGCAATACCTCATTATATATTTTATTACTTCGATATTCCAACCGTTTTTTTCAGTTATAAACAAAGTCTACGTAATTTTGGATCAACCCTCCTGTGTAATTAAACCAAGGACAATATTTATTACTTCTTTCATCTGCCTCTGCACCTGTACTGATAAACTATCATAAATTCTACAAAAAGTAAACATCATGATTTTATATATGTGAACATAAAATGTTAACTAACACCATACATTCTTGCAAACCAGATAATACCTTCATTTTTAACATGTGAATAAAAATTCTTATCTTTCGTGAGACAAGGGCCTATAAAAATAACAGACTTATCTTTCTAGTCTCATTCTATACATCATGGGTCATGGGTCTAACCCGTACGAAAAAGTCAGACGGAAATGGGACTTAAACAAAAAGTAATATGGACCTACTATAGACATAATCTCAAAATTACGGGTGGAAAGGAGCCGTACATATACTTTTCAAAAAATATGTCTCAGGTACGCCTGTAATTTTAGGACATAATCATTCTCTGTTGAGACATATTTTCTATACACAGACACATACTTTAGAATACCTACATAATCTTTAATTTAGAAATGTTCACGGACGAGATTTCGGAAATTTTCAGAGAATTTATTTAGACAAGTAATATTTATAATTTTCACTCAAGTCATTATCACCACATCAGGCCTGCCATTTCTGAGGCTTTGTGCCGGTAATTGCCGGCTTTTTTGTGCGATTACCGGCTTACTGGCTTTTTAGTCGAAATTACCGGCTTTTTCGATGTAAAATGTATTTTACAGCATTTTTGTGCACAGATATTGTTGGCATTGGAGGTCACAGATATTGTTGGCATTGGAGGTCACAGATATTGTTGGCATTGGAGGTGCGGTATAAAATAAGCCGGTAACAAGTCAATAGCATGGGTTGGCAAATCGACAAGTTTGATTGGTTCAATAGAACCTCGTGATTTCTGGTTTAAACTACAGTGCTGTTAGTATGAAAACTATTTATTCTCTTGATGTACATATAACTTTGTCACGTATGCTGTGCTTTTATTATCTGATAAGGAGACACTGTATAATAAACAAAATAAATGAGTCCAGACACTGTTGCTGAAGTTAATACATATTCCAATATATTTCATGAATCACGAATAAATGACCAACTTAAAAAAACATCATGTAATTCTCTTGATAATTAACTACATGAATGATACAATTTCAAAGATGGAACATTACTACATGTATATAGCAAAGCAGCGTAAGCGTTATACCTATAACTTCAAAAACACAGAATGTTAATTGTATTTGTTTATTTTTCTTATGACAGTGTTAGATATAAAACTGTAATTTAAGGTAAAATAAAATGTATAATAGTATTTTGTCTTCTTTGTCGGTCGCGTTACCAATATGTATGATTTTGAAATTGTCGCGCTCAATTTCAGCATTTTCAAAAATCTCAGGCTTTTTCATAATTTTATTATGGTAGCCCTGCCACATGGGTTGTAGTTTTGTCGTATTATTAAGCTAACTTTTGATAGGTGTAACACAAACATAAAATTTTAAACAAGAGGCCCAAGAGGGCCTGTGGACGCTCTACCGGCTCAAGATAAAGTTTATGAATAAGGGGCCATAAGCCTTTCAAAAATCATTCAACCAGAACATGGCAATGACAGGTGGAACTAGGCTTAGTACTGATCATTCTCGCCAAGATTTGCTGAAATTTGGCAAAGAGTTCAGAAGAGACTAATCTGGACAAAGTTTGTGTATTAAAACATTTAAAGGGTCACAACTCTGCCAAAAATCATTCAACCGAAATATGGTGTTGATATGCACAACTAGGCTTGATACTGTTCATCCTTGTCAAGTTTCGTCTATATCCAGCAAGGGGTTCAGGAAAACTAGCCCGGAAAAAAAATTGTGGCATCAAAATCTTTAAAAGGGCCAAAACTCTGCCAAATATCGGTAACCGGAACGTGACAATGACATGCACAACTAGGCTTGGTGCTGATCATCCAAGCAAAGTTTCATTGAAATCTGGCAAGGGGTTCAGGAGAAGTAGATCAGACAAAGTTTGTGTATTAAACCTTTAAAGGGCCATAATTCTGCCAAAAAAATATTTTATCGGAATACGCCAATGATTTGCACAACTAGACATGGAATTGATCATCCCTAAAAAGCTTCGTTTAAATCCGGCCAGAGGTTCAGGAGAACCAGTCAGAACAAAGTTTGTGTATTAAAACCTTTAAAGGGCCCTAACTCCGCCAAAAATCATTCAACCGGAACAGGGCGATGATGTGTACAACTAGATATAGAATCGATCATCCCTAAAAAGTTTCGCTTAATCCGTCCAGGGGTTCAGGAGAACTAGTCAGAACAAAGTTTGTGTATTAAAACCTTTAAAGGGCTATAACTCTGCCAAAATCATTCAACTGGAACACGGTGACTATGTACAACTAGGCTTGGTACTGATCATCCCTGCAAAGTTTCAATGAAACTAAATCAAGGGCCATAACTCAACTGTTACTGGTCCGCTCTGGCTGTTTTCCGAACTTGACCGAGCTTTCAGTGACATGAACAATCTCGTAAAGTTTGGTAAAGATCCAATGAAAGATAAAGGCCCTATCGTCTTAACGAGTCAAAATATAGTATTTTTAACTAAATCAAGGGCCATAACTCCGCTGTTAATGGTTCGATCTAGCTGGTCGTCGAAGTTGTCCGAGCTTTCATTTATATAAACAATCTGGTAAAGTTTGGTAAAGATTGGATGGAAGATGAAGGCCCTATTGTCTTAATGAGGCAAAATATAGCATTTTTAACTAAATCAAGGGCAATAACTCCGATGTTAATGGTCGGATCTAGCTGGTTTTCGAACTTGTCTGAGCTTTCATTGATATTAACAATCTGTGCAAGTTTGGTAAAGATCAAATAATAAATGAAGGTGCTAGATGGTTCACAAGGCTTAATATGGCATTTTTCAGCAAAACAAGGGCCATAACTCCGGTGAAATTATTTCGATCTTGCCGGTATTCAAACTTGTCTGAGCTTTCATTGATATAAAGACACTGGCAAGGTTAAGTTAATGTCCGATTAATAGTGAAGGCCCTAGAGTGTTCACAAGGCAGAAAACAGCATTTTTCAGGAAAAACAAGGGCCATAATTCCGGAGTTACTGATCCGATTTAGCTGGTTTTCGAATCTATTTGAGCTTTCATTGATATTAACAATCTGTGCAAGTTTGGTAAAGATCAAATAATAAATGAATGTGCTAGAGTGTTCACAAGGCAGAAAATGACATTTTTCAGAAAAAACAAGGGCCATAACTCTGGTGTTACAGACCCAATTTAGCTGATTTTCGAACTTGTCCAAGCTATAATTGGTATTAACAATCTATGCAAGTTTGGTAACGATCAAATAATAAATGAAGGTGCCAGAGCGTTCACAAGGCAGAAAATAGCTATTTTCAGAAAAAACAAGGGCCATAACTCCGGTGTTACTGATCCAATTTGGCTGGTTTTCGAACTTGTCCGAGCTTTCATTGATATTAACAATCTGTGCCAGTTTGGTAAAGATCAAATAATAAATGAATGTGCTAGAGTGTTCACAAGGTAGAAAATGGCATTTTTCAGAAAAAACAAGGGCCATAACTCTGGTGTTACAGACCCAATTTAGCTGATTTTCAAACTTGTCCAAGCTATCATTGGTATTAACAATCTGTGCGAGTTTGGTAACGATCAAATAATAAATGAAGTTGTTAGAGTGTTCACAAGGCAGAAAACAGCAATTTTCAGAAAAACAAGGGTGTTACTGATCCGATTTGGCTGGTTTTAGAACTTGTCCGAGCTTTCATTGATATTAACAATCTGTGCAAGTTTGGTAAAGATCAAATAATAAATGAAGGTGCTAGAGTGTTCCCAAGGCTAAATACTGCATTTTTCAGCAAAACAAGGGCCATAACTCTGGTGAAATTTATCCGATCCGGCTGGTTTTCGAACTTGTCCGAGCTTTCATTGATATAAAGACACTGGCAAAGTTTCGTAAAGATTTGATTAATAATGAAGGCCCTAGAGTGTTCACAAGGCACAAGTTAACGACGGACGACGGACGGACGGACGGACGACAGACAACTCGCCATCCCATAAGCTCTGCTGGCCTTCGGCCAGTAGAGCTAAAAAAATCAACCTGGTAATTATTTTGTTAATTGTGTTTTAAATCAAGGATATTTGATCAATCAACAATTAATTAAGAGCTGCAGAGTGTGTTTTTTTCATCCTTCGTCTTTAAGGCCTTGCACTGTAGAGCAGCAGAAGATGTACTTTCATCCTTTAGCACTAAGGCATTTTGCTCTAGAGCTGCAAAATGAAAAGGCTTATCCTTCATCACAAAGGCTGCAGAATGAAATTGTATCCTTCATCACTAAGACATTGCACTTCAGAGCTGCAGAACGGGTATATTTCATCCTTCATCACTAAGGCCTTGTGCATTAGAGCTGCAGAACGGGTATATTTCATCCTTCATCACTAAGGCCTTGTGCTTTAGAGCTGCAGAACGGGTATATTTCATCCTTCAGAACGAGTATATTTCATCCTTCATCACTAAGGCCTTGTGCATTAGAGCTGCAGAACGGGTATATTTCATCCTTCATCACTAAGGCCTTGTGCTTTAGAGCTTCTGAACGGGTATATTTCATCCTTCATCACTAAGGCCTTGTGGTTTAGAGCTCCAGAATGGGTATATTTCATCCTTCATCACTAAGGCCTTGTGCATTAGAGCTGCAGAACGGGTATATTTCATCCTTCATCACTAAGGCCTTGTGCTTTAGAGCTGCAGAACGGGTATATTTCATCCTTCATCACTAAGGCTTTGTTCTTTAGAGCTGCAGAACGGATATATTTCATCCTTCATCATTAAGGCCTTGTGCTTTAGAGCTGCAGAACGGGCATATTTCATCCTTTATCACTAAGGCCTTGTGCATTAGAGCTGCAGAACGGGTATATTTCATCCTTCATCACTAAGGCCTTGTGCATTAGAGCTGCAGAACGGGTATATTTCATCCTTCATCACTAAGGCCTTGTGCTTTAGAGCTGCAGAACGGGTATATTTCATCCTTCATCACTCAGGCCTTGTGGTTTAGAGCTCCAGAACGGGTATATTTCATCCTTCATCACTAAGGCCTTGTGCATTAGAGCTGCAGAACGGGTATATTTCATCCTTCATCACTAAGGCCTTGTGCTTTAGAGCTGCAGAACGGGTATATTTCATCCTTCATCACTAAGGCCTTGTGGTTTAGAGCTCCAGAACGGGTATATTTCATCCTTCATCACTAAGGCCTTGTGCATTAGAGCTGCAGAACGGGTATATTTCATCCTTCATCACTAAGGCCTTGTGCTTTAGAGCTGCAGAACGGGTATATTTCATCCTTCATCACTAAGGCCTTGTTCTTTAGAGCTGCAGAACGGATATATTTCATCCTTCATCATTAAGGCCTTGTGCTTTAGAGCTGCAGAATGGGCATATTTCATCCTTCATCACTAAGGCCTTGTGCATTAGAGCTGCAGAACGGGTATATTTCATCCTTCATCACTAAGGCCTTGTACTTTAGAGCTGCAGAACGGGTATATTCCATCCTTCATCTCTCAGACCTTTTGCTTTAGAGCTACAGAACGGGTATACACTAAGGCCTTGTTCTTTAGAGCTGTAGAACGGGTATATTTCATCTTTCATCACTAAGGCCTTGTTCTTTAGAGCTTCAGAATGGGTATATTTCATCCTTCATCACTCAGGCCTTGCTCTTTAGAGCTGCAGAACAGGTATATTTCATCCTTCATCACTCAGGCCTTGTTCTTTAGAGCTGCAGAACAGGTATATTTCATCCTTCATCACTCAGGCCTTGTTCTTTAGAGCTGCAGAACAGGTATATTTCATCCTTCATCACTGAGGCATTGTTCTTTAGAGCTGTAGAACAGTTATATTTCATCCTTCATCATTCAGGTCGTGTTCTTTAGAGTTGCAGAACAGGTATATTTCATCCTTCATCACTCAGGCCTTGTTCTTTAAGAGTTGCAGAACAGGCATATTTCATCCTTCATCACTCAGGCCTCGTTCTTTAGAGCTGCAGAACGGGTATATTTCATCCTTCATCACTCAGGCCTTGTTCTTTAGAGCTGCAGAACAGGTATATTTCATCCTTCATCTCTCAGACTAGACTGGTCCTTAATAACCTGTGCCTAGAACTAGGCTGGTCTTCACTCCATAGCATGTGCCTAGACCTAGATTTATCCTTTCTCCATAACCTGTACTTATAACCTGTGTCTATAACTAGACTCATCCTTATTTCATAATCTGTGTCTATAACTAGACTGGTCCTTCATAACTTGTGCCTAGAACTATGCTGGTCCTCACTCCAAACCCTGTGCTTAGAACTAGACTGGTCCTTACACCGTAACCTGTGCCTAAAACAAGTCTGCTCCCTAACCTGTATGCTATACTAGCTACCAGTCTTATGCATGCAATGGTTTAGTAGAAAGGTGAAGATTGTAATGACTTGTACTCAAAACTGAGTGAAGAAAAATAATTCCAGAAACACAATTCGATTTTTAGAAAAAGAGCCCATGGGACATGGATGGCCCGCTCTGCATTCTGGATAATAACTTCAATAGCATCATCATTGAAGAAGGCATTGTGTTGTTTAGATTTCAGTTACAACAAGCAATTTATGCAACTGGATGATAGTTTAAAAGAGTCTTGGGGATTTAAAAACTGAGGTTATGAGACACTTTAACCAGAAAAAGTTTAACACTCATCTAGAGTGCTTGTGGATAAAAGTCTGAAGAGTGAAGGTCAATCATGCTTTAGAAATGTGGACTTAGAAATTGAACCGATGAGGACTGAAGTGTTAAAAGTATGTCAAGGTCATGCATGGTGACCTACTTTGGTTGGAATATATATAGTACTCACAGATGAATATGTATTATAGGCTTATCGGTCAAATAGAAATGGACTAATGAGAAACTTAACCAGAATCACGGAATTGTAAAAAGTAGGTCATGGTGACCTACTTCTGGGTGGATCGAGTAGCACTCATGTAGACGTATCTTGAATGAAGGACTATCCGTGTCTTAGATATAGACCTATTGAGAAAATTAACCAAATGGTGATGTACACACACACAAACAAGGGCAACACTACATGATCGTGGTGCGTGTGTAGTAAAATGTACAACATGTTGGAAAATTAAGAAGGCACATACATGTTAGCCAGCAAAACACCTATGACAAATATCATTACAAGGATTGTTATGAGTCACAATATCTTCCTCTTGTATCAAAAGTCACACGCAATGTATCGTAGTATCAATGAATCGTTACAGCCCTAGTCATACAGGTATCAGTTGTCTTCATAAGACTGTTAGTCAAATAAGGATATGGCAGACCTCCACAAGGCATTCTTTAAGTGCTAGAGCAACTGTGTGCTTGGATTTTCATATTTTGCAGCTTAGAGATATTAACTAATAATACTGCGGAATCCAAATTTATTGTCAGCATCAATATAAACATACAGGTTAACGTTCAAAACTGGTTTTCATATAAAAGGAGTTAAAACTCTCTAAAGATGTGACAATTTAAACAAAAAATAAATATTTTACAAACTATTACTCACAACAAACACTTATCACACAACTATTCTAAATTATATATTTAAATCAATGATTTAAGAAGTATTTATTACGTCTCTGTTTAAACTAAAAAAAATAGCCAAAGATACAAACGTGAGTAATTAGGAATTTTGATCAGTATATATATATTGAGAAACTATAAAAATGCTGAATTGACATCACCTGGCATATATATTTTTTAGTCTTAAAACTGCTTTTATTCTTGGCCATGCCAAGTTTAAACAAGTGTATGATGTCAACGACTTGTTGGTACCAAACACATAGAGAGAAAATTAATTTACTTTCTGAGGGGATACATAATATACTTACAAAGGAATATAGAAATTTATGGGTACAGACATTTCTCAATTTACTTACGGAGGGATACCAAGGTATACATTATTTAGGTATTTGATGGACTCAAAATATCTTACTATATATCCATGTGTTGTATGTTTTTTCGTGTGTTTTGGACTGGGTAAGTTCTGTGAATGATTCGCTGACTTTTGGCCAAGAGATACATAATTTAATACATGTAAAAGGATAATACAAATTGTTCATTTTGTTTGTAGAGAGTTTAAGATTTTGAGCGGTGCATTGTATTCAAATGTTGTGTATGACTGCAGCACTTGGAGAATGTTTGGTGGAGAAGCCTGACCAATGTGTGGAGAAGGAGTGGAAATAGGAGTAAAATGCAAGTCTTGCATGCTCCTGAAGTACCTGTAAACATATTTCATAAAGTTGACAGGTGGTATCACGACTCCCGAGGTCACATGCACTGGCTCACTTATATACGCTGCCACCTATATAAACAAATCAAGTCGAAACATATGATTAAATACCATGATAAACATCCCAAATAAACAAATACTATTATAATGCAACAAGTGATTCAACATGCATAACAGTTGTGTAATATCAATATAAACTTTCAAACAGGGCTTCTAAAATCGCCGGTTTATCGGTTCCAAGACCGAAATCTGTTTCTCCGGACCGTTTTTCTTTTCAAAATCTCTGTTTAAATCGGTCCAAGATATTTTATCTATCGGTCGTTAAAAAATCTACAATTGACCTTCACACTCCTTCTAATATCCTAAAATATGCCTTGCGGCAATATTCTTTGATCCATAACACGATGGTTTGTCACTCGCTGTGCGAAAGTAGGTCAATTTGGTCAATTCGGACTAAACCATTACCGATAGTAGGGAGTTTTCTGGAAGAGTCTATAGCCAGGTAGCATGCCTTTGATGTGTGATCAGTGAAAGTATATCACGCGTTCTGTCGGTTCACTGAAGCGAGTGTTACCGTCTGTAATTTCTTTAATATACCGTTAGTCGTAAGGTGTTAGCCTGTTTGCTTGTGTCGGTTTGTTTTTTTAAGTGGCCAAAGCTGGGACTGAAATTTGTTTGCGTCTTAAAAAAAATTAAAATACCGAGATGTGTTAATTGTTTGTTTGATTTTTTTTTTACAATAACTTTAAGTATAAAATTAATGACATTAATTAAGGAAAGTGATCAAACCTGACACCGTTTTTTTTTTAAGTCGGACCGAAATTGTTTGCGTTAGTCGTAACATTTGGTATTAAGCTAATTGATGAAAAACGATATTACTCAAATTTATGTAAAATCGTATATAATCCGCTAGTCCGCGCGTGCTAGTCCGCGTTTTATACCTACCCGGTTTATTATAAGTATAAAATTACAAAGGGCAATAACTCTAATTTGAATGAAGATTGGTTATAGATCTCTGCACTTTTTCTTATTGCCCTTTATCATTGTGTAAAGTTTCATTGCAGTCGCATTAGTAGTTTCTGAGTTATGCTGTGGACATGAATTATAAGTATAAATTCCAAAGGGTAATACTTCTATTTTGAATTAAGTGTTATGACTGTGAGCTCTGCACTTCCACTCATTGCATTTTATCTCTGTGTGAAGTTTCATTAAAGTTCAATGAGTTTTTTTTTAGTTATGCTCCGGCAAGAATTGTACGTATAAAACAACAAAGGGCAATAACTCTAATTTGAATGAAGAAAGAGTTATGGTTTCGTGCTCTGCACTTCTTATTACTGTATTTTATCATTGTGTGAAGTTTCATTTCAGTCCCTTTAGTGGTTTTTTTAGTTATCCTCCGGACATGAACTAAAGGTATAAAATTACAAAGGACAATAACTCTAATTAAAATGAAAGACAGAGTTACGGTTCTTGCACTATGCACTTCCTCTCATTGGCCTCTATCATTGTGTGAAGTTTCACTGAAGTCCCATAAGTAATTTTGAAGTTACGCTCTGGACACAAATTCTACGTATAAAATTACAAAGGGCAATAACACTAATTTGAATGATGAAAGAGTTGCACTCTGCACTTCCTCTCATTGCCCTCTATCATTGTGTGACGTTTCATTGTAGTCCCATCAGTACTTTTTAAGATAAAATTTTAAAGGGCAATTACTCTTATTTGAATGAGACATGAGTTATGGTTCTTGCACTCTGCACTTCCTCTCATTGCCCTATATCGTTGTGTGACGTTTCATTGTAGTCCCATCAGTACTTTTGAAGTTATGCTCCGGACAAAAGGACGGACAAAGTGGTGACTATATGTTCCCCCGTGGGGCATAACATTTGATTCTATAACAAGAGAGCCCTGAATATTTTGGCCCTGAATATGGCATTCATTTGCTCACTGTATGACCTCTGTCCATTGTAGACACTTGTGTGAAGCCCTATGGTGAAGTAGTGCCATGAAATATTCGTTCCTTACGTACTTAATATTTAACTTAAATGTCATTAACAGTGGGAGACAACTTGCGTAGTGGAGCCCGGATGTGACCTATATTTTGTCCAAAATACATCACAACAACCCAAAATATTGCCCTTGATGTTAGATGCATAAAAGGAATATTCTGGTGGAGTTGGGTGAAATTCTTCAAGAAAGAAGCAAGAAAGGCATGTTGTTGCGGAGACCGGACATGACCTATATTTCATCCAAAGTAGGTCACAATGACCCAGAAATTTTGCCCATGATGTAATGCATATAAGGAACACTCTGGTGGAGTGAAAAATCCTGCAAGAAGGAAGCAAGATATGCGCAGTCCTGGCAGAGACCGGATGTGACCTATATTGCATCCAAAGTAGGTCACAGCGACTCAAAACATGTTCACAGTGACCCATGCTAAAAATATTCCTAAGGGGCCCCATATGAAAAAACTTAGTAGAGGACCATATGCTTATGCTACATGTAGTATATGAGAAAACTATGCCATGTGGTTTCTGAGAAGATACTTTAAGTTTGTACCTATGTCTATGTAAAACATGTGACCTATGAGGTGGGCCTTATTTGACCCCAGTGTCAGCGTTTGAATAAATTTGGTAGAGAACCATAAGCTTATGCTACATACTAAACATTAGATCTCTACTTTAAAAATTAAATGTAAAACTCAGGTTCCTTTGAACTTGTTAGGGGACTGTAAGCTTATGCTGCATGTAATATATGAGAGCTTTGTGCCTTGTGGTTTTTCAACAAAAAGGTTTTAAGTATTTCCCTACATGCCTTTGTAAAACATGTGGCTACTGGAGCAGGGTCAAATTTGACCCCAGGGTCAGAATTTGAACAAACTTGTCAGAGGACTATACGCTTAATCTACATGCAACATAGTTGACCTCTAGCTCTTGAAGTTTTAGAGAAGGTTTTTCTTTATACATGTATGTCTATGTCAAACATGGACACACTTTGGACTGCTCTTGGCACTGCCATTTTTAACATTGGGGACTTCCTCTGAGCAAACTTGATAGCTTAGGGGTTGGCGATAAAGAATAACTGGCAAAATATTTGAAGTGATTCTTCAGAAGAAAACTTTAAAGGGAATGTAGGCATATAGCCGACCACACTCTATTATAGAGAATTCTATTTTTTAGAACTATGACATCATAGTTCTCATAATGCAGCTCCCATATCTATTCAAGAACACAATTCAAATGGTCATATCTTGGTTCATTCTCCAATTGTGATAATTATAAAACCCTTTGCAAGTTTTTCAGAATTCTCAATAATACATATTGTTTGGTTATATGTCTACATTCCCTTTAAGTTTTTGACCTTTTACCTCATTTTAATGAATTCGAAAACCTTTTTGGTCAAAAAATTAACAAGCGGTTTTGAGAAGAAACTATTTTTAATTATGTTGGCTCAGGTGGGCTAACAAGAGGGTTCAATAGCTCTGAAAAGATTTCACCCAACAAACTAGCAATTTAAGAAGTTGTGAACTTTCTAAAATTTCTGTATAAAAACTTGGAAACCCCAAAGAGGGAAAATTTTGTTAAGGTAATATCTCCACTGGTTCCAAAGATAAAGACACCATGAGATATCAAGAGAAATAGTATGGAATGTAGTCCTAACACACAATTTTTTTTTTAATTTCGGTCCATAAGGGTAAAAGGTTGAAAGATAACGAAGTTCCATGGGTGAGAATTAATAGCTCGCCCCCAACATAGCTTGTAGCGTAGATTCACTACTACTGCATAAGTGTTTACTGATAATACATACTGCTCTGTTGTTATTCATGGCCTTCTTTATGGCTAGATTCACTTCATTGGCGTACGAGAGTGCCGCGTTGGTACAGTCATCCCGATATTTACCACGATATGTGTCAGGCGTCGGCACCTATAGGCGGAAAATACAACAAAGCGATACTACAAGTCGAGTTAGTCACTCATAGTTAAAATGCCACTTCGTCATTCATTCTTTACATGTCAGCTGTTTCCACAAATCTGACAGAGATTTGTAAACAACATTAACTTGTTAACTGATCGATTTACAATTTAAATGCTACCACAGAACTAACATTGAGGTAAACAGACCTTGTTCAATTTAAAATATGCAAATACCATTTCAGGGTATTCTGAGAAAAGAGGTTTACCTTTTTCTTTAAAACATTGCAATATTAAAACTGATCAAAGAAACAAATAGTACAACTACCAAAACAACTCCCGTTTCATAGCAAAAACACAAGTATTTAAGTTTTGTGTACAAAAACCTAATTCTGGTGCAATCACATGGGTTTGATCCATCCATGATACTCTCTGGTGCAAACAACACAATTCTGGGCCCTGTTTTATTAAACAATAATAATAATAATAATAATAAATTCTTTATTTCATGAAACATCTTACGATAAGTCTCAAATTTTAAAATCGTTCACTTTTTTCACCTATGTATTCAATGTAGACAAGTATGTGTGCACGTAGTGCAGGAATATCACGTGTACAAGAAAATTAAATGAAATCACGTTTATTTGAAAAGTGTAATTTATAGTGAAGCATTCAAGAAATGGATTTACGATCAAAATGGTCGTAAGTTGTTTCATAAAACGAGGCCCTGGTGCATCAATAGCATTCTGGTACATCAACATAAGATCAATTCCAGTGCTATCAACATACTGTAATGCAAACAGTACTTATCTGTCTCAGTAACCTGTGAGTGATAATACTTACAATGTGAACCCAGTTTTCTTTAGGTATACTGTGCTGTTTTAACCTTGATGGGCTGATCTGTATTAGATTTTCAGTATTGCCATGGTATGCACTGAAATATCAAAGATAAATTACGTAATTTATTTTTGGTCAAGGTTCCTTTTCAATTAAAGGATTTGAACAGATTTTCTTATCAAGCAAGGTTATTGTATCATACTGATTTTAAAAAATTTACTTATGCGGCGATCATTTAAAACAAGAGGTCAATGACCTTGAAGCTCTACTGATTGATTTTGATTTCAGGAAGTAGTCGCTACAGACTTGTTTTTTGAAAATCTATTTTTAACCGTGGCGGCCATCTTGAATTTCCGGCCGACCTGAAATTTTGCTAAGATCAATAAGACATTAAGAGCAACATTCCTGTGAAGTTTCATGAAAGTCCGTCAAGTAGTTTCAGAGAAGTAGTCGCTACAAACTGGCAGCCATGTTTAACGTCAAATCAAAACGATTTTCGACAAGGACCAACATCATGTCATACTGATCATTTTAGAAAAAGTCCCATATCAATATCTCTTATTGTTTTGAAGAAGTAGTCGCTACAAACTTATTTATTTTAAATCTATTTTTAGCTGTGGCGGCCATCTTGAATTTCCGGCCGACCTGAAATTTTTCTAGGATCAACTAGACATCAAGAGCAACATTCCTGTGAAGTTTCATGAACATCCGTCAAGTAGTTTCAGAGAAGTAGTCGCTACAAGTTTTTACTATATAACTCTATGTAACCAAAGATGGCCACTGGCAGCCATGTTTAACGTCGAATCAAAATAATTTTCCACAAGGATCTACATCATGTCATGCTGATCATTTTAGAAAAAGTCCCATATCAATATCACTTATAGTTTTCAAGAAGTAGTCTCTACAAACTTATTTTTTACAAATCTATTTTTAGCTGTGACGGCCATCTTGAATTTCCGGCCGCCCTGAAATTTTTCTAGAATCAATTAGACATCAAGAGCAACATTCCTGTGAGGTTTCATGACAATCCGCCAAGTAGTTTCAGAGGAATAGTCGCTACAAGTTTTTACTATATAACTCTATGTAACCAAAGATGGCCACTGGCAGCCATGTTTAACGTTGAATCAAAATAATTTTCCACAAGGATCTACATCATGTCATGCTGATCATTTTAGAAAAAGTCCCATATCAATATCACTTATAGTTTTCAAGAAGTAGTCGCTACAAACTTATTTTTTAAAAATCTATTTTTAGCTGTGACGGCCATCTTGAATTTCCGGCCGACCTGAAATTTTTCTAGGATCAATTAGACATCAAGAGCAACATTCCTGTAAAGTTTCATGACAATCCGTCAAGTAGTTTCAGAGGAGTAGTCGCTACAAGTTTTCATTATATAACTCTATGTAAACAAAGATGGCCGCTGGCAGCCATGTTTAACGTCAAATCAAAACGATTTTCGACAAGGATCAACATCATGTCATGCTGATCATTTTAGAAAAAGTCCCATATCAATATCACTTATAGTTTTCAAGAAGTAGTCGCTACAAACTTGAATTTAAAAAATCTGTTTTTAGCTTTGGCGGCCATCTTGGATTTCATATCAACATGAATTTTTGCTAGGATCAACTAGACTTCATGGGCAACATTTCTGTAAAGTTTTATGAATATCCATCCAGTAGTTTCAGAGGAGTAGTCGCTACAAATAAAAGTTAACGGACAGACGGACAGACGGACAGACGGACAGACAGACGGACGGACGGACAGACGACGGACGCCGCACCACGGCATAAGCTCTGCTGATCTCTGATCAGTAGAGCTAAAAACAAGAGGTCAAGGACCTTGAAGCTCTACTGATTGATTTTGATTTCAGGAAGTAGTCGCTACAAACTTGTTTTTTGAAAATTTATTTTTAGCCGTGGCAGCCATCTTGAATTTCAGGCCGACCTGAAATTTTGCTAGGATCAATAAGACATCAAGAGCAACATTCCTGTGAAGTTTCATGAAAATCCGTCAAGTAGTTTCAGAGGAGTAGTCGCTACAAGTTTTCATTATATAACTCTTTGTAAAAAAAGATGGCCGCTGACAGTCATGATTAACATTGAATCAAACGATTTTTGACAAGGACCAACATCATGTCATGCTGATCATTTTAGAAAAGTCCCATATCAATATCACTTATAGTTTTCAACAAGTAGTCGCTACAAACTTGTATTTTGAAAATCTATTTTTAGCCATGGCTACCATCTTGAATTTCCGGCTGACCTGAAATTTTGCTAGGATCAATAAGACATCAAGAGCAACATTCGTGCAAAGTTTCATGAAAATCCGTCAAGTAGTTTCAGAGGAGTAATCGCTACAAGTTTTCATTATACAACTCTATGTAAACAAAGATGGCCACTGGCAGCCATGTTTAACGTCGAATCAAAATAATGTTTGACTCGGAAAACCATCATGTCATGCTGATCATTTTAGAAAAAGTCCTATATCAATATCACTTATAGTTTTCAAGAAGTAGTCGCTACAAACTTGTATTTTGAAAATATATTTTTAGCCGTGGCGGCCATCTTGAATTTCCGGCCGACCTGAAATTTTGCTAGGATCAATTAGACATTAAGAGCAACATTCTTGTAAAGTTTCATGAAAATCCGCCAAGTAGTTTCAGAGGAGTAGTCGCTACAAGTTTTTACTATATAATTCTATGTAAACAAAGATGGCCGCTGGCAGCCATGTTTAACGTCGAATCAAAACGATTTTCGACAATGACCAGCATCATGTCATGCTGATCATTTTAGAAAAAGTCCAATATCAATATCACTTAGAGTTTTCAAGAAGTAGTCGCTACAAACTTGTTTTTTAAAAACCTATTTTTAGATTTGGCGGCCATCTTGGATTTCACATCAACATGAATTTTTGCTAGGATCAACTAGACTTCTTGGGCAACATTTCTGTAAAGTTTCATGAAAATCCATTCAGTAGTTTCAGAGGAGTAGTCGCTACAAAAAAAAGTTTACGGACAGACGGACGACGCACCACGGCATAAGCTCTGCTGATCTCTGATCAGTCGAGCTAAAAAGCACTGACAGTACTTAGGTTTTCCCACGGGCTTCTCCAGTTCCATGTGTTATCTGATCCTTTAGAGATATATAAGAATAAGGTGATAAGACCTTTGAACGGAACTGCAAGGTTTAGTTTGCCGACACAAAGCCTGCAGAATAACCAGCAAACATCACTTCACAAAGCCTGCAGAATAACCAGCGAACATCGCTTCAGAAAGCCTGCAGAATAACCAGCGAACATCGCTTCACAAAGCCTGCAGAATAACCAGCGAACATCGCTTCACAAAGCCTGCAGAATAACCAGCGAACATCGCTTCACAAAGCCTGCAGAATAACTAGCGAACATCGCTTCACAAAGCCTGCAGAATAACCAGCGAACATCGCTTCACAAAGCCTGCAGACTAACCAGCGAACATCGCTTCACAAAGCCTGCAGACTAACCAGCGAACATCCCTTCACAAAGCCTGCAGAATAACCAGCGAACATCACTTCACAAAGCCTGCAGAATAACCAGCGAACATCACTTCACAAAGCCTGCAGAATAACCAGCGTACATCACTTCACAAAGACTGCAGAATAACCAGCGTACATCACTTCACAAAGCCTGCAGAATAACCAGCGAACATTACTTCACAAAGCCTGCAGAATAACCAGCGAACATCACTTCACAAAGCCTGCAGAATAACCAGCGAACATCACTTCAAAAAGCACTATGTGTTACAGGGACACACTTCCAGCATCTTTTAGTTTTTCGACATAACTTGCATGTTAACAAGTCATTATAATAACTATTTGAATAGTTCAACTTGTTTTTGCACATAATTGTTGATAATATTATACCGATGATATGGTAAAATAACAATTTAAAACATCCAATTTTATAACATGTACCTTTTATTTAACAATATGCAAGCAGATTTAAAGTGAAAGTGATACTGGATCAATAAATTGAGGAGCTAATTTAAAATGAGTGTAAATAAGCTTTCTAGTCTAAAAATATTAATACTGAATACTCATGTGGAATATATGAGGTGCCTAACATGATAATGGTGAACTTGTGGAGCAGTCAAGCCTCTCTTAATAATAAAAGACAAACTGTTGCTGCTTTAAAGAAATCTACCTTATGAATATGAAAGATAACCTTTTTTTCTTATAAATATTCACAATTGCATTATTAATTCCAAATTACAAGACTTAACTTACTTGTCTACACAGATGATGTCATGATTCTTGGTGTAAGCTTTCGCCAGCCGTATTGCCAAGTCATTCGCTTCTGACCTGCACAATATTACAACAGTGATAAATGGTCATTTATAATTAATTATTAGAACAGTGTTAACTAGACATAGTTTTTGAGAGAACCTATCCCCCCCACCCCTGCCCCCAAACACCAACATCCCAGCTCAGGTACAAGGCATCAAAGGCATCTATTAAACTAAACCCTAAATTCACCTCAGATCATCAAAGTGCCCTAGTGTATGCAATAGTCAATCAATCAGAACCTAATGATGATTTCAGTTTTAATAAGGTCCGACAATGACAATTGCAATCAGACATGTATCAATTTACACTGATCTCTGAATATGGCTGATTCTCTGATACTGAACACATCTGTGGTTTTCATTTGCTTTGGCCCGACACTTGGAAACTACATTCAAAAACATATCTAATCAAATTGAGTTCCCCTGCAGGTGTTAAAGATGAATGGCCACCTTTTTTGTAGTATTACCAATTAACAAATTTGATTCTTAAACATCATATGAACATTTCTTGATAGTCCCGGAGAGAATCATATATTTAAAACTGCTACAAAGTTGTACGTAAAAATAAGTATCATTTGCATGACGTAGATACTACTTTTACCACTGCGTGACTGCACGGGGAAATGAGGTAAATCTGAATTGTATTGCCGCACACCTATTGCCAGATAACTGATAAATACATTTACCTGTGGATTCATTTACCTGTTCAAAGTTTTCTACGTCATCAAATAAAATCTTATTCTCGCTTTTCACAGATATTGCAATGTGTCAATTGTAAATATCTATTGTTGTATATCAATTCCGATTTAAATAAACATAAACATGCCCATCAAACAAAACATGGCCGGAGAACTTTAAACCAGAGAACTTTAAACTGCTAATTCACATGTGTCTCCAAGGTGTAGTTCAATGTAGTTTCCTGCAGGTGTTAAACCACTAATTCACATGTATCTCCAAGGTGTAGCTGAATGTAGTTTCCTGCAGGTGTTAAACCACTAATTCACATGTGTCTCCAAGGACACTACACCTTAGGTGTAGTTGAATGTAGTTTCCTGCAGGTGTAAAACCACTAATTCACATGCGTCTCCAAGGTCACTACACCTTAGGTGTAGTTGAATGTAGTTTCCTGCAGGTGCTAAACCAATAATTTACATGTGTCTCCAAGGCATAGTTGAATGGAGTTCCTTATAATTTTTATAACAAAGTAGTCCCTCTTTTTTTTCCCAGAAAGGAAGGAATTTTCAGTGAGTATTAAAAATGGCACATTTATATTCCTTTTACTTTTAATGTATGCTTTAAATGAAATTTCAAATCACTTTGCGATAACCCTTAGTGAAAACAGCTGGAACCTTCATCTGTTTAGTAAACAAAAATTTCAATCTTTGCAATCTATGAAAGTCTGATAGGAATTGAACCACCAAAATGTCATGCCAATCACTTGGGTTAATTTATGGCCTTTTACCAGTATCTCCATCTTAAAGACGAGAAGAAATAACAAACAGATCAGTTTTAGTCTGTTTTTAGCCATCGTGGCCATCTTGGATTTTGCAAGAAGCTGAATTTCATTTTCATGTGGGCCATGTCCCTGTCAAATTTTATAAAAACAAGAAGCCCAAGAGGGCCTGCGGATGCTCTACTGGCTAACATGCTCTTATAACATCATTGAAGCGAGTGACTGCAATTTACGTTTTTTTTAAAGTTTTGGGCAAAATACAGCATTTTTAACTAAATCAAGGGCCATAACTAAAAAATCTGGTAAAGTTTGGTAAAGATCAGATGAAAAATGAAGGCCCTATCATATTAACGAGGCAAACTATAGCATTTGTAACGAAACCAGGGTCCTTAACTCCGCTGTTACTGGTCCGATCTGGCTGGTTTTCGAACTTGTCTGAACTTTCATTGATATTAACAATCTCTTAAAGTTTGGTTAGTTTTATAAAAAAAAGTAGTAACAAGAGGTCAATGACCTTGAAGCTCTACTGATAGGTTTTTGATAGCTAGATCAGCATTCCAGTGAATTTTCATGAAAATCCGTCACGTAGTTTCAGAGGAGTAGTCGCTACAAGTTTTTATTATATAACTCTATGTAAACAAAGATAGCCGCTGCCGGCCATGTTTAACGTCAAATCAAAATACTGATCATTTTAGAAAAAGTCCCATCTCAATATCACTTATAGTTTTCAAGAAGTAGTCGCTACAAACTTGTAATTTGAAAATCTATTTTTAGCCATGGCAGCCATCTTGAATTTTCGGCCAACCTGAAATTTTGCTAGGATCAATTCGACATCAAGAGCAACATTCCTGTGAAGTTTCATGAAAATCCGTAAAGTAGTTACAGAGGAGTAGTCGCTACAAATTTTACTAGATAACTCTATGTAAACAAAGATGGCCGCTGACAGCCAAGTTTAACATCGAATCAAAACGATTTTCGACAAGGACCAACATCATGTCATGCTGATCATTTTAGAAAAAGTACCATATCAATATCACTTATAGTTTTCAAGAAGAAGTCACTACAAACTTGTTTTTTGAAAATCTATTTTTAGCCGTGGATCAATAAGACATCAAGAGCAACATTTGTGTGAGGTTTCATGAAAATCCGTCAAGCAGTTTCAGGAGTAGTCGCTACAAGTTTTCATTATATAACTCTACTGGTATGCAAGTAGTAGCCGAACAGAAAATAGTGTTTATTGTACTATTTGTTGTTATTTGATATTATTCAAACAAAAACAACTTACAGAGTAAAGTTAAGTTCACTTCATTGTTAAAAATGACAACATCCAATTACAAGCTCGCGTACGCGCTGTTTATAGGGGCCCTCACAAGGGTAACCAATAACCGTTGATTGACAGCAGTACAGAGATAGTAGCCGAATTGCTAAAAAAACGGATACATTTATGGTCATTATCCCTTTTGGACGCCCCATTCCGTAAGAAAGACAACTCATCCCATTTATGACCTAAATATATTAACAAGAGATGTCTCCGTCAGGGATTACGTCAATTGGAAATGTCCGCTACTGCAGTATAATCAGATTTGACGGATCGATATTTTACTGCAGTATTGTATTATTCCAATGTTGTTTATGCCTACATGTTATATAAACAGGGTTATATATATATAAATTAGAATATTAATTTATTATCGTCTGCTGATGTTGTCATGGGGAAGCATTGTTTAAATATTGGAGAGCAATTAAAAACACATAACTGCGCATGCGTGGTTAGCGCGCGACTACGATGTTTAACGTCGCATCAAAATAATTTTCAAGGATCAACATCATTCCATTCTGATCATTTTAGAAGAAGTCCCATATCAATATCACTTATAGTTTTCAAGAAGTACTCGCTACAAACTTGTTTTTTGAAAAATTATTTTTAGCTGTGGTGGCCATCTTGAATTTCCGACCAACCTAAAATGTTGCTAGGGTCATTAAGACATCAAGAGCAACATTCCTGTAAAGTTTAATGGAAATCCGTCGAGTAGTTTCAGAGGAGTAGTCGCTACAAGTTTTTACTAAATAACTCTTATGTAAACAAAGATGGCCGCTGGCAGCCATGTTTAACGTCGAATCAAAATGATTTTCGACAAGGACCAACATCATGTGATGCTGATCATTTTAGAAAAAGTCCCATATCAATATCACTTAGAGTTTTCAAGAAGTAGTCGCTACAAACTTGTTTTTTAAATATCTATTTTTAGATTCGGTGGCCATCTTGGATTTCACATCAACATGAATTTTTGCTAGGATCAACTAGACTTCACGTGAAGGGCAACATTTCTATAAAGTTTCATGAAAATCCATTCAGTAGTTTTAAAGGAGTAGAACCTACAAAAAAAATGTTGACGGACGGACAGACGGACGGACGAACGACGAACGCCGCACCAGGCATAAGCTCTGCTGATCTCTGATCAGCACAGCTAAAAACAAGAAATATTTACAGACAGACGGCACGCCACTGCATAAGTTTTATCCATCTTCACCAGAAGAGCCTAAAACAAATATTTAAAGACCAACAAAGGGTCTTACTGTAGCATTTAGATATAAAACTATGATAGTCTACCCAGAATTAACGAAGTAGCAGACACAAAGGTTTTCTGGCAATAGCTCCACCATACGCTTGGCGTACTCCACTTGACAGTCAGTGAGGAACCCGTAATTTGTCACCAATTTGGCCATTTGTTCTTGTCCGGCTCCAACCACATGGGGGTGACAATGGCCCACTGAAATAGAACCTTGCAGCTACAATATTACATAGAGCAACAAGGATATAAAACTTAATCTGTTCCTGCCCCAACCATGTGAGGCTGACAATGGCCCACAGAAATATATCGTCAGCCAGTTACCGACTTTTTGCATTGAGTCTAAAGACTGTGCGTAAAACTGCTTAGAAATTCAGCTGAACGTAAGCTGACCAAAATGAGTTTTTTTAAGTTGGTCAATGTCAGCTATGGTGACTACTCAACGTAGTGTTTCTATATAGGAAGTGTGATGACTGAATCTAATACTGGTCTTTGGTATTGAGCTTAACAGTATTGTAGGAATTGACCGTAACAAGAATGAAAGATTTGTTAAAACTGCACTTGTCAAAGAGATACTGGTAATACTGCAGTTGGTCTAGTCTGATATAAAGTATATGAAGAAAGAAACAAGAAACAAATGAAGAACTTGGGATTTTCGTGGCAGTTGAGTGGATTAGCTTACCATGAGCCACGTTATTGATACAGTCCAGGTACTCGTTGCCCGAGTCATCATACATGTATTGTCTGGACGCTCGTACAATTTTCAGTGGAGATGCATCATAATGCAGCTTACACGACCTCCTGAAAATGTAACAAGTTCTAGTCAGTTTGCTTGTCAATATTATAAAGTACATGTGTATCTATCAACAACAGCCAAACTTTACAACATATGTACGTTTCTAAATCTTACAAACGACGGACATATATATAACTTACATATTTTGAGAATCCAAACTTCATAGACACAGTCTAAAAGGCTTTAAAAGCCAGACCAAACCCTAAAACTGCAGTGTCGAATTAAGAGTTACCAATTCATAATTTATTTCACGCATATTGAATCATGGGTATTTTAAGATCTTGTGAATAAACCTATACTTTTAGTCGGCACATATACGTTATTTTAAGACCTGAACACCTGGATAGAGTTTTGAAATACAATAAACTAGTTTATAATAATTTGTTTTATCATTGAAAATACAATAGTTAAATACTTCCCTTTAACAAAAAAAAAAAAAAAAGAATTTCGAAGGCGCGGCCGTCTTAAAATACCCACGTTTTATTCACACAGATCCACTTCCCCACGCCCACCCCAACCCTACCCCAGCCCCCACACACAGCCCCACAGTATATACAATGTTATGCCTTCATCAAAATATTCATTTGAGAAATAATTTTTAAATAAATATACCCGCTGATACCCTCCACCCACCACCCACCCCCTCCAACCCGAACCCCAGGGAAAACGGCCGAGTTTTAAATAATAAATAATTTGACATGCTGTGTATCTCTTTATAAGATGATTATTATATCAATTAATGTGCAAAAGTATGAAACAAGAGGTCAATGATCTAGAAGCTCTACTGATAGATTTTGATAGCTAGATCAGCATTCCTGTGAAGTTTCATAAAAATCTGTCAAGTAGTTTCGAAGGAGTAGTCGCTACAAGTTGAAGTTTTTACTATATAACTCTAGGTAAACAAAGATGGCCACTGGCAGGCATGTTTTTAAAAATCTATGTTTAGCTGTGGTGGCCATCTTGAATTTCCGGCTGACATGAAATTTTGCTAGGATCAACTAAACATCAAGAGCAACATTTCTGTGAAGTTTCATGAAAATCTGCCAAGTAGTTTCAGAGAAGTAGTCGCTACAAATTTTTACTATACAAACTCTATGTAAACAAAGATGGCCACTGGCGCCCATGTTTAATGTCGAATCAAAATAATTTTCGACAAGGATCAACATCATGTCATGCTGATCATTTTAGAAAACGTCTCATATCAATATCACTTACAGTTTTCAAGAAGTAGTCGCTGCAAATTTATTTATTTTAAATCTATTTTTAGCCGTGGTGGCCATCTTGAATTTCCGGCCAGCCTGAAATTTTTCTAGGATCAACTAGACATCAAGAGCAACATTCCTGTGAAGTTTCATGAACATCCGTCAAGTAGTTTCAGAGGAGTAGTCGCTACAAGTTTTTACTATATAACTCTATGTAAATAATCAAAGGACTGAAGGTCCTGAGAGTCGCCAAGATTGAACAGTGTCTGTCTTCTTGGTGAGGTTAAAGGTTATGTTAAATTTTACAGGTGTGGCATATTCAAATGAAATGTTGCTGCTTAGAACATGAGATATTTTTTGTACTGGAGTAAGCGAGCTGATGCAAAGGACAGTACTAGCACTTTTGCCAAACAATAATAATCAGAGCCGATTTGGTGAAACTTGAGCGAAACTTGGAGCCAAATTTTTAATCAGGTTTTATTAGACTATCAGGACCTCCTCTGATCAAAATAATCATCCGGGTAACTACGCTATTGAAACTTTCCATTCTTAAATATTTATGCGTGTATTATTGCGCATAGTATTTGAGTACATTTTCAAGAAAGACACGTATATACTGTATACAATGACAATTATTCACAATCATTAGTTATATAATTCGTTATATATAACGTTCATGTCAGTCACCTTATGAAATTAAGTTATACTCGAGGCAGTTAAAGGAACTACGTTCTCGAAGTGCATATTTTTCTTTTTGTCACCACTTTCGTCACCACTTTCTACAAGTTAAAGAATTAGGAGCCTAGACTAGAATGCATTTAAAAGTAGGATTCCAGGAACTCCTTACACCTTAAATAATGAATAGAAATATACTTTATATCTGTATCTATACATATATATATATATATTTTCCACCAACATGTATTTGTAAAGGACAGTTTTTCTTATTTGAATATGTATCGGCTATCCTACTTTTCGAGCACTGTATGTTCCAATAGATTTCCTGTTGATACACTGTGAGATAATTATTTTTTATTGAATTCCAGCAAGGAAATAAACACTATATGGGTAAATGAAATGAATTAACATTAAAGAGACGTTCGACATCCGGGTAACTACGCTATTGAAACTTTCCTTTCTTAAATATTTATGCGTGTATTATTGCGCATAGTATTTGAGTACATTTTCAAGTAAGACACGTATATACTGTATACAATGACAATTATTCACAATCAGTAGTTATATTATTCGTTTTATATAACGTTCATGTCAGTCACCTTATGAAATTAAGTTATACTTGACGCAGTTAAAGGAACTACATTCTCGAAGTGCATTCTCGAAGTGCGTAAAGCTCCTCGTCCGAAAAATGGTGTATTAATGCGCATAATATTTCGGTAAATCTACAAAAAAGACTTGTTTATACTGTATACAATTACAATTATTTCATTATTTCACAATCAGTAGTTATATTACTCGGTATACATAACGTTCATGTCAGTCACCTTATCAAATTAACTTGTATTTGAGGCAGTTAAAGGGGACTACATTGCCGAAAACGGTAAAGCTCCTCAACTAAAAAGTCCATATTCAGAAATTGCAGTATACACAATTCCAAAAAAAAATGGCCACTGGCAGCCATGTTTAACTTCGAATCAAAATAATGTTCGTAGGATCAACACCATGTCATGCTGATCATTTTAAAAAAAGTCCCATATCAATATCACTTATAGTTTTCAAGAAGTAGTCGCTACAAACTTATTTTTTAAAAATCTATTTTTAGCTGTGGTGGCCATCTTGAATTTCTGGATGACCTGAAATTTTGCTAGGATCAATAATACATCAAGAGCAACATTCCTGTAAAGTTTCATAAATATCCACCAAGTAGTTTCAGAGGAGTAGTCGATACAAGTTTTTACTATATAACTCTAAGTAAACAAAGATGGCCACTGGCAGCCATGTTTAACGTCGAATCAAAACGATTTTAGAAAAAGTCCAATATCAATATCACTTATAGTTTTCAAGAAGTAGTTCCTACAAACTTTTATTTTAAAAATCTATTTTTAGCTTTGGCGGCCAACTTGGATTTCACATCAACATGAATTTTTGCTAGGATCAACTAGACTTCATGGGCAACATTTCTGTAAAGTTTCATGAATATCCATCCAGCAGTTTCAGAGGAGTAGTCGCTACAAATAAAAGTTTACGGACAGACGGACGGACGACGGACGCCACACCACGGCATAGCTCTGCTGATCTCTGATCAGTCGAGCTAAAAATGAAACCGTAATTGCATTATTAGTGTATCTGATGCCCCTTTCTTCAGGCCCAACTATAACATAGGAGGAAACAAATGTATACAGTGTAATCCCATCATCATGTTTCATTCAAGACATAATTATAAAAAAATCCACATCCCCCACCTCCTGCACCCCCCACACCCCCTAGGCCCCCGGGTAGACGAATAAAAATAATAAAATCATTTAATGTGTTGCTTACCTTTTAATGACGTTTACATACACCATGTTATGTGCAAGAATATGGAACAAGAGGTCAATGACCTTGAAGCTCTACTGATTGATTTTGATTTCAGGAAGTAGTCGCTACAGACTTGTTTTTTGAAAATCTATTTTTAACCGTGGCGGCCATCTTGAATTTCCGGCCGACCTGAAATTTTGCTAAGATCAATAAGACATTAAGAGCAACATTCCTGTGAAGTTTCATGAAAATCCGTCAGGTAGTTTCAAAGAAGTAGTCGCTACTAGTTTTCATTATATAACTCTATGTAAACAAAGCAGCCATGTTTAAGGTCAAATCAAAACGATTTTCGACAAGGACCAACATCATGTCATACTGATCATTTTAGAAAAAGTCCCATATCAATATCTCTTATTGTTTTGAAGAAGTAGTCGCTACAAACTTATTTATTTTAAATCTATTTTTAGCTGTGGCGGCCATCTTGAATTTCCGGCCGACCTGCAATTTTTCTAGGATCAACTAGACATCAAGAGCAACATTCCTGTGAAGTTTCATGAACATCCGTCAAGTAGTTTCAGAGGAGTAGTCGCTACAAGTTTTTACTATATAACTCTATGTAACCAAAGATGGCCACTGGCAGCCATGTTTAACATCGAATCAAAATAATTTTCCACAAGGATCTACATCATGTCATGCTGATCATTTTAGAAAAAGTCCCATATCAATATCACTTATAGTTTTCAAGAAGTAGTCGCTACAAACTTATTTTTTAAAAATCTATTTTTAGCTGTGACGGCCATCTTGAATTTCCGGCCGACCTGAAATTTTGATAGGATCAATTAGACATCAAGAGCAACATTCCTGTAAAGTTTCATGACAATCCGCCAAGTAGTTTCAGAGGGGTAGTCGCTACAAGTTTTTACTATATAACTCTAGGTAAACAAAAATGGCCGCTGGCAGCCATGTTTAACGTTGAATCAAAACAATTTTTGACTAGGATCAACATCATGTTATGCTGATCATTTTAGAGAAAGTCCCATATCAATATCACTTATAGTTTTCAAGAAGTAGTCGCTACAAACTTATTTTTTAAAAATCTATTTTTAGCTGTGACGGCCATCTTGAATTTCCGGCCGACCTGAAATTTTTCTAGGATCAATTAGACATCAAGAGCAACATTCCTGTAAAGTTTCATGACAATCCGCCAAGTAGTTTCAGAGAAGTAGTCGCTACAAGTTTTTACTATATAACTCTATGTAAACAAAGATGGCCGCTGGCAGCCATGTTTAACGTTGAATCAAAACGATTTTTGACTAGGATCAACATCATGTCATGCTGATCATTTTAGAAAAAGTCCCATATCAATATCACTTATAGTTTTCAAGAAGAAGTCGCTACAAACTTGTATTTTAAAACTCTATTTTTAGCTTTGGCGGCCATCTTGGATTTCACATCAACATGAATTTTTGCTAGGATCAACTAGACTTTATGGGCAACATTTCTGTAAAGTTTCATGAATATCCATCCAGTAGTTTCAGCTGTGAAGTCGCTACAAATAAAAGTTTACGGACAGACGGACAGACGGACAGACAGACGGACGGACGGACGGACGACGGACGCCGCACCACGGCATAAGCTCTGCTGATCTCTGATCAGTAGAGCTAAAAATGACAGTGTAATTGAATTTTAAGTGTATTTAAATTTTTGACACCCACTAAGGGACCCTGGGTGCAGAGCCATCATCATAATGTTTCATTTGAGACATAATTACAAAAAAAAAAAAGAGGCCCAAAAGGGCCTGTGGACGCTCTACTGGCTAACATGGCTCTTATAACATCAATGAAGCGAGTGACTGCCACTTACGTTTTTTTGGAAGTTTCGGGCAAAAAACAGCTTTTGAACTAAATCAAGGGCCATAACTAAAGAATCTGTTAAAGTTCGGTAAAGATCAGATGAAAATGAAGGCCCTACCGTATTAACGAGGATAGCATTTTTAACTAAATCAAGAGCCATAACTCCTCTGTTACTGGTCCGACTGGTCCAACATAGAGCTATTAAAAAAAATTAAAAGAAAAAAAAAAATAAAAAAAAAATAAAAAAAAATAAATAAAAAAAAATTAAAATTAAACAAGAGGTCAATGACCTCGAAGCTCTACTGATTGATTTTGATTTCAGGGATAGTCGCTACAGACTTGATTTTTAAAAATCTATTTTTAAACGTGGCGGCCACCTGGAATTTCCGGCCGACCTGAAAGTTTGCTAGGATCAATAAGACATTAAGAGCAACATTCCTGTGAAGTTTCATGAAAATCCGTCAAGTAGTTTCAGAGGAGTAGTCGCTACAAGTTTTCATTATATAACTCTATGTAAACAAAGATGGCCGCTGGTAGCCATGTTTAACGTCAAATCAAAACGATTTTCGACAAGGACCAACATCATGTCATACTGATCATTTTAGAAAAAGTCCCATATCAATATCTCTTATAGTTTTGAAGAAGTAGTCGCTACAAACTTATTTATTTTAAATCTATTTTTAGCTGTGGCGACCATCTTGAATTTCCGGCCGACCTGAAATTTTTCTAGGATCAACTAGACATCAAGAGCAACATTCCTGTGAAGTTTCATGAACATCTGTCAAGTAGTTTCAGAGGAGTAGTCGCTACAAGTTTTTACTATATAACTCTATGTAACCAAAGATGGCCACTGGCAGCCATGTTTAACGTCGAATCAAATTTTCCACAAGGACCAACATCATGTCATGCTGATCATTTTAGAAAAAGTCCCATATCAATATCACTTATAGTTTTCAAGAAGTAGTCGCTACAAACTTATTTTTTAAAAATCTATTTTTAGCTGTGATGGCCATCTTGAATTTCTGGCAGATCTGAACTTTTGCTAGGATCAATTAGACATCAAGAGCAACATTCCTGTAAAGTTTCATGACAATGCATCAAATAGTTTCAGAGAAGTAGTCGCTACAAGTTTTTACTATATAACTCTATGTAAACAAAGATGGCCACTGGCAGCCATGTTTAACGTTGAATCAAAACGATTTTTGACAAGGATCAACATCATGTCATGCTGATCATTTTAGAAAAAGTCCCATATCAATATCACTTATAGTTTTCAAGAAGTAGTCGCTACAAACTTATATTTTAAAACTCTATTTTTAGCTTTGGCGGCCATCTTGGATTTCACATCAACATGAATTTTTGCTAGGATCAACTAGACTTTATGGGCAACATTTCTGTAAAGTTTCATGAATATCCATCCAGTAGTTTCAGAGGAGTTGTCGCTACAAATAAAAGTTTACGGACAGACAGACGGACAGACAGACGGACAGACGGACGACGGACGCCGCACCACGGCATAAGCTCTGCTGATCTCTGATCAGTAGAGCTAAAAAATGGAAATAAAGAGGATCCATGTAATTATCGTCCAATTTCAATCTTACTAACAATTTCAAAAATATGTGAGCGTCATAGAGTCACTGAAATACTATTCTATTTCAAGACGTATAATTTTATTCACGAGACCCATTCAGGTTTCAGTCAATATTATTTATGTCATTCTACCCTGACACGGTTAATAGAAGCATGGTTCAAGGATATAGACTCAGGTAAATTAATAGGAGCTGTATTTCTTGATCTAAGAAAGGCATTTGATCTTGTAGACCATAGAATATTGATACACAAATTGAAACTTTATCAGTTTTCAGACAATATCATTAAATTAGTTGATTCATATCTTTCGAATAGAAAACTATTGATAAAGGTAAAAAAATTAAAATCCGAGATGCTTAAAGTTACTTCAGGTGTTCCTCAGGGATTATTGCTAGGTCCATTGCTATTTCTATTATACATTAATGACATTGCATTCGCATCTACCTCTGGACATACAGATATTTATGCAGATGATACAGTATACGAATCTGATTATAACATTTTGGATGTAAAAAATAGACTTCAAGATTGTTTGAAATTATAAATAAGTGGTGTATTTTGAATAATATGTCATTACATCCAGCGAAAACTAAATGCATGGTCATAGGAACAAATCACAAGCTCAAAACATGTGGATATATTGAAATTAACTGTTGATAGTTTATATAGAGAGAATGTTGCAGTTAAAAAGGTCCTGGGAGTTTATGTTGACAGAACTTTGTCTTGGAATGTACAAATAGTCAAAATGTGTTCCAAACTCAATTCTAAAATTGTCTTATTGAAAAGTATACTATTTAACATATGATATGAAAATTATGTTTTATAATGCCCAGGGCTTCCACTAAGGTTCAAATTTAGGAAGTTTGAACTTCCTGTATATCAAATTTGGAAGTTCATGGGGAAAATTTAGGAAGTTCCAGTGTTTGGGCATGGCATTCATACTCAGTCTTTGAGTCAGTGATTCCGCGTGGTGGTTAGGGAAACAACACATCTAAATTGTTAAAAAGAACAAAAGGATATTTATAATCATCTATATGTTTATAAAAGAAAATATTTGATGATATCATTATATAAACAGTTTCAAACTAAAAAAAACTTAATTTGCCTTTGCGTGCCATACCCCACCCACAAGTTTTATACAGTGAATTACATTTTGCAAACAGTTTTCAATTTATCAGTCCAGGAAAGCTTTTGAATTGGCATACATTAATGAAAGGTATGTAAAACTGTCAAGTGTAGGAACAAATGTAACTGATTCTTTAATTTATTATCAAAGCAATCGATTGTTTTTGCCAGTGATAATTTCACTTCCGTGTTTAGTCTCCATTTGCGAAGAGTTCTTTCCCCTAGGTTAGAGATTATTAAATATTGTTTGTCTATCAATACTTCGTTTCTATTTGTAACTTTGATAAATACATAGAAAAATGACACAAAGATATAAAAGAAATAGCCTAAAAAGTATAATCTGTTTGTGTAAGGAGTTTCAACTTTGTGGTTAATGAATATAAATTAAGCAATTTGGCATCGAGATTATACTGCTACAGTCGATTTCGGTTATTTGCATAGCCCATTTGTCAAGAAAATATATGCGATTAACCGGAGTATTCGAATAACCGAAACTGAACATTTTGTACATGTAGCGGTGCAGGTTTCTACTTTCGTTTTACTGTTCTGTTAATACTTACATAGAAACTCCATAAAAGCGAGTTAATTCTATTTAAGATGTTTGATAGGATTATTATTGTGCATATCCATTTTGTATTTAATGTTCTTTGATAGATTTTATGCAATATTTATGCGTACTTGTTTTCTTTCAATCTGCGTCACTTTGCTATTGTTTGTAGTGTGTAGTGTGAATTACACAGTCATGATAATAACACAAAAGCTTATTTTATTTTTCATTTATTAATAACCTCAATGTCATATGCATCTCTACCGACACTAGCAAACTGAGAGCAGTAAATAATTAACAACACATTGCTTTACACTGCATACAAACTTATTATTAAATCGTGTATGCTAATTGGTGAGCGATCGTCATGGCGAGGAAGCTTCACGGAAACCGCACAAAATGGCAAACTTTCGGCGTCAATTAGCACCTTTTGTCAATCAAATTGCCTCGGGCTTATCTCTGTGACCGCGTCAATCAATTAACAGTTGCAAAATATAGGTAAATTTGACTTTCATTATGCAATTAGCCAGATATTTGTTATGCAATTATCCGGAATGTGAAAAAAACCTATGCGATTATACAGGTTTTTTTACATGCAAAAGAATACGAATGGTTTTGTGTTTCAAAACTTTATGCAATTAACCGAAATATGCAATTAACCGATATGCGATTAAACGGAATCGACTGTACTATGCGCGGCTTGGCCAATTATCTAACACTCTCTCCTCTCACCAGCCAGGCGTGCGACTCTTGATAAAAACTGGACAAAACCGGTTTTACCTGTCAATAACAGGCTCCACTGAGTTTTAATTGCTTTACAACTTGTTTAGTCGGCAGTCTCAAATTAAATTAAATTAGATGGGTGGGGCTATAATGGGTAATTTACAGATTATGGGACGTCCGTATTAAAGAATCGCGGCTATTTTGAAGTTTTTGGAAGTACACTGTACGCCTTTGATGTTAATTTTCGCCGTACAACTACGATTTTTGGACGTAATTTACGGCCGTACGCCCGTTAACGGAAGCCCTGATGCCTACATCATGTTAACATTTGATTATTGCTGTACTGTATGGGGTAAATGCAAACAAATAGAAGATAAAATACATAAAATTCGGAAAAGAGCAGCTAGAATAATATTAAACAAACCTTTTCGAACTAATTCTAAGGATATGTTCATTGAACTTCAGTGGCTTTCTTTTCATAACAGATGTCATTATCATGCTGGTGTGTTGATATATGTCAATAAATAACCTAGCTCCTAATTACATATATCACAACTTTTGACATTCTCATGTAATAATAGGTATAATCTGCGATCAGCTCCACAAAATGATCTTGTTTCACAAAAAACGCATACTAAAATACATGAAAGACACATTTAGCGACTTTGGTCGACACGTTTGGAATAATATATCAGACGACATAGGTTCTCTTCCTACTATCCAGTCATTTAAATATAATTATAAAAAAAAATTGTTGCAAAATGCACATTGATATGAATGATATTAAAGTCAATATTTCTTTATTTTTTGTGCTTGGATATATATGTACATTATGTAAGACTATTATGATTTCTTCTATATTCAAATATAATTGAGTGTTTGTAGAAGGTGGAACGTTAACTTTTATTGTTAGTGTATTTGTTAAAAATCACTAAATATTTGTTAATTAATGTACAGAAGGCCGCATTGAAAATATGGAGTTTATTTCTTGATATTATGTCATAATGTGTTAACCTTCTTTAAATAAAGAACTTATTATTATTATTATTGTTATTACGGAACTTAATTATATACTTCTCTTTGCATCGTTTGCATAAATTCTATAACATGTAACATGAAAACTGAAGCATATACTAAAATAACAAAACGTAAGCTAATTGTACTCGCAGTTATTTTAGTATGTATATGGACCATCAATTTATCCTGTCTTATCCTACGCCAAATTGCCCTCTGTCATCATCCCCCCCCACCCCACCCCGCCCCGACGCAACCTCCGCGTCATCGACCCTAGCTCCAGCTCATTGACTCTACCATTTGCCGAAAATTGGCGATAAATCCTTTGTTCTCTGTTTTCTGATAAACCAGTTTAGTATCAAGTAATGATTACATGAAGGCTTTTCATATTTTTGCAACTTGGACATACTTTGAACACATATAATAGGAATAGCATTCCCCGATTTTTGAAATAAATCGTTGGATTAATGATATTATGAAAAACAACGAGCTGTACTCACGTTTATTTTGTCATTTTAATCCTTGTCACTACCTCGGAAGTGTCATTGACTCTCGTTTTCATATATCTCCAAAATGTGCTAGAGTCAATGTTTAGTATCCTCCAGTAACCTGATTCCGATCGACACATGATTCCGATAGGTTTTGTTATATCGCGAGCGTAACGTCATTATGTGACGTCAAAAATAAACACGGATGTAAACAGATCATAAAACTTTCGGTCGCTTTGTTTCTACAACAATTTCAAGAAAATGCTTCGAATAAAGTAAGAAAACGTCACTTATATTGTTGATGAATAATTTCTATGTATTTCCACTAAGTCATTTTATTATAGCACTTAAAACGATAAAATAACGCATTTAACATTTGTGTATCCACAGACGCTATCTCTGCCTTCACAAAAACTATGTCAAGTCTAAAAATAGTAACGGTGTACGGTGGAAAAAATGCCAACCAATTTTTTTTTCTACGGAAGCCAATTGGAGCCATTATGTTATTTTGTAGTCACTAATTGAAATTGTGTTTTTTTCTAGGTTGAATGGTATTTCTTGTATTTACAACTGATAGGTCCTACTTCATATGGTAACAGAAGAGCTTATTCACCATCTGCTCTCACTAGAGCATACCAAGCTGTAAAGGAGGACCATCCAGTGTGAAATATGTGATCACTGGACTCATCTCAAATATTGTACCAGTGTCAGGGTTGTACGGAAGGACACCTCATTTAGATGTCCATGCTGTGATCAGCATTAAATGATTGAAGGGTTTAGTGTCGTTTTTATGAACTGTTAGTTGTCTAAGCACAAAGCGCATAATGCCCGAGGGCAATATGTACGCTATGTGCTGCGACAATTAACAGTTCATACCCCAATGAACGCACAAAAATGACACTAAACCCTTTTAATTGCAATCCACAGTTTTAAACTCTTTATCCAATTATTTTGATATCCCTCTCCTAAATACGCCCCTGTAAATCCGAACTATATTGTTACGCAGCACGCATATTCTATGAATGGCGGATGAAAGTAGTTCTTCGTACAGTTCACTGGAAAATGAACGTAGCTTAAATTGATCATGTGATCGTCCTTTAACCAATCACATTGTTTGTATTATCTAAATATTTGAATGACTGCAATTATAGTTAAATAAACGTTAATTTAGAGTTATCTGTCTTCATATGATTTGTGTATAACATTCTTCAGTGTGCGTAATGACTGAAATTGGCCACCGTAACTTATTTTATGATTTTGGGGAGCGTGTGATGACGCAATAGTGTGATGACGTTACCTCGGAATCATGTGACGCGCTTGCTATTGGATAGGATTTCACCGCCATATTTGTTTTGATTGTTGATGAATATTTGACAGTTAAATGAATGAAACTTTTTCTACGCTGTGATGTCTATTGTATTGAAAATTATGTTTACCGAGGTTTCGGAGGAATAGGTCAACTTAATAAATTTGGAAATTAAGTTTGTTTGTTAAACTATCGGAATCTGGTAACTCCTTGATACCCGTGTTTTATAGACGATTACATATATCAAGTTATGTGCAAAAATATGAAAAAATGACAAGTGTAATTGAATTTTTAGTTTATTTGACCTTTTGACTCCCACTGAGGGCCCCTGGGCTCGGAGCCAAAAACAATGGTGCTCTTGCACGCCGTCATCATATGGTGATGTCATACCCTAAGTTTGGTTGAATTCCGTTCAGCGGTTTAGGAGGAGATGCGGTAATGGACAGACGGATGGACAGATGGACAAACGGAGGCGATTTAAATATACCCTGTTTTTTTCCTCAAGAACGTGGGTATAAAGATTACCCCGCTAAATGCAAGAATCACCCAAGTCTAATAGCCCTCCTCAAAACTCACAAATAAAACAATATAGCTGATAGTGTCGGGTTTTTGTAATCCAATAGTTATTTTATCTCATTACCATGCCTGGCTAGGACAGAAACCTCAGCACAAAGATGAGCTGAAGGATGAAATTTCCGATCAAATACGTCTTCCAGGGAGCACACCCAAAGGGGACAGGTATGTAGGCCTTAACAGCACGGCCTTATCCACTGAGCTACGAAGGTGTTTTTTGGTTAAGGTAGTCATTGAGTAATGTCTTCGGAAGTCTCACCGAAATAGCGAAATGCCATTGTTCTGAATCACAGTTATCGGGTATTTGTTAGTCTATTAGAATAACAAACAACTTACTGATTTAAAGCTACTACATGTTTATATACCCGTGACTCTTTCTTTCTTTATTTAATTCGCACAAAAAAACAAGAGGTCAATGACCTTGAAGCTCTACTGATAGATTTTAATAGCTAGATCAGCATTCCTGTGAAGTTTCATAAAAATCTGTCAAGTAGTTTCGGAGGAGTAGTCGCTACAAGTTGAAGTTTTTACTATATAACTCTAGGTAAACAAAGATGGCCACTGGCAGCCATGTTTAATGTTGAATCAAAATAATTTTCAACAATGATCAACATCTTGTCATGCTGATCATTTCAGAAAAAGTCCCATATCAATATCACTTACAGTTTTCAAGAAGTAGTCGCTACAAACTTGTTTTTAAAAATCTATGTTTAGCCGAGGTGGCCATCTTGAATTTCCGGCCGACCTGAACTGAATTGAATTGAATTGGGGTTTTAAGGCGCACCAACACATGAAAGGTTATATGGCGCCTAACAGGAATGAACATGCCAGGCTCATCCTCCATGTACATCGCGATAAAATATGGAGAACGGGCCTAGAACCTTCTCACTCTGAACTGCAGAGTTGCTGCAAATTCTATTGTAGACACTCCATTTACACTGGAGCCACGTTTATTGTTTTTCTGCCACTGCTCTAGTGATATGAGCGAGATGGCACCTGAAACAATGCAGTGGTCATGATGAAGACCTTTAATGAGCATGAACAAAAAATGATAGTATGAACATGCCAAACTGAAATTTTGCTAAGATCAATTAGACATCAAGAATAACATTCCTGTAAACATTCCTGTAAAGTTTCAAGAAAATCCGTCAAGTAGTTTTAGGGGAGTAGTCGCTACAAGTTTTTCTATATAACTCTATGTAAATAAAAATGGCTGCAGTCATGTTTAACGTCGAATCAAAACGATTTTCGACTAGGACCAACATCATGTCATGCTGATCATTTGAGAAAAAGTCACATATCAATATCACTGATAGCTTTCAAGAAGAAGTCGCTACAAACTTGTTAAAATCTATTTTTAGCTTTGTTGGCCATCTTGGATTCCACATCAATGTTTTTGCTAGGATCAACTAGACATCATGGGCAACATTCCTGTTAAGTTTCATGAAAATCCATCCAGTAGTTTCAGAGAAGTAGTCGCTACAAAAAAAACGTTTACGGAGAAACGGACGACGGACACCGCACCACGGCATAAGCTCTGCTGATCTTTTAACAGTAGAGCTAAAAACGGTATGTGAGTTTTAACTTATCAATACTGTAAGTGTCAAGTAATTAAAAAAATGTTACCCCGGGGCGCGTCCAAATTTGACACCAGGGTCACCATTTGAACAAACTTGGTAGAGGACCATAAGCTGATGCTACACGTAATACATGAGAGCTCTGTGCCATGTGGTTCCAGAGAAGAAGATTTTTTTCAGTTTTTTGCCAATACAAGCCTAACTAAGTAAAACTGTGACCCCCAGGGTGGGGCCAAATGTGACCAATGGGTCACCATTTGAACAAACTTGGTAATAGACCATAAGCTTATAGCAAAAATATTAAACCTCTGGCTCTTGCAGTTTCAGAGAAGAAGATTTTTTAAGTTTTTAACATGTGACCCTTGGGGCGGGGTCAAATGTGACCCGAGGGTCACAATTTGAACAAACTTGGTAAAGGACCATAAGCTTATAGCAAATGCAAAATATTAAACCTCTGCCTCTTGCAGTTTCAGAGAAGAAGATTTTTAACAGTTTTTCCCTATACAAGCATTTATGTAAAACTGTGACACTTGGGGCGGGGCCAAATGTGACCCGAGGATCACCATTTGAACAAACTAGGTAAAGGACCATAAGCTTATAGTAAATGCAAAATATCAAACCTCTGGCTGTTGCAGTTTCCGAGAAGAAGATTTTTAAAAATAAATAAATATATAAGTCTATGTAAAACTGTGACCCCCGGGGCGGGGACAAATTTGACCCCAGGGTCACCATTTGAACAAACTTAGTAGAGGACCATAAGCCGATGCTACATGTAATACATGAGAGCTCTGTGCCTTGTGGTTTCAGAGAAGAAGATTTTTTAAAGTTTTTTCCTATATGTCTATATGAAAAACATGCAAAACCTCAATATACAAACTTTGGATCCCCGGGGTTGGCCATTTTTGACCCTGGGGACTTCATTTGAACAAACTTGATAGTCTAGGCGTTGGCGATCATTTTAAAAGAAAAACTGTTGAAATCTGTCAAGCGGTTCTGGAAAAGGAGATTTTTTAAGGTTTCGACCATATATGGTAATGGCAGCCATCTTGAATGTAGCGCTGACCTAATTTTAACAAATCTAAAAAGCATTTATCTAAGGATCATCCATGTGAAGTTTGGTCAAAATTAGCCAAGCGGTTTCTGAGGAGAAGTAGTTTGAAGAAAAATTAACGGACGACGGACGGACAAAGGAAGACGGACAACACACCATCCCATAAGCTCTGCTGGCCCTTGAAAATGTCGTTGAAATCCAGCCAGAGGTTCAGGAGAACTAGTCTGTACAAAGGTAGTGTATTAAACCTTTTAAGGGGCCATAACTCTGCCAAAATTCATTCAACCAGAACACGGCAATGATAGGTGCAACTAGGCTTGGTACTGATCATCCCCATCAAGATACGTTGAAATCCAGCATGGAGTTCAGAACAGACTAATCTGGACGTTTCTCTATTAAAACCTTTAAAGGGCCATAACTCTGACAAAAATCATTCAACCCGAATATGGCGATGATATGCACAACTAGGCTTGATACTGATCATCCTTGTCAAGTTTCGTTAAAATCCAGGAAAACTAGCCCGGAAAATGTTTGTGTATCAAAAACCTTTAAAGGGCCATAACTCCACCAAAAACTGTTAACCGGAATGCGACGATGATATGCACAACTAAGCTTGGTGCTGATCAGTAAAGTTTCGTTGAAATGTGGGGAGACGTTCAGGAGAATAGTCCAGACAAAGTTTGTGTATTAAAACGTTTAAAGGGCCATAACTCTGCCAAAAATCATTCAACCGGAACACGGCACAACTAGACCTGGAACTGATCATCCCTAAAAAGTTTTGTTTAAATCCGGACAGGGGTTCAGGAAAACTAGTCAGGACAAAGTTTGTTTATTAAAACCTTTAAAGGGACATAACTCCGCCAAAATCATTCAACTGGAACACAGTGACGATATGTACAACTAGGCTTGGTACTGATCATCCCTGAAAAATTTCAATGAAATTTGGCCAAATGAAGGCCCTTTCTTCTTAATGAGGCCAAAATATAGCATATTTCAGAAAATAAAATCAAGGGCCATAACTCTGTTGTAAATTGTCCAATCTGGCTGGTTTTCAAACTTGTCGGAGCTTTCATTGATAGTAACAATCTGGTAAAGTTTGGTAAAGATCGGATGAAAAATGAAGACCCTATCGTATTAACAAGGCAAAATATAGCATTTTTAACTAAATCAAGGGCCATAACTCCGCTGTTACTGGTCCGATCTGGCTGGTTTTCGAACTTGTCTGACCTTTCATTTATATTAACAATCTAGTAAAGTTTGATAAAGATCTGACGAAAAATGAAGGTCCTATCGTCTTAACAAGGCAAAATATAGCATTTTTAACTAAATCAGAGCCATAACTACGCTGTTGCTGGTCCGATCTGGCTGGTTTTCGAACTTGTCCAAGCTTTCATTAATATTAACAATCTGGTAATTTTTGGTAAAGATCGGATGAAAGATGAAGACCCTATCTTCTCAACGAGGCAAAATATAGCATTTTTAACTAAATCAAGGGCCATAACTCCGCTGTTAATGGTCCGATCTGGCTGGTTTTCGAACTTGTCTGACCTTTCATTTATATTAACAATCTAGTAAAGTTTGATAAAGATCTGACGAAAAATGAAGGTCCTATCGTCTTAACAAGGCAAAATATAGCATTTTTAACTAAATCAGAGCCATAACTACGCTGTTGCTGGTCCGATCTGGCTGGTTTTCGAACTTGTCCAAGCTTTCATTGATATTAACAATCTGGTAATTTTTGGTAAAGATCGGATGAAAGATGAAGACCCTATCTTCTCAACGAGGCAAAATATAGCCTTTTTTAACTAAATCAAGGGCCATTACTCCACTGTAACTAGTCCGATCTAACTGGTTTTCGAACTTATCCCAGCTTTCATTGATATTAACAAGATGGCAAAGTTTGGTAAGATCGGATGAACCATGAAGCCCCTATCGTCTTAACGAGGCAAAATATAGCATTTTGAACTAAATCAAGGGCCATAACTCCGCTGTTACTAGTCCAATATGAATGGTTTACAAACTCATCCGAGCTTTCATTGATATTAACAATCTGATAAAATTTGGTAAATATCGGATGAACGATGAAGCCCCTATCGTCTTAACGAGGCAAAATATAGCATTTTTAATTAAATCAAGGGCCATAACTCCGCTGTTACTTGTCCGAAATGGCTGTTTTTCAACTTGTTCAAGCTTTCAATGACATTAACAATGTGGTAAAGTTTGGTAAAGATAGGATGAACAAGAGGCCCAAGAGGGCCTGTGGACGCTCTACTGGCTAACATGGCTCTTGAAGTTTCGAGCAAAAAACAGCTTTTGAACTAAATCAAGGTCCAGAACTAAAGAATCTGTTAAAGTTTGGTAAAGATCAGATGAAAAATGAAGGCCCTACCGTATTAACAAGGCAAAATATAGCATTTTTAACTAAATCAAGAGCCATAACTCCTCTCTTACTGGTCCGACTGGTCCAACATAGAGCTAAAAAAAAATAAAAAAAAATTAAAAGCAAAAATTAAAATATATATATAAAAAAAAAAAAAATTAAAATTAAAAAATTAAAAAAAAAAAAAAATTCAATTGAAAAAAAAAAAATTAAAAAAAAATAAAAAAAATAAAAAAAATAAAAAAATTAAATCCAAAAAAAAAGAAATTAATAATTAAAAAAAAAAAGAAAAGTTTGGTAACGATCAGATGAAAAATGAAGGACCTCTCGTCTTAACGATGCAAAATATAGCGTTTTGAACTAAATCAAGGGCCATAACTAAGCTGTTACTGGTCCGATATGTTTGGTTTTTCGAACTTGTCAGAGCTTTCATTGATATTAACAATCCGATAAAGTTTGGTAAAGATCAGATGAACAATGAAGCCCCTATCGTCTTAACTAAATCAAGGCCCATAACTCCATTGTTTCTTGTTTGAACTGGCTGGTTTTCAAACTTGTTCGAGCTTTCAATGACAATGATGAACAATGAAGCCCCTATCATCTTAACAAGGCAAAATATAGCATTTTTAACTAAATCAAGGGCCACAACTCCGCTGTTACTGGTCCATTATGGCTGGTTTTCGAACTTGTTCGAGCTTTCAACGACATTAACAATCTGATAAAGTTTGGTAAAGATCGGATGAACAATGAAGCCCCTATCGCATTAACGAGGCAAAATATAGCATTTTTAACTAAATCAAGGGCCATAACTCCACTGTTACTATTCCGATATGGCCGGTTTTCGAACTTGTCTGAGCTTTCATTGATATTAACAATCTGATCTAGTTTGGTAAAGATCGGATGAACAATGAAGCCCCTAACGTCTTAACGAGGCAAAATATAGCATTTCTAACTAAATCAAGGGCCATAACTCCGCTGTTACTAGTCCGATATGGCTGGTTTTCGAACTTGTCCGAGCTTTCATTGATATTAACAATGTGGTAAAGTTTGGTAAAGATAGGATGAAATCCGAAGGCCCTATCATCTTAACAAGGCAACATATAGCAATATAGAATTTTTAACTAAATCAAGGACCATAACTCTGGTGTTACTGGTCCGATCTGGCTGGTTTTCGAACTTGTCCGAGCTTTCATTGATATTAACAATGTGGTAAAGTTTGGTAAAGATAGGTTGAAAAATGAAGGCCCTATCGTCTTAACGAGGCAAAATATAGCAATATAGCATTTTTAACTAAATCAAGGTTCATAACTCCGCTAATACTTGGCCAATCTAGCTGGTTTTCGAACTCATCCGAGCTTTCATTGATATTAACAACCTCTTAAAGTTTGATAAAGATTGGATGAAAAATGAAGGCCCTATCGTCTTAACGAGACAAAAGTTAACAATGGACGACGGACGGACGGACGGCCAACGGACGACGGACAACTCGGCATCCCATAAGCTCTGCTGGCCTTCGGCCAGTAGAGCTAAAAATGAAGGCCATATTGTCTTAACGAGGCAAAATATAGCATTTTGAACTAAATCAAGGGCCATAATTCCGCCGATACTGGTCCGATCTGGCTGGTTTTCGAACTTGTCCGAGCTTTCATTGATAGTAACAATCTGGTAAAGTTTGGTAAAGATCGAGCGAAAAATAAAGGCACTATCGTCTTAACGAGGCAACATTTAGCATTTTTAACTAAATCAAGGGCCATAACTCCGCTGATACTGGTCCAATCTGGCTGGTTTTCGAACTTGTCTGAGCTTTCATTGATACTAACAATCTGATAAAGTTTGGTAAAGATCGGATGAACAATGAAGCCCCTATCGTCTTAACGAGGCAAAATATAGCATTTTTTAACTAAATCAAGGGCAATAACTCTGCTGTTAATAGTCCGATCTAGCTGGTTTTCGAATTTGTCCGAGCTTTCATTGATATTAACAATCTGTGCAAGTTTGGTAAAGATCAAATAATAAATGAAGGTGCTAGAGTGTTTACAAGGCTTAATATGGAATTTTTCAGCAAAACAAGGGCCATAACTCCATTGAAATTATTTCGATCTTGCCGGTTATCAAACTTGTTTGAGCTTTCATTGATATAAAGACACTGGCAAAGTTAAGTAAAGATCCGATTAATATTGAAGGCCCTAGAGTGTTCACAAGGCGGAAAATAGCATTTTTCAGAAAAAACAAGGGCCATAACTCCGGTGTTACTGATCCGATTTAGCTGGTTTTCGCACTTGTTCGAGCTTTCATTGATATTAACAATCTGTGCAAGTTTGGTTAAGATCAAATAATAAATGAAGGTGCTAGAGTGTTTACAAGGCAGAAAATGGCATTTTTCAGAAAAAACAAGGGCCATAACTCTAGTGTTACTGACCCAATTCAGCTGATTTTCGAACTTGTCCAAGCTATAATTAGTATTAACAATATGTGCAAGTTTGGTAACGATCAAATAATAAATGAAGGTGCTAGAGCATTCACAAGGCAGAAAATAGCAATTTTCAGAAAAAACAAGGGCCGTAACTCCGGTGTTATTGATCAGATTTGGCTGGTTTTTGAACTTGTCCAAGCTTACATTGATATTAACAATCTGTGCAAGTTTGGTAAAGATCAAATAATAAATGAAGGTGCTAGAGTGTTCACAAGGCTTAATATGGCATTTTTCAGCAAAACAAGGGCCATAACTCCGGTGAAATTATTCCGATCTAGCTGGTTTTCGAACTTGTCCGAGCTTTCATTGATATTAACAACCTGTTAAAGTTTGGTAAAGATCGGATGAAAAATAAAGGCCCGAGAGTTGTCACAAGACAAAAGTTAACGACGGACGACGGACGGACGACGGACAACTCGCCATCCCATAAAAATATTTCGGTTCAGATAGATAAATAAATATATTGATAATCGGTTTATATGCTTGATATGTTAATCCAATGAATACTTAATAAATACCTTGATTTAAAACCAAGAGGGTAGCTCCTCTCCCTCCCTCTCCCTCCCGTGTTTTTACAATAGGAGTTCCTCTGACTGTACACATAGACCTACATACCCTGGATTCGAAACATGTCTTAAATCCAATTTATCCGCCGAATAATAATTTACCCATGAATACTTGCGCGTACAGGTAAGGGTTTTTCGCGCATGCACGTTGCGCTGAGTTACGCACTGTCTTACGAATTGATCAAATCTAAGAAAACCTAGTATACATATCGTTGTTAATTTATTTGTTTTGGGAAAAGTATTTAAGATAGCTGGCTATTTCAAAGACAAGTTGAAAGACAATTCTGTATTCTATACAGTGATTTTGTTTTAGCTTTACTTTAAACGAACTAAATAACAAAAAAATACGTTTGTTTGACCATAGGTGAAACTGCGACAGTGACGTGACTCGGCAAATTAAAAATATATATATATATATACATATTGTTGCTGATTTGTTTATTTTGGGAACAGTTTTTCAGTTAGATGGCTAGTTTCAAAGACACGTTAATAGCTAAATCTTTTTCTATAAAGTGATGTCAGTTTTGGCTTTTCTAAAAACTAACTAAATAACAAAATATATATATTCCGATCGTTGCTGATTTGTTTCTTTTGGGAAAAGTATTGCAATACAAGGAAACAATACAAAAAACTTCTTTTTTTTCATTTTATATGCAGAAAATTGGTCAGACTGGAGAAAAAACGCCGATGAAAACATCGCGGACGAACAGACAAACATTTGTGAATGCCGATAATACTTTATTTTTCGTGACTTACTCGCTTTATACAAGCAATTTATTGACTTAATTCGACTTAGAAATGAATAAAGTTTATTATAAAGCTTGTTTTTATATAAATGTTTGCATATTTGTTGTAGGATTTCAATAAATGAGTGAACGAAATTTGGCCCTTGTTTTGTTATTTATATCAGCTGACTTGATATCACGTGGTTTCCATGCATTAGACTGGTACACGTAGTACTGTACAATTCTATTCTCATATGTTAAATGCACCCGAAGACACTTGCAGACGATTTCTATAATCCTTTGAAGTTGACGCATTGATATTTCTGAGGATGCACTTTGACACGTCGTGTTACCTTTACCAGATTTCACGGGGTATTTCCAGTGTGTACAGGTAACTGATCACGTGTGACACTTATGATAAGCATTGGTTCCCGTGAATACACAATGTTAGTATAATCGGCGTAATGGATTGCGGTAACCAACTACTTTGTCGTATTTGTTTTAGTAGATGTAATTATCGGATTACGGACAATTATCTGCGACATTATAATCGGTTCTTTGATGAGTTGATGAGATGATACAAGATAGGTACTCCCCTGAAGATTGGCAATTAATGATTGAAGTAATTATATTGTACGCTAATTTTCGCGATCTGCAGATAGTTGTTATACCGTATTATTCTGCTTTAATTGTGGTGATGCAGTTAGAGATTTTTTTTAAATTTGTTTAACCTTTTTTTTCGTCGAATGGTTCATCTAGGAAAACTAATATTTTGATGCGTATTATACACGGAAACAACTTTTTTACCCCAGTTTTGACCTCTGAGAAGGGGGGTGCGTACTATACATGGGTGCGTACTATACAAGGTAAAATACGGTAGCTGGCCAAATCAAATACGAGCTGAGAGATTATTCTTTATTTTATAAAATTATTTCTGTTTTAACTTTAATAAACAAAATAAATAATAAACTGCGACAATGATCATGTGACTCGGAAAATTGTACATATACATGCATAATGATACATGTAAGTACATAAGTTAACATTAGGTAACTCGACTTGATTTTTGCTTCTTGTTATGTTCAATCATTAGGTATGTGTTTCAATATAAACAGGATATTTATTTAGTGGTAGACTGTTCCATATTGCACACCTGACCTTCTAATTCACACCGTTCCGTTACCGAATATACAGTACAGTCGACATGTCTGTGTCGGCATTTGTATTTTGATACAATTCAGTTTTGTCACCATGTGTGCCAATAAACAGGATGTAATAATCGGTGGAATGCGTTCCTTTTTATGTTATTACACCCTTCCACGCCTAAGTCAGACGTGTGACGGTGTCATACCGAATATACAAGGTGGTCGTGCGCGTTATTTTGGCATATTGTCCCCTTAACAATCCTTAGAAGGGCGGTAACAAATATAATTCAAAGGGTTGTCTTATGGTTCAAATAACAGGATGTTGCTGATCGATATAATATTTCTGTTTTATTGCACGCAAGTACCCAAAAGTCAAAGTGTCATACCGAATACACAGGTATAGCATCGTTCACCTAATTATAAAACACGTACATCATAACTGAATGTACACAATAATGGCAATACAAAGAAACAATTAATCTGAATATAGTACCGCAAATAAAACAGAAGTTTGACTTCTTAAAATGGGCAAACATTTTTATGAAAAATACTCGATATTTTTTCAATGAATTTTCAATCAATTTCAATTGCGTAATTTGAGAATAAAAAAAAGGCTATACAGAAATCCAAGGCCATCAATCAGATCTTCACAATAATGGCAATACAAAGGAATAACTATTTTGAATATCAAAACATAAATAAAACAGAAGTTTGACTTTTTAAAATGTGTATTACATTTTTTTGAAAAATACTTGTGATTTTTTTTATAAATGTTCAACCAATTTCAACTGTGTAATTTGAGAACAAAACAAAGAATATACAGAAATCCAAGGACATCAACCAAATCTACACAAAAATGGCATTAAGAAGGAATAATTATTTTGAATATCGTACCATAAATGAAAGAGGAGTTAAATTTCTAGAAATGTACATTCCCGATTCAAGCCTAAAACTGTAGAAAAAGAAAATCAACAAAGCTATCGACTATATTTTCGCCGTTAAAATCCAAGTTATGTTATGAATTCCATAATGTGTTCAATAAATTAAAAGCGATACATGCATATTTAAATAACTTAGCTCGATATTTGTAATAGATCGCGTAGTAGTATGTTAATAATTCAGTTTTATGTCAGCATCAACTCATTTCAGGATAATCGATCGCGTCAAAATGGCCACCGCGCACCTGGTACCGTTGTTTACTGCAGAGTAATCAGGGAACCAGCTTATTCGCCATTTGGCGGATTAATAGAGAATTAACAAGGGGCGTATAGGCAGTTTCAAATCCAGGGTACCTGTATATCCATGCTGTACACAGCTAGATGAATATCAAAAATCGTAAAAAGGGCTGGTAAGGTCAGACAAGCATTTGTCCATAAAACGGATAAGCAAATGAGTCAAATTAAATAGGGCGAAAAAGGAAGTCTCGCAAATTCTCGAACAGAAAGCCCGAGATCAGGTCACGTGATAGTCATCGTCTCCAAACGCCATTTTGGAAAATATTGATAACAACGCTGAGTAGATTGATGTCGCTTTATATAAGGAATTATTGAGTAAGAATTAGTGCAATACAATGTATTTTAATAAGGAATTGTTTATTTTCCGTATGTTTTTCGTTTGTAGTGTAATTTTATGTTGATATTCTTAATGCAATTCTACCGATTCTCGGTAGTGTGATGTTGACAGGTGGGGTAATCGTATTTTTTAGAATATTGATATAAAACACATTTTTCATTGAAAGAAGTTTTTGATTATAAATGTTATCGTTATATGACGTGGTTATTAAAATTTAATAAATTACATATTGATATCGATACCATTCCTTCACGTTTTTTTCTGTTTTAAATTTCACTTTGAAGCCAGAAAAAAATACGATGTTGTTACCGCCTTTTTAATAGGAAGGCACACAATCATTTTTTTTTTTTTAAAAAATACACATCTTTGTTTTCTTAGGTATATAATTTTTATATCGCATGGTCAACTTTATTTGATACCAAGCATTATAAAAAAGATAAAATTCGGCTTTCAAATGGGCAATATATTTCTTATTATAATTCATTTTGAAAATTTAAAAACACTAGTGTGTTAATGCCTTTTTAATACAAAAGCACTTAATCATGTTCTATTTTTAAAAAATACACATATCAATGTTCTTATATAATTTTTATATTGCATGGTAACCTTTATTTCATCAAACAAAACGCTTTTTTTTTTTCTTCAGCTTTCAAATGGGCAGATTATTTCTTCTAATAAATAATTTTGAAAATCTAAAAAATACCAAGTGTTATCGCCTTTTTAATAGGAAGGCACAAAATCATGTTCTATTTTTAAAATGTATACATGTTTGTGTCCTTACATAGTTTTTATACTGCGTGGTTACCTTTATTTCAAACAAAACATTATATTTGTTTAGTTTTTACAGCTTTCAAAGGGGTACAATATTCTTTAAAAAAAAATCATTTTGAAAACTTACAACATACTACTGTGTTATCAATCATGTTCTTTTTAAAGACTACATACATATTTGTGTTCTAATATAGTTATTACCGGTATACTGCATTGTTACCTTTATTTCAAACATTTGTTTTCGAGTTTTCAGAGGCACATATCTTGAATCTTCGATCGAGAAGCTGCGGTGGTCGAGAAGTTTGCATATTTCACTCTCGTCCCAGAAGTCATGGTGGGGTTACGTCCCGAGTTAATGTGTTAAATAATTTTAATGCATTACAATTTAATTTTTAATTTCAAAATAAAAAAAATTCTCTTGAGATACGTTTCGTTTGTGTTCATTTCAATATAAAACTATTGATATCTGAATGTTGTCTTTTTGTTATTTTATAGCGTGTGAAGCGTCAATTTTAAATAATTGCTTGTGTCAGATGTAAACACGAAACTTTCTGCATACAGGATGCTATATAGTATGCATGTAGTATGGGACAATACCGCATGTTAATGACCTTGTTAACAGCAAAAGACAAGACACCAGCTCAAATAAGCTGCATATTTGGCGGCATGTGTTTTATGGCATTCATTGCAACATAGCATGGGTCTAAATAACGTGCTTTATGACATTGTGTTATCAGCAAAAGATAAGACACCAGCTCACATGGGTTGCGTATTGACGGCAAGTGTTTTAAGGCATTCACAGCAATAAAGCATGAGTAAGTACAGGATTGTATGACCTTATTAAGTAATGCTCTTGAGTGGAACCAATGTTGATATAGGGACTATAAACCGTTTAAAAAAAATGTATGTGTGGTTCATGGCATACATAGCGTAGATATAGAACTCACTCAACTGTAACTATTCTCACACTAACCATACAAAAATATCTTCGATTTTGTTATTGGGTTTTGAAAGTTGAGAAGTCGGCTTATTAAACAGATCTACCGGTACATTATTCACAAACAATTCATCATCAGAGATCTCACTGTGAGAAATAGCGCATAAAAAAAGCTTCAAGATGATTTAGATCTAGATCATCAATAAAATCTTCCTTTCAGTAAGACGTTTTCGTAGAGATAATTAGTGACCATGCATTTTTGTCGACAATTAGTAAACATGCATAAGACGTATATTTTCACAGTTTTTTAATATCGCATTATAATAAATATAGTTTGCTGAGCCGTTTGAATAAGTCAGGGGGCACATCAGATCTGCCAATGTCGCATTTTCAGGTTACAGAAAATAAAGGATAATTTCACTAATTATCATACATTTTCACATACAAAATGCTCCTGCTTAATTCGATTAGTCTAACTACAATACTATTAAAATCGTTTCATTAGAAGAAAACAAATAGCAACCAACACCGCGCAAGCATTTATACTTCACCGCGTTACTCAATATTAGTTTTCAAAGAGAAAATAAATAGTCAATAACTTATGAGTTTCCGTTATAATCCAAACCTTAAAGAATATCAAAACAAAATGACAAATAATTATTGGTATTAAAGTATTTTATTATAGTAAGAAAGAATTTTATGTTTAAAGCATAGGATCGTCACCATTTTCACCGTTGACAGTATCAGTGTATGTTTATACGTTTTTGTTTTTGTGTTTTTTTTAATTATTAACACCATTTTCGAACTTGATAATTCCATTTCGTAACAAGTCACTGAGCATAGACTATGTATGATTTATTTTCTCTCCATTTCTTATTTTGATAATACCAATAGGAAACACATTTGAAGTTCTGCAATTGAACTATTCTAGTTGTGTTTTTCTTTCATGCGCTCAACGATTTCTCAATAATTAAAGGGAATGTAGCGACACAGCCAAACCATCTGTATTATTGAGAGTTCTGAAATACTTGAATATGGGTGAAAGAATTATCAAAATCGGATGATAAACAAAGAAGATATTTCTGTTGAAACGGATATGGAAGCGGCCATTTTGGGAGCTATGACATTACGGCAATCGTGAACGCTCGGCCAATCCCGTCATTCCTCGGGATCCCGCCTCATGTGTATCACGGCGCTTCAGTATGTTCAAAATCTTCACATTCTGTTAGCCGGAAGACAACGGCACAGAAAATAGTGCACTATTGTTAAGAGGTTGCTACATAAACAAAATGGCCTCTTGCCACACCTGCTGATGTATGATTTGCGTTGCATGTTTGTTATTTACAATACAGATGAAGGTTTTATCACTGCTTTCACGTAAATAGACTATAGATGGAGCAATCGGCTAAATGACATTGCAAAATGTTGTAGATAACTTTGATTTTGAACGCAAATTCGTTTTGACGGGAATCTGACGCGCTTCACGCTAATATGACGTAACCAATATGGAAACCTGCCTAATACATTCGAGTCATGCTGCGAAGCAGTGTACGAGATGTTGCGAATGACATTACGGTTCTAGATGACCATATATGGAATATTTATAAATATGAAAATTTACTGATTTATAGAGAATGACAACTATATGAAAAAAATGTAATACTTAATGGCAGTAATGCTTTATAATTATGACCATTAAAAAAAATCATTCATTTGCAGTGATTTTCTTCGTTTTAAATCATATTTATCAATATTCCATATAATATATGATAATATGGAACTTATAATGACGTCAAAGTTCTAAAATGTTCGCGTCCATATCCGTTTTAACACAAACTTCAAATGATCATATCTTCTTTGTTTTTTGTTTTTTTGTTTTTTTAATTATCAACACCATTTTCGAACTTGATAATTCCATTTCGTAACAAGTCACTGAGCATAGACTATGCATGATTTATTTTCTCTCCATTTCTTATTTTGATAATACCAATAGGAAACACATTTGAAGTTCTGCAATTGAACTATTCTAGTTGTGTTTTTCTTTCATGCGCTCAACGATTTCTCAATATTAAAGGAAATGTTACGCGACACAGCTAAACCATCTGTATTATTGAGCGTTCTGAAATACTTGAATAAGGGTGAAAGTATTATCAAAATCGGATGATAAACAAAGAAGATATAATCTTTTGAAGTTTCTGTTGAAACGGATATGGAAGCGGCCATTTTGGGAGCTACATGTATGACATCACGGTTCTAAATGACCATATATGGAATATTTATAAATATGAAAATTTACTGATTTATAGGAAAAAAATTACAACTGTATGAAAAAAATGTAATACTTAATGGCAGTAATGCTTTATATGACCAGTAAAAAAAACCATTCATTTGCAGTGATTTTCTTCATTTTAATTCATATTTATCAATATTCCATATATGGTAATAATGGAACTATGATAGTTCTAAAAATGGCAGCTCCCATATTCGTTTTTGAACAACCTTTAAATGGTCATATATTTTTTGTTTATCATCAGATTTTGATAATTATTTCACCTTTTTCCAAGTTTTTCAGAACTCTCAATAACAGAGCTTGTTTGGCTGTGTCGCTACATTCCCTTTAAATACTGTAAGATATATATCGACACGTACGCCCCAGAAAGTAATATAAAAACACACCACACAATGCAACATGGTAAATTAACAAATATTGTGCCGTTTTTATTTTAATTATCTCTTTTTTTTTTATTGTTGTATTATATAAATTATATTGTTTAAATAATTACCAGAATAGGAATATCTTTATTTATATACGACCTATATCTTATTGTCACAAAATGTCACGGGTAGAGCGTACTGGTCGTACATAGCTCTTGCAAGTTATCGGTTACACCCAAAATCTATTGTTCGAGTTGAAACAATTTCACAATATTCATGATCTATTCATGTAACACGTAAAAGCGTGCACATTTTAAGTGGCCGCCAGAGAGGCCGTGTCATAAGTTTAGTTTTGTGCTAATGCATGTAAACGTATAGGTATATTTTCCTTAAACGGCAAAATTGTATAAGGGGCCTCTCGTGTAGATTCAATACTGTAGATTTAGCCACGTTTGTCACGGACTGAACGGGGGAAATAATGATTTGGGCGTAATGTTTGCTATAAAACCCATTGTCTTCTAGCTCTCGCGGGGATGATCAATAGTACTTTGTTGGAACAGAGATTGGACGGCAAAATTCATAGGCAACATGTGCCTAAGCCATCCAGGGTTGGAACTAAGCCATCCAGGATATAAGCCATCCAGGATATAAGCCATCCAGGGTTGGAAATAAGCCATCCAGGATATAAGCCATCCAGGGTTGGAGTAAGACATCTAGGTTTGGATATCCAGGAGTGGAGCTAAGCTTCCACGATTAACGTTTACAAGCGGTGGAGACGGTCCCCGTACCTGCGCAGCCAGGTTTTACTAACGACAACTCCCGGGACACAAGGTGGGCCCGTTACCAATCCTCACTGGAGGAATATTACTCACAATCTCAGTGGAGGTTAACTATCATTGCATCGCGTCATCAACCCTTACAGAAGGCATTTGATGACAATCATCCATTGAATTCGCGCATCATCATCTTCATGAGCTCTCGCGCATCACAGTTATCGCGCTAGATCAACATTGTTATAGCTTTAACAACACTTGTCTTAGACATTCAGTATTTATAACAATACTAAGAACGTCTTAAACGTTCAGGAGAACATTCTTTTCATAGTTTATTTGTGTATTCGCTTGTTTTTTTTAGATAATTGTATATATATTAAACATATTTTAAAAGTTGCATTAAACTTATGTAAATGCATTCACCGTCATTGATTCTTTCCTGAGTTAGCCCAACCACTAAGGTCATCCTGTGACACTTATTTCATGTCACTGTGCCCGTTATATTTGCTTTTATGTCAAACCAAGAAGCAACTTCCGGTTTATCATATACATGACCAGTAATTAACTACGGGTATCTTGTCAAATAAGCCGCCAAATTAGGTGCCGTTGTATTTGACGAGGGCTAAATATGCAATTAGGGAATTTATGACTCGACTATGTAATCAATCAAGCCAAGCCGCCAGTTGAAAGAAGTTTTAAATTTCTCATATACATTATGAAATATACACAGCAGTAGCACGGAACAGGTTACACTGTCATTAATATCAACAAAAACACCAGTAGTACCGACCCGTTTATTCTAGCTGTCAAACTGGTTTTGTGTCAAAACGTACTGGTAAGCGCTTAGCACGTTATTGATCGGATAACCTGTTTTATCGGAAGACCCGTTTTATCGATAAACACTGAGATCTCATGCTTTCTATGCGAAAGTCCACGAGATTTCATCACTATTGCTTATCCTTTTATGGACAAATCCTTGGGGGTCAGAGAAGGCTCGGATTAATTTCATGCAAATTGATTCAATATGTATCTTTCAATAGAAATCTTATGAAAATTATCGTCTTTTTACTCTGTTAAAGTTTTTTTATTTTACTATAGAGCTTAATAAGGATAAAAATAGAGTAATATAAATAATAAAATTTTATCACCTAACGTCATGGCCCCCATTATCGTGGTATATCGTAGTGAAACGTGAACTGCGCTACAACCATTTATAATTGTTCTCGATTTCAATGACCTCTGAATTCAGTAATATTTCATCTTTGTTTACATTGACAAAATTGTCTCCGGTGAATCACTGTTTACCGGATGTCGTGAACTATTCCGATTTGCATTATGGATAGAGGGTCCCCATTATCGTGGCAAGTCGAAAAATGATCCAATTATAGGAAGTACGGTATGTGCTACGCAATGCCTTTTTATGAATACCCCTTCAGAAAAAAATAAATAATCCGAACAGGTGTGACCCAGTAGAAGCAGCGTCTGCATTCTGGGACAACAGATGGATGAATGTAAACAGGAAATAACTTTGTTACGGGGATATTTGTTATGGGGATATATATGAGGTAGAAACATTGTCCAAACTTAAAAAATAGTTGTTCTTTAACAGGTTTTTACTTTTTTTAATACTTTAGGAAAATTGATGCAGTTGGTTTACCTTTTATATTCCAACAGTTTTTGCGATTCCCTTCTGGTAAAAATAGCTCACGAGCTGTGATGTCACTCATCATCATATATCATAAATAACGCGTGTAATGACGTACCACGATAATGGGAATACCACGATAATGGGGGTCATGACGTTAGTGTAAATAAAGTAAAATAAAGTAAAATCTCAACATTTTGTCAATAAAAAATTATGAATAATCGCTTTAGATGCTTGAAATTTTATTTCAATGCATACTTTCTTAGATATATTTACTTAAAACCGAGAGGGTAGATATCTCCGAAAGGGCTGGTTAGGTCAGAGAAGGCTCGGATTACTTATGTCATGAAGTTACGTAAGTGTTAGGACACTTACGTACAGACTGAAAATTTCGCTTACCCTAAGTAGTTTCGACGCATTTTCAGCGTCTGCTTTAACGTGAGCGTCTCCGGTTTTTCCGGCATTTTCGTCAGTATCTTCTAATTTCATGTAATTTCCAAAACACCGTGCAGAACGTTTGTAAACAAAAATAGTATACGTAAGTGTTGAAGTTCCGAGGGAAACATTCGAAATCCTCGGTATAAATCAGGTTCCGTGTTGTTAATTGGAGCGCATTACACGCATAACAACCGGGGACCAGAGTACGGCGATGTTGCGATTTATTGGGGTGATACTATACCCCGGTTACTTCCCGGTTAAAACCCGGTTGAAAAGGGGTGGCAAATGTGATTAGTGTGTTGATGTTTCAGATGTTTTAATGACATATATGTATATTCATTTTTCCACAATCACTAAAAAAAATTTTGAAAAAAAAAATAGTTAAGTTAAGTGTTGAATATTGGTGTTTTTTCACACTAATTTGACTGGTTTTGGCAATTCCCGGTTCAGTTTCTGATACATTTAAAGGATAACAATGCCTTAATAATTCACAATTTATTGTTTTATTTCATAATATATGGTATTATTAACACATAACAATAATAAAAATGGAAATAAAACAGAAAATAAACGTTTTATTGCTTCATTTCCAACACCCGTATTTCGTGTAAGGAAAGCCGTAGAAATTACAGGTGGAGCGTTATTTCTGCACGTCGTGAGAAACAAATTTTTAAAACCTTATTCCCGATGATGTTATAATTATATTGTATTATTTCAGTTTTACACTTTGAATGCTTTTGTCCACTTAAATGTTAATGGGTATGAAACTGTATATGTTACTGAGCCTGAAACTCTAATTGTAATTTCTAATAAAAGTATAATGTAACAATTGTAATTGTACTTATCAATACATGTTATTACTGTTGTTCGCTGACGACACTCTTTTATTTTCATATTCAGCAAATGGACTACAAATCCTATTAAATAAACAACATGATTATTGCGAAAAGTGGAAAATAAGTGTTAATATCGATAAAACTGTAGTAATGGTATGTAAACAAGGTACTAGGACACAAAGCGTAGATATATATTATAACAATATGAAACTACATAACGTTTCAAAATGTACCTACCTAGGAGTAACGCTTATGTTTAATGGAAATTTCTTTCAAACACAAAAAACCCTTTCCGATCAAGCCATGAGGGCAATGTTTTCACTTAACTCTTTATTTGCAATAATTGAGCTAAACATAAGCGAAAAAATAAAACTGTTTGATACAATGATTCTACCTATTTTGAATTATGGTGCTGAAGTATGGGGGGTTCATACCTCAACCGACATCGAACGAATTTATTTGTAGTTTCTAAAACAGATTCTTAACGTTAGGCATCACACGCCAAATGCAACTGTTTATGGGGAGTTAGGTGACGTACCTTTGGCAATATTACGCAAAGAACGAATCTTGAAATTTTGGTTTAAAATTATGAAATCGCCCAATTCACTAATGTATAAGGTATTACAGAATCAAATACAAAATAATGATAATGAATCATGGGAGGCTCATGTCGAACGTCTTCTTAATGATCTTGGATTCAGTTTTTTATGGAATAACGAAACTATTACAAAGCTACAACTAACTCATATCATAGAAAGGCTCTATGATCAACATTTGCATGAATGGTTTGCCACCTTAACTTCTTCCCCGAAACTATCTACTTATAAATATATTAAAACAAACTTTGGATGTGAAAAATATATAAATTGTGTCCAAAATAATAAGCACATGATAGCACTAACTAGATTAAGATGTTCAGCTCATAAATTGGCTATTGAAGAGGGTAGATTTAGAAATATAGAGAGGGATCAAAGAAAGTGTACTTTTTGCAATATAAATGTTGTTGAAGATGAATATCACGTTACTTTAGCTTGTCCGTGTTATAGAGAAATAAGAATAGAATGTTAACCTAGATACTTCTGTAGCTGGCCTAGTTTACAAAAGTTTAAATCGTTGTTATCTACGGATAATTCTAAATTACTGAATAGGCTAGCCAAATATATTTGTCTTGCGAATACCAAACGTGAGAGCTTAATTGCAACCGAATAAATATCTACTTTTGAAAAGAATGCGCAGGTGCAGTTTTTGTAAGTGTTTTATTATTAGTATTATTATATTGTATTGTATAATTGTATAATTGTATAATTGTATAACTGTTCTAATAATGTAGACAGCCCAACACTGTTTTCATAATGCAAATATGTGTTATGGTATTGGTATTCGTGAAGCTCGTGCAAATATTTATCATGCTCTTCTCCAGGACATGTTTTAATAAATGTGTGTATTTGTATTTAGTATGTCTTGTATGTATTACCGCCTCAGTGCTGATGGCGATGGACATTGTAAAATGTTTATGCCTTAATAAAAATTGAATTGAATTGTTATTCAAAAGTGTTAAATGTTTGTTTCCCGATCATGGCTTTGATGAAGTTTATAGTTTAGTTTATTTCAAAATCCAATAGGCACTAAGGCCCTTGTGGTACAAATACAGACATGAAAATAACATGACAGACAATGTAACAAAAAAGTACAAATGCATAGTATACTTAGCAATTTTACACAATTACGTGTATGTGTATCTAGTGGAGAAGGTGATACAATTTTGAGTGTAATACTGTTGCTATACAACAAAATGCATATATAAACAGTAAATGTATATCATTACAACATCAATTCGTATTACCTATTTGGAAAAAGGTACTCATTTCTTTTATTAAAAGCCTTATAAATAAAAATAGCCAGATTTCTTATTTGCTTTTTACATGTAGAATTAATCAAAGAAATGAACTTTTGCATATTTGGACGCATGAAATAATACGTTTTAATATAGTGTTTTCTTATGTCTGTATATAAGGGACATATTAAAACAAAATGGTATTCATCTTCTAAAGACTGGCACAATTTACATTTCCTATCATTAACCGGTGTTCTATTTGGTTTGCTCCATCGTCCAGCTTCTATCTCAAGTCTGTGTGATGAAACGCGAAGTTTAGTTAAAGCTTGCCTACATTTCGATATATTACACATATTTAGGTAGGGTTGAAATCTAAAATTCTCTATACAATTATAAAATAAAGCTCTGCTTGATTCTTGCAATCTATTATGCCAGTTTTGTATAAAATTATCATGAAGTCTTTGATTGACAACAAGCAAAAATAGTTCAACGTTTCCTACACTTTGTGCTAACCATACATCATGGAAACCCATATTACACAGAAGATCACGTAATAGTAAAGCCCAATTTAATTTATTCGGTTGGCCAGTTATGTCATTGATCATCATATCATAAACTATTTTAACATACTTATTTTCACTACTATGTAATATTTTGAGCCAGTACTTTATTATAATAAAATGCCGTTGACATAAAAAGGATTTTCTACCCAACTCCCCATATATAAAATCATTTTGCGTTGTCTTCTTTACACTTAATATATTCTTACAGAATTTAAGATGCACTCTTTCTATTGCATTAGCTTTTGTAAAACCCCAAACTGCAGCCCCATAGTTCAAAATTGGCGTGATTAATTTATCAAATAAATCTAATCTGTGTTCAATAGATAACTCAGTAAATTTATATAGGCATTTGTTCATTTTAAATATAGCCTTTAAAGCCTGTCCTGCAAGTGTTGCCTGTGCATCAGTGAATGATCCACCCGTTGTAAAGACTATGCCTAAATAGTTGAACCTATTAACAATATCTAATGCATTATCATTTAAATGAAAAGTTAAATTTCTTGGTAATGAGCCACCCTTTTTAAACACCATAACCTTAGTTTTTGATGTATTTACAACAAGTTTCCACTTATTACAATATCCCGATAGCAAATTTAAACTCGTTTGTAATTCTATACTACTGTTTGCAAATATAACAATATCATCAGCATATAATACGAGAAATACTTTAAACATATTAACATTAATTCCTTCAATACCATGTTTTATAAATTCATCTTCGATATCGTTTAGAAACATAGAAAAAAGAAAAGGTGATAAACATTCCCCTTGTCTTACTCCAAGCATACATGTGTACTCCTCACTGAGTTCATTACAATATTTCACTCTTGATTTTACTGAAGTATACATAGATTTAATAACATTAAATATTTTACCACGCACACCTAACTTTATTAGTTTGAACCATAAGTTGTCACGAACAACATAATCAAAAGCTTTCGTGAAGTCAACAAAAACACAATACAATTGTTTACTCCTATTAATAAAATTAGTTATAAGCCCTTGTAACACAAAAAATGTTATCTATTGTTCCCATGTTAGCTCTAAAACCGCCTTGTGCCTCAATATAAACACTATAATTTTCTGCCCAATCAGTAAGCCTATTATTTAAAACCCGTGTAAATAATTTCCCCAGTGTACTTAATAGAGTTATGCCTCGATAGTTTTCAACGTCATTTATATTTCCCTTTTATGGAGGGGGATAACATAACCCTCTGACCAGCTTTCTGGAAAATAACCAATTTCAAAAACGTTATTAAACAATTTAATTATGTATGGTGCTAAAATATGTTTACCGTGCATGAACAACTCATTTATATACATATCCGGTCCTCCTGAGCGATTAGCTTTGAGCTGGTGTAAACCTTTAAACATTTCCTGCTCAGAAATATCAACATTCAGTTCATTAAACATAACATTTAATTCATTGTTTTCATACCTATCAACAAAGTGTAAAATATCTTCATCTGGTGTAAAAAATGGACTATCTGGATTGTTAACAGCCTTGAAATATTTTTCAAAAGTACTAATTTGAATATTTGACTGTTTTATTCCTGCGCATTTTTTCAACATATTCCAATACAACTTAGCATTTTTTTGTTTGGCCTGGACTAATTTTAATGTTTCATTCCTATCATATTCAAATCTACATCTACGAATAAGTGATTTATATTCAGATCTAGCCATGACTAAATTAATTCGATTGACGTCATTATTTTCCAATCTGTATTTATTTAAAAAGAATAAGAAACTCGTTCTACTTTCAAAACACCCATTAGTATACCAGGCATTTTCTGAAGTAGCCGGGTTTGGAGAATAATCAGAATTACCAGGTATCCGTTTCTTAAATAATGGAGCTACGACACCATCAATGATCTGTGATAAACGTTCAATACAACTATTCATCTCGATGTTATTCGAACACGCATTTAAAGTTTCATTAAACGTATACAATTGATGCGTTATGTCAGTTGTTGACAGTTTTTCAACGTACTCAGATTTTAACTCATTATTCCACGTGTATTTATGTTTTACTCTAACGTAATCGTTATCTACAAATTCGTTTGTACAAACTGGTTTTTCAAATTCAAAACAAAAGGAAATTAAACAATGGTCAGTTAAAATATTCGGCTGTGAAATATCAAACTCCGTTATAAATGGAAACAAATTGTCTGTACATACAACATAATCAACAACACTACAACCCCGATTCCCAACAAAAGTATAATTACCAATACCGCTATCTTTCCCAACACGTCCATTCATAATACGTAAGCCAGTTTGTTTACATAAATCTAAAAGTTAATGACCATTATTGTTAACCCTACATTTATCTCGAGAATAACGTTTTATTTCATGATCATTACAGTAATCATCAGGTAAAAATTGCATATGAATACCGTAATCGTCTGCAACATAATCCGCACATTCGGCCGTTCTACTGTTCATGTCCCCACACAAGACAAAATTTAAACAAGTTTCATTTTTTGAATTGGTACATGCAATAAAATCAATCAACCTGTCAAATATATTTGTATCAATCATAGACTGTCTGCTACTATCATCTGGAACAACGTAACACAAACAAACAAATAAGTCATTCTGTAATGCAAAATGTTTACCATCAATCTTAATACATACAATATCATCATTACTCTGAAAAATAAGCGTTTCATCTGTAACATAATCATTTCTAAGGTAGAGAATTATGCCACCCGAGTTTCGTTTACTCGTTTCTTTATATTCAGTTCTGTTTAATACAAAATATTCAAAATTGTCAACGCTAAGTTCTGAGAATTCATTGGTCCAAGTTTCAGTAAATAAAACAACATCGTTGTTTTCAAAAATATATTTTAACTCCTCAGATTTCAGTTTGTTTACACGTTTCGTTACTAAACCCTGTATGTTCAATAAAGCACAACGTAATCTGACCTTCTCCGTTTCATCCTACTGCGGTGTATTGGCACGTGTTCTCTCTGCGTTATTTATAGTAATAGGGATAAATCCGCTCTCACTTATGTCAAGGTTAAGCGACTCGCCGTTGAATTGTATTTTTAAAGGCAAATGCGAAACGTCTTCTTTCGAACGCGAAGCACTTGTACTGTGTCTACGGTTATAATACGGAACTGAAGATTGTGATCGTTTAGTTGATCTTGTTGCCGCACGTGATACATGGGTACGCCCTCTATCTTCAGATCCGGTTTCGCTAGGTTTTTGACTGTATTTTGTTAGATCAACGACCATCATGTGCGCGGACTTGGTATTCTCGTCATTAGAACTGACACTGGAGGTGTATTGCTGCTCATTATTTGTTGACAATATCGAATCAACTGTGTGAATATTACTCGATTGAGATGGTGAACAATGGGACTCCTGTCCTACATTGGGTGGTGTCATTGTAGCTATATTAACCGTTGTGTTCTCACAATTTACACGTGCAATTGGGTGACACGACGTTTCCTCAGGGGCTCTAAGCTGGTGTGTAGCAGGAATGTGTAAAGGGTTATTTGCAATGTTTACATTCGTAGCTATGTCCGAAAATGGGTCAATGCTGTGTAGAGCCGGCAAACGATTGTTATGCATGTAATTGTACCAGTCTGGAAAGGCGTCTTGTACAGTTTTTCCATCCATAAGGAGTTTTGCTGGATATGCAATGATTACCTTTGCCCCAGGGTATCTGGCTCTCAGGTCTTTGCACTTCGGCCATAGCATTTTCCTGGCTTCTTGGATTTCTTTCGGCAAATCATAGTCAATTGAGAACGGGGTTCCTTTCAACTTGTATGCCTTACGCATGATTTCCTCAGTGTCTCCGAAATCACGGAAGTTTACAATTAACGGCCGCCTATGGTTTTGCTGGCCAATTTTGCGAGATCCAAGCCTATGTGCCCTGGCAATATAGAAGTCATTTGGATCCAAATCAAGCCGATCATTGAGAAAATCTCGAATAATGTGACCACAGTTCTCTTGGTAGTTTTCAGCAAATCCCCAAAATATCAGGTTGTTGCGACGGCTACGCGCTTCAACATCAATAGATTTGAATGCTAACGTTTTAAGTAAATGTGTTTGTTTATTTGTCATATCAATAACTTGGCCTACCTTGTGCACTACTATTGTCATTGTATTTTGCAAATATGTCATACCTTTAGCACAGTCACTTTGTCCTGATTTAATCAGTTGCATATCGTCAAACAGCCTTATTAACTTAATATCCATTGAACTATTAGCAAACTGAAGACGATCACTATTCCGATTTCCAACTTTTGTCCAATTTTCTTGAAAATCTTCGTTACCCGCCATTTTTTCTAGAACTGAGAAACTGTTTTCTGTGTAAAAACCACTACTCAAAGCCATAATCGCGTCCAATTTCGCCACAATAACTTTCCACAGAACGTCAACTATAAGTTCTTGATAAATGCGTTTGTTTAAAACAAGTTCTTTATACACTTAAACACGTTTTCTTCAAAACATTTTATCACACGCTAAAAACACAACTACACTGTCCGCCATGTTTAATTACAACTGGTTTAATTATGAAATTACTCTTCAAACTTCAAATTGAAAACTTAAAAGAAACAAAATTAAGCTTACAAACAATCAGTTCCTCAATATAATATATTACACTTAATTCAATCAGTTCGTGCGACGGTGTTCTGTTTGTGATGATTAAAGTACAAGTGACGGCGTAATTAAAAGCGGAAGCTTAAAACATCCTTTTCAAGTCTTGATCAAAATTTAAAAAAGAATGTAAACAACATAACGACCGTACAGTAATTAACATTGTAACACGGTATAGTCATTGAATAGAATGTGTGAACATGTTATTTTCGGTTTGTTATAATTTGAGAAATTAATTGTTCATCGTGTTTAGTGCTGTAGTTTAAAATGGCTCCTAAGACTTTGATTATAGGACATAGTCAAGTGCGTTATTTTCATCAATATGTCGAAGATGACGTGCAGTGTTTGTGTTTTCCTGGATCTAAAGTTGAACATTTGTTGGAATTACCAAACGTACAAGAACTGATTCCTAAAGTTTCGGTAAGTTTCCGTGTTTTATATTTACTATTCATTTTTTCTTCATACTTAATTACTTACAATTAATATTACTATTAATAAGACCTATATTATGATATTCTTAGTAATAAAACCTTAAAGATTGCCGCGTGTCCCTGCTACATTAACAGCTACATTTAACTAGAGATTACAACGTACACGTGACAACCGTAATGGGATTAAATTATTTGTTGCTGTATATTACTATTTTTTAATAACTATATATATTTTTGTTGTCATTTTTACTCGATTTACATTTCAGTACCTTTGATTAATTAGAATAGTCCTTCCTAGGATATAAGCCCTGTCCGATAAGGTCTTATCTGCCCGTGGCGTAATTACTTCCCTTGAGAAGCTAAAATTAATTCTACTTCCGGAGGGTATTATTTATCTATCATGGCGTCGAACAACGAAAATCATTCATCGGAACGTAGTGATAATAATCTTAAATTTGACAGTTTAACTGTGAATGAATTAAAAAGTTACCTACGCAACCATGGAGAGTACGTATCGGGGAAAAAGGCCGAGCTGGTGAAGCGAGCGAAAGGTGCAAATTCTTTGGAGAAAAGACCTTTAGACGAGTTGCGTTTAGAGGACGAAAATAACGCAAATCAAAGGCGATTGGAAAGGTTTATTTCACCGCTCGGGGAGGTTCTTCCAGATCCTATACGTTTAAAAGATGGTTGGAGTGCTGATACTGGACATATTCCTATGTTTAATAACAGCGAGCTTTACAATTATATGGTTTTGAGCAAACGGAGAACGCTCGACTTGGGACCAAATAATGCTAAACGACAGTTGAAGGCGAAGGTGTTCTGTTTATTACCACGACATTTCACAAGACAATTCACATTGCTATGTAAAAGCAAAGGTCATCCCATCCCTACCAACACAGACAGTGACACAGAAACCAGACTATACTGTATGGATATGTATGGCAAAAGTAACTGGACACGTCCATGCTGCTGGCTGTGACTGTAGCGCTGGGTACGTAAATTAAATAAATGTATCTCTTTCTCCCCAGAACTATCTCATGGTTTTGAAATTATTCAATATATTGATAAATATATGTTTATAAATGATGTAGGGTTGTTGTATGGTGGTAGAGCACACACATTGTATGAGTAGCTCCCTCGATTGGTGTCCGTGTAATGTGACTGGGTGGGGTGTCATGTTTATGTAAATTGAACACAGTCGTTACATGACAAAAATATTGTTGTTGTTAAAAGCGACGTTAAACCCCATACTTGTTGTGTATATATATTTATCGACTGGGCCACTTGTGCTTTGACCCTAAAGTCGGTCAAAGCTATACATGTACTTGCTTATGTTTTATATTCGACAATAAATAAACTTAGGTATTCTGCAGAGTAAGTCGCCTCAGTTTTGAGAATCACATGTCATAAATGAGGTGTTACATTGCACATTTTCATTCTTCTCTCGTACATTTTACCGTTTATTAGGATTTTGAATATTATATTTCCAATTTAATTTGAACATTAACTTATTTTGAAGTTATATGTTGTCAATGTTTTTGAGTTTAAGGCGATTGGTTATCTTTTTTTCTTAAATAAAAACAGTTGAATGATTTTTCTCATTTCAGAGAAGGGGAATCTTGTAACCACGTTGCGGCATTTCTGCACGGCTTGGTGGACATTTCAGACAGGAAGAGAGATGGACTTGATGCATCAACATCGAAAGAATGCAAATGGAACCAGCCTAGGAAGCGAAAGCTTAGTCCCCAAAAGGCACAGAACATTTCATTTAAAAAACACAAGTGGATAGATATTGAAGCCGACTCCCCAAAAATCGAAGAGAAAACCAAACGTGAAGATGTTGTTAAAAAGCCGCAGGTTACTCCAGTCAATTTGGAGTCTTTTGCTGACAAACTAAGGATGTGTGCACCTCATGCCGCTTGGCTACTCACACGAGAAGATTCAGTTCCAAGAATAAATCCAAAAGTGTTACTGCCACCGTTGCATAAAATTAACTTTAACTTTGCGGACTCATGTGACTTGAGAAGCGAAAAATGTGTCCACTTTTTCAAGAACTATTATGAAACATTGAGTTTGAATCAAGATGAATGTGAGCAAATAGAAAAAATCACGCGTGGCCAACAAAATAACAAAATGTGGCGTAATGCAAGACTTGGTAGAATAACAGCTTCCAATTTTGGGGCTGTTTGTAAACGAAGCTACATCTCTTGTAGAGAGTGTACTAGGATATTGCCCTTTTGATAATAAAATCGTTAAATGGGGACGTGACCATGAGCCTGCAGCTAGACTTAAATACTGCAAAGTTATGAGAAAAAACTACCCCAATTTAAGCGTGCAATTGTGTGGATTATGTGTGCACAAGGAGTTCCCACACCTAGGAGCAAGTCCGGATGGACTAGTGAAAATTGACGGTAAAGTTGAAGGTGTGATTGAAATTAAATGTCCTTATAAATGGAGATTTTCTACTTTAGAGGAAGCCGTCAAGGACCCGCAGTTTTATTGTCAATATGAAACTGGACAGTTGAAACTGAAGAAAAATCATGCATACTATTATCAGGTGCAGGCACAAATGGCACTTACAAACACAAAGCAGTGTGATTTTATTGTGTGGACCTTAAAGGATTATCACAAAGAAAGGATTGTTTTTGATGCCCAATTATGGAACCACTGTCTCATCTCTGTTAACATATTTTATGTAGACTTTATTTTACCAGAGCTCTTTTCTCGCAGAGTGAAGCGAGGAAAACCTCTTTTCCATTAACACTAGCTGCAGAATAAAAGCGTAAAGCAAATCATAAACATTTACAGAGATTTTTTCGAGAAAATATATTTGAAACAGCATGTCCATACTATTATATAAAAGAAGAATAAAGTGAGATTGTTTAACACATTTATTTTGCAGTTTCCAATTCATAATGGTGTAATTGCTAGCCTACAATGTGCATTAAAATTTAAATATAAATTTAATTTTTGTTTTACAATTCAATCCCTGCATCAACAGTTAATTTACTAAACTATAAATTCCAGAAAATAATTTTAACGGGACATACAGCAATCTTATCATAAATTAACACCTTGATTTATTAATGCAGTATCATTAAATACATGTCATGTACATGTAATAAATTGTGCTTGGTATTTCTACCATAGGTTTAAATATATTAATGTTTTAAAAAAGTCAAGATTGCCTTATATCCCTTTAAAATGTAAGAGATATTATTTAACTGCTACATTTAATTATAATGAATCTTTCACATGATGGTAGGTGTATTGATTTTTCACTCGATTGCATCAGTTTAATCATGGGGAATCTTATCAATTCATCTTGTGAAGGATTTCCTTAAAATCAAATACAGCAGTTAAATAATCTCTTTGCATTCACCCTAGAAAGAGCGAGGGCTAAATTATATAATACTCCCAATTATCAAATGACTTTCAGTGTGGGAGTGTAATATAACAATAGTGTAATAAATATGCAAATGAAGGCGAACCATCATTCTGTCTATTATACTCAACATTATTCCGTTCTAACTTCATCTTGGTGTGCATAGAATGGCTAAATTATATGTGGGAGTGTAATATATATCATATTATTACACTAGTGTAATAATTATGCAAATGAAGGTGAACCATCGTTAGGTCTATTATACCCAATAGTATTTCGTTCATCTCGGTGTGCATCAGAATGGCTAAATTATATAAATAATACTCCCAATTTATCACATACCTTGCAGTGTGGGAGTGTAATATTTATTATCATATTACACTAGTGTAATAATTATGCAAATGGAGGTGAACCATCGTTAGGTCTATTATACCCAATAGTATACCGTTCATCTGTGTGCATTAGAATTGTCGAGTCAACATACAATGTCCTCATACAAACATTATCTAGCAGCTACAATAATAAATGTGCCTTGTGAGTCTTTGCTGGAGTGGTGTGTGATAAATACAATTCACTCCTGTTTAATATTGACTTTATTCAACTCGTTGGATAAAATATATATGATGCTCGGAACAGCCTCACATCATTATAATTTTATCGAACTTGTCTAATAAATTCAATATTAAACAGACACGAATATAAGATCCTCTACACATGTAAATCATGTTAATTAAAAATAAATATGCACGGCAATTGTGATGTACATATCAGTCATCTTGCATATCATCCTGTACAAGCGGAGGTTGGAGATTCGACAAATTTACACATACTTTCCACAGTTTCGATACGCAATGAGCCAAGGTTATTGGTATATCACCACGTAAAATTCTGAAATTCTTGACCCTTTCCATTGCACGTTCAACATCTATACGTAGATTTGCGATACTTCTTGTTTCCTCAACTTCCCTCCTTGAAAAGCGCTTCGTCTTAAATGGTGGTATTATCAAGTGAATACCAAGTGGTGTTGTTAAGTCATTTATTAAGAAGCCCTTGTCTGCCATGATAGCATCACCAGCTTCACACAGACCTAATATACCAGATCTCTTTGTGATTTGCTTGTCACTTATAGCCTCCGACCAAAGATCGGAGACAAATGATATATTTCCACTGGGGCTTATTCCGAGAAGAGCTTTATATGTCATATGCGATTTATAGCTTGAATACAGCAAAGATTTATTTTTCAGTGATTGAGGTGTTTCTGTAAACAGTTCTGTACAGTCTATAATTACTCGACAATTTGGATACTTACGCTTAAACTTATTTGGCATAAACTTATCTACCAAAGCACGTGATTGCCAAAATGTCAAAAAAGCAAGTTTCAGGTGTAAATATTTAATCCACCGATCACAAATTACACCACACGTAGATTTTGAAATGCAAAATCTGTCTGCTATGTCTTCTAACAACAAACCTAGTCGTAATCGCATAAGAACAAGGAAAAACTCGTCTATCAGTCGCAGACTGCGTGGTCTACCCGAACCGCCACCGGAGCTGTGTTCGTTTCGTGTTGTTTGCTCCTGTGCATCACTCATCTCATTAAATAATGTCTCAAACAGTTTTTTATTTGGTACCCCAGTATAAAACATAAATTGTTGATCATTTTTAACATCTTCATATGTAAGGACAGGTCTATTACACTGAGTTTCAGCATCTGTAGTTTGCTTTTTAGTATTACTTATCAGTGGAGTGGCGTAATATGTTTCATTTTTATCAAACACAAATTCAGTCTGGGTACATGCATCAACAGATTCACAATAATCATTCAGCATAGGCTTGTCAGTTGTGTGGACAATTCATTGGTACTAGCACAAGGAATATCTGTCTGCTCTGCTTTATCGACTGCCTTTGAAACAGAAGTTTCTTTCACCATTCCACAATAGTCATGGAGGTGCACGGAAGATTCTTCTAGGGAGAATATTGTCTTGAACGTTTCTTGCACTGTTGCGTACTCATCTGCATCATCAACGTGGCATGCTAAAGTCTCCATTGGTTCAGGTTCTTCAACAGGTGCGAGATCGTCTACCTGAAGTAAATATATGGTTGTGGAATTAATCAACCATCAAATGTATTGCAAGTGAGACAATATCTCTTGTGTGTCTGAACTAATGTACATCTTTCCTCCTTTGCCAATCTTCCTACCATACATTTCCCTTGCAGTGTTTTAGATATTAATAAGGGTAGAAAAATAAATATAATAATATCTACATTTGAAATAAAAAGCAATTCATATATAATAAACAATTAAAATGGTATACTGTTTACTGATATTTAAAATTCCCCACCCACCACTATATATAATGCTAATAGACTTTTACAGGGAAAAAAACTGCATATGTTCGTTAATATTTTTATAAATAGAAAGAAAGAAAAGATTAAATATAAGAAACGATTCATACTTTGTAGGTTTGGAAGATTTTTTCACCAAACACCGACGGCACCGCATTTCGCTCAAACAGGCCACCAACAAAGTGCTCCGAGCAAAGACGTTGAGAACTTGAGTGACATTGTATTTGTAGCCTTTCTTTATCAATTTAAGTCTTCGTATCCAAGCTGTTCTGACTTTATCGTTCATGGGGAACCTATGCAATGTAACCGAACGACCATTTTCGTTTTCCCTCGGTAATTTGAACAAACAGTGCAATAATGACGCTTTTTTGGTGTTTCGATGTCCATTATCGGAAACCCCTCCGGAAGTAAGAAAATTCTTAGAGATCGAGATTCTTATCTTTTATCAGTCAAGAGTAGCGTGAAGGGAAGTAAATATCAGGGGGAGATAAGACCTTATCGGACAGGGCTATTAATAAGATCTTAAAGATTAAAGATTGCCGCGTGTCCCTCCGACATTAACAGCTTCATTTAACTAGATAAGTGTGTCTATTATTAACCGGTTCGATTACCGTAATGGGATTAAATGATTTTGCTGTATATTGTAAAGGACAATTCGCACCTTCAGACAGGCCGGAATACACATGTAAAATCATTGTGCTTTGACACGCGTCAACCTTAACTATCCCGTTGATTCTGCTTGCTTATTGAAGTTTTCAAATTTACTTCGTTATTCCATCTGAGATTTAAATGTCACAAGAAGAAGAATAAAACAATTTGCTTTGAACACACAGTAACACCGATGTACATTATGATATCTCTCTCTCTTTCTCTCTCTATGATAGGTTTTATAGCCCGTTATTGTTAGGGCTCTGCTACAATGACATTGTATTATATTCGTTCAGTACGAAATCAAATCAATCAATCAATCAATCAATCAATCAATCAATCAATCAATCAATCAATCAATCATTCAATCAACACTTATTAAGCCAATGTGCTTTAGATATTATTTCAAATTCTTTGTAACATATATAATATGTAATAATATTAAAAATACATTTCTACTTACAGTGTCTTTATGTCGAAAATAACACCACGTGCAAAGACGAAGTTTCATGGGATTAGCAGACTTTCCGATACTACTCTGGTGAAGATAAATTCAGTGGCCATTGAAGTTAACAGAGGATTATCAAAAGTACACACGTACGAGAGACAATTCGGACTCATCAGCCATCGTGAATTTCATAAAGCTGGTGCCATAAACAGGGACATGTTGTCGGCCGATGGGCTACACCTAAGCAGTGAAGGAACCCAGATGGTGACAGACAACATCCTGGATGCTATTTATGAACTCGAGACAGCAACATCAGCAGTACAGACAGACGTTGGCATACCGCCACTGCCAGACATATATCCAGAACAGGTAGTTCCTTTGACGGAAGAAGAGTGGCCGTCACTGCCACCGCCATCTGAACACTATACACCAACAGAACTAAGGCCTCTGTCTATACTCACACAGTCACACACTTTTAGAGCGGTAAAAACACAGAAAGAGACTATCCGACAGCTCGTGCCATCCCGTAAGCATTTCACAACAACTAAATCTACAAAGCACCGGAATTTGGTAAAAATAACTAACAGTGAAACAGTCATTCAATACACCATAATGTATCTGCAATGCGTCCTCATTTAATTGAATGTCTGGAAACGGGACGCATAACACCTTTCCCTAAAGAACCAATACGTGGAAGAAATTTAAGTCTGTCCTGTTTTAACCCAAAGGTAATAACTATACAGTTATGGTGCCATTGTAGACAGCCTGATTTCGTTGACGACCTTATTTCATGTCAAAATAAAAAATGTAAAAAATGGTATCATACACAATGTGTCTCCCAAAAACTGGACCTGTCCGTCTTGTCTCTATAAAAACCCTATAGTTTAATTATAATCATTCGAATTACAGTTACGTTAGCTATACGGTATTATTATCCGTATACTACATACACATACTTTTATATATAATGTTATTTTTATTCTATTGTGTGTATGTCGCATACAAATGTATAGCTACATATATGAAGACTTGCTATATTTTACAATTTTGAGTTTGAATAAGAATCGGTTTCCTCCTGTTAAACAGTTCATGCATTTTTGTTGCAAAAAACTATAATTAAATTACATGTCACTGTAAAACATAACCAATTCATATTTTCGATATGTGTTGTTTTACATACTGATAATATCTATGTAGATCTGTCTAGTTTTTTTGAATCTATAGTGTACTGTTTCTCACGACCGGTATGACTAGATACCGAAAAGAACGTTCTTTTCGCGAAAAGAAAAGAAATGTCCGAAAAGACAGTGCAAAATCTTTATTATTGATTTAAATTAAATATTTTTAATATCATTGGTTAAATTTAAGTAAAAGAATAGTAATAATAAAAAAAAAATAAGTTAAATTATTTAGATTTTTATTTTTTTATTACTATTAAGATGTTTAAATATATCAAATAAAACAAAAAATAAATTGGTCTTTTCGGTCTCGAAGTTACATTTATACTTAAATTGAAAATATTTTAAACATAATCATTTTATTTCGACTTTTTTATTTACTAATTACTATTCTCTTACTTAAATGTAAAGAATAATGTAAAAAAAATAATATTTAGATCAATAATAAAGATTTGATACCGTCTTTTCGGATATGTATGTTCACGACGTGCAGAAATAACGCTTCACCTGTAATTTCTACGGCTTTCCTTACACGAAATACGGGTGTTGGAAATGAAGCAATAAACGTTTATTTTCTGTTTTATTTCCATTTTTATTATTGTTATGAGTTAATAATACCATATATTATGTAATAAAACAATAAATAATGAACTATTAAGGCACTGTTATCCTTTAACTGTCTCCGAAACTGAACCGGGAATTGCCAAAACCAGTCAAATTAGTGTGAAAAAACACCAATATTCAACACTTAATTAAACTACTTTCTTTCTTTTTTTCAAATTTTGTTAGTGATTATGGAAAAATGAATACATGTATAAGACATATATGTCTTTAAAACATCTGAAACATCAACACACTCATCACGTTTGCCACCCCTTTTCAACCGGGTTTTAACCGGGAAGTAACCGGGAAATCGACGTGGGAATAGTATCACTCCACCGCCACAGGGGTCATGTTTTACATAGAAAACCTTTAAAAATCTTCTTCTCTGAAACCACAAAGCTCTCATATATTACATGTAGCCATGGGGTCACATTTGGCCCTGCCCAAGGTGTTACACTCTAGCACCTTCATTTTGTATTTGATATTTACCAAACTTTGTAAGTGTCTTTATATCAATGTTGTTATACACACTAGAGCCCACATTTCTTGAACAATCTTAACAAAACTTGCACAGATTTTATATGACCATAATATTTTGAAGAAGTTTGATAAAGTGCCAGTACTCAGGTGATCGATTTAGGGCCATCTTGTTCTAGTTTTAATAGATCAGACTGAAGAGTTTCAGCATCATGTTCTGATTTTATGGTAATGTATACAACAGTGTCATCAGCAAAGAGTCGGACAGATCGAGCTATGGATATCTATGGGCATGTCATTTATAAAACAGAGAAAAAGACAGGGGCCAAGGACAGCGCCTTGGGGCACACCCAAGAGGACATTACATTCATCAGACTGCTTTCCTTCAACTAGGACTAATTGTGATCTATGTGTGAGAAAAGATTGTATCCATTGGATGGTATATGGATCAATTCCGAGTCTGTGAAGTTTAAGTATAAGTCTGTTGTGATCTACTTTATCAAAGGCTTTGGAGAAGTCCATAACAATAAGATCAGTTTGTTTCTTATTATCTAAGTTATCAAATATTTCTTGAGTAAAGCCTATTAGTTGGGATTCACAGCTATGCTTACAGCGAAAACCATGCTGGAAGTTATATAAGAGGTTATGTTTGTCTAGGTGGGACATCATGTTAGTGACAATGATGTGTTAAATTATTTTGCTGGTGATACACAGGTTAATGATATGGGTCTATAGTTGGCTGCCTTGCATTTGGGTCCTTTTTTGAATACTGGAGCTACATGGGCTTTTTTCCAGTATTTGGGAACTTTTCCTGTTTTAAATGACGAGTTGAAAATTGTTGTTAGCATTGGGGTGATTTCTGTTCCTAGTTCTTTTAATTTAATATCCTAGGTGTGATTTGGTCCTGGCCTGCTGCTTTATTTGGGTTTAGATTTAAGAGATTAGTTTCATTACCCCTTGAACAGAGATGTTTATTTTTTTGGCATTTGAGGGGCATTACTGGTAGGGAAGTTTTTAAGTTTTGTTTGTTTAGCTAAGTGGCTTAGTTTTAGTGGTTTGGGTGGAGTGAATGCTGATTGAAATTGTCTATTTAAGATATTTTCCTTAATTATCGTTTCAATCTGTGAAGTTTATGCCATTTTCTTTAAGTGGGGCTATTCCCGAACTTTCTGTTTTGTTGTGCTTTATAAATAATTTGTAGAATTTGTTATTGATTGCGTCTTCGTCATTAAATGTGATGATACTTTCTACATATGACCAGTATGATGCTCTTAGTTGCTTTTGGATTTCTGATTTAAGCTGTTTTGAGTTAAGTTTTCTGTGGTGAATGCATCTTGCTTGTGTGTTCTTTTTAATGTTTTGATGTAGTTGGTTTCTTTTTCTGATGAGACGTTTTATTGTGTTTATGAGCCAGGGTAAATCTTCTTTGGGTTTAGTTTGTTTAGTTGGTATGTGTTTGTCTGTAAGTTTGTTAATTTCTTTTTTGAAATAGGCCCATTGTTCTTCTGGTTTATCTATGATGTCTTTGTTAGAGTGAAAGGATTTAGATAGATTGTTTGCATCAAGTTTAAAGTTTTCCCAGTTTTTTTTTTTTGTACATTTTAATATTTCGTATTGGCTGAGTTGGTCTTCCTCTAATAATATCTATTTCATGAAAGATAATGTCGTGGTCTGAATTTCCAAGACCAGGAAGAGGTTTAGTTGAATGTACAAGTGATGGGTGGGTTGTGAGGAACAAATCTAGTATGTTCTCACCTCTTGTAAGACATTTTACAATCTGACTTAGTGAGAAATCATTAATAAAGTTTAGCAAGTCCAGGTACCGATTTTTGTGTGAGCATGTGATCTTTATAGATTGGTTTTCCCAGTCAAAGTGTGAGTAGTTTAAGTCTCCCAGAATCCATATTTGGCTTTGACACAAGTTTGTTCGTTATTGCAAGGAAGACACCTGACCCCCACGTTGTCCGGTTTTATCTTTTCTATCATTTTGTAGTCATTAGGGCAAATTTCTGCGGTTGATATCAGGAGTTAGCCACGACTCAGTTCCGACAGTTATGTCTGGTTTAACCTGATGTATGACTTGGTTAGTCTGTCTTTTTATTTACAATGGATCTGCAGTTCATATTTATTACAGTGAGTCTTTTACGTTTAAAATTTGACAACTTGTTTTGTTTCTTTTTTAATTTAGGGGAGGACGTAGCTTGGAGTGTAGTTATATGGGAGGGGGTGGCTTGATGAGGTAATGATGAGTCCACTGAGCTATCTAGGTTTGACTCAGATAAAGCATCCAGCGAGTCAAATATGTTTGAGGAGTGATTGGGAAGGCAACAGTGGGAGCATTCCCATTGTGCGTTGACCTTGGAATCTGACAGGAAGTCATAAGTGGCATCGCTAATGCCTTGGCAGCTACCGTGGAACTATGTGTCACAGTTATCGCAAACTATTCCTTTTTCTAATGGGTCCCATGTGACATTCTTCTTGCATAAACACATGGGAAATTTGACAAATCATTCTTGACCAACATATTATTAATAAAATATTGTTATGCCCTGCCACGAAAGTGGAACTGGCATATTAGCATATAAAATCTTCACTTCATACTGACGCTTCTCACAAAGTTTCGTGAAAATCCATAAAGGGATTATGTTACAGTAGAAAAGGCATGGTCAATATTTGCGACTGTGAAAAAAATCACTTCATACAATATCACGCTTCTCATAGTTTCGTGAAAATCCATCAAGGGGTTATTTAGAAATAGAGCAGGCAATATTTGTGTGTGAAAATCTTCACTTCATACCGACGCTTCTCATAAAGTTTTGTGAAAATCCATCAAGGGGTTATGTAGAAAAAGCGCAGTCAATATTTGTGAATGAAAATCTTCACTTCATACTGATGCTTCTCACAAAGTTTCGTGAAAATCGATCAAGGGGTTATGGAGAAATAGTCTGGACAAGATTTTGAAAATACCGACCGCCCACCCACCCGATCAACCCACTGGCAGACCGGAAGAGCGACTCCTTTTTAGTGTAGCAAAACATATTAAGGACTTAATTTGGTGTTAGATTTTAGTGAAAACACGTAGTAGGAATAATATGCACTGTGTTAGCATTGTTCTGGAATTTGGCGTACAATACAATAAACTACAGTATCGTTAAATAAAAATATTGATTTTTTACCACAGACTTTGTTGTCCCTTTAATACATTAATAAATCAATTCTTTTGCAATTATTCCCACTAAACGTTCATCATTTCATAAATAAAGAAAAGATCAATCAAAAGGTCGTGGCTTGACAGTCTAACAACAAATTTTTGACATGCTGACATATTTCTTTGATCATTGCAGAATTGGCGAAATATTCTTGCAGCTTGCCTTACTTAGTGACGTCACTTTTTGAGCATGCTTAAAAGGAGCAGTGTTGTGAAAATTATAAGAGAATACAAGATAATTTTGCACAATAAATATTTAACAATGAAAGAAATATAATCAAAAGATAGTAATATTCAAAAACAATTTCCTTTATACTTTTATTATAATTAATGATTGAACAAATGCAAGTAATGTAACAAATATAAAAAATCTAGACTGCAGTTGTCCCTTTAAAGAGCAAATATGAGCAAATAAAAGCATAAGTCTTTGGTCGAGATCTGCTCAGGCCAACTATTTTTGTAAGATATTTATTCGAAAGCCATACTTTTCACTGTTAACTGTACGAAGGCTAGATACAAATCTGATTTCTAGCTTATGATATACCAACTTTTAGTCCAACTGAAACTACTTCACAGACGGCTCATTTAATCTTATTCATAAGTTAGTACCATTTAAAGAAACTAACCCGCCTAATAACGGAAAAAATATACATGTCGGATTGTCCTATAAAATAACGTTTATCAAAACTCTATCCATGTGTTCAGGTCATATAATTATGTATGTGCCAATTAAACATATAGGTTTATCGATGGTTTTTAAAATACCTTAATTCGACGCTCCAGTTTTGGGGTTTGGCTGTTAAAGCTTTTTATATTGTGTCTATAGAGTTTGGATTCTCAAAACGTGTTGTTATATATATACCTCGTCGTCAGTAGGTTTAGAAACGGCGTACATGTTGTAAAATTTGGCAGTTGTTGGCGAGATAGCTACTTTAAAGCATGTACAGCTTTAACCGTTATTCATGATTTACTGCGGCTCATGTTCAGGCCGATGTGTTCAGTTGTATGTCAAAGATCAAATACCGCTCAAGCCAAACTACAAGTATGAAGCTTTATCTTCTTTGCTGGGTTCAACAATTTCTGTTCACTATCTACAGTCAATAAATATCCAATTATTTATTGGTAAAGTAGAAATTAAAAATAAATGGAAACCTAATTCTAAACACAAACACATTTTATATCTTGATAACATTTTTTATTATTGTTAAATATGCTGATGAATGAACGCCCACAATCCATGATATGCGCAATACAGTGAAGACTACAATATTAATAACTGCGCTGTACTCACAATGTAGTTATGCATTTTATCATAAGGAACAAATGACGACTTCTGCTTATTAATTTGAGCAATGATAAACATGATTGTTCAAAAACATCTGGAACATTCTGTAGACACCACATGATATATCAACACTTCCTGGAACATTCTGTACACACCACATGATATATCAACACTTCCTGGAACATTCTGTACACACCACATGATATATCAACACTTCCTGGAACATTCTGTACACACCATATCAACACTTCCTGGAACATTCTGTACACACCACATGATATATCAACACTTCCTGAAACATTCTGTACATATCATGTGATATATTAACACTTCCTGGAACATTCTGTACACACCACATGATATATCAACACTTCCTGGAACATTCTGTACACACCACATGATATATCAACACTTCCTGGAACATTCTGTACACACCACATGATATATCAACACTTCCTGGAACATTCTGTACACACCACATGATATATCAACACTTCCTGGAACATTCTGTACATATCATGTGATATATCAGTAAAGTTACATTTTCCAATATTTTTTCAGTTATGCTTCTTTATAAATAATCTGTTCAATCCAACATTTATTTTCGCATTTAATGTGTTTTGGATTTTTCAGATTAAAAAAGAAAATCAACGTAGGAAGCCAAGCTACCCCTAGAAAATTCACAACCCTTTATACCATGTTTGTTTCCATGTTTGTAAAAATATTTAACCCACAACTCTAAATGTATGGCCTTTCATAAGAAAGGAAGTCCTTCCTGCCAATCCTGTAGTTGTTCAATGACCAAGGATTTAGATGGCAGGTAAGTAATGTTTAAAAGTAGAATCATTCGGCGTTAAGTAACCGATTTATAAGTCAACTTACCCATGATGCATCTCATAAATTATTTGAAAATTCTTTTTATATATTCTCAAGGCTTTATGCTTTTCAAATTCTGAGCAAATAACATGATTTTATGTTTTTACATAAAATGTTTAAAAAGAAATAAAACAGCGCGATAGGGATAGGTTTAATTATTATGCAATGAAGTGAAATAACTGGGTGATGTGACATGGATATTGATGGAGTAAACAGACAAATGTCGAGTCAAATCTTGGCGTGTTTAGATGTATTGGTATCTGAATGAAGACCAAACAAAGACTTAACTAAATAATACATTAACAACAAAAAGTGTAAGGTGTTAATAAATAAAAGAAACAATAAAAATAATTTTAACAGGAATATGTATATATACATAACCATTTTATAACTACATGACTTAAGAATGTCCATAGCCAGAATGTGGAGCCGCCAGGGGTTCAAGTCGATAGTCGTATCCCACTTCTGATAGAAATGTAAGTGGTCATCGATATGTATCAATGTATAATGTTTGAAGACTAGGGTTAATAATAACAAATATTGAATAAAAAATCGAAACACCAAATGTGCAACATCTAATATTTTTTTACATATTGATGTGCAACATCTAATATTTTTATACATATTGCCTTTGTTTTAACAGTGTAACCTCTGTTAAAATAAAGGCAATATGTATAAAAAAACACACACATAAAAACAGGTTTTAATAAACTGAAATAAAACATGGAACACATTTTTTTGAGATTCCTCAGACAGTTTTGAATGTACAATGTCCTATGGCAGCTAAACACTTGTGGTTATAATTCTACATGTTACAGTGCCAGAACATACACTTAATGCCTCTGTCAACATCGTAGACTCACACAAGAAAGGAACATCTTGTTCAACACATATTTCATTAATTGTGTGACACTGGCAACCTTGAGATAAGCCAATGAGAATAAGAATTTCTCTTTATACTGGAGTTGAGACGGGGCCAAAAACCAAGCACACCAGTTAGAAAGACATGTTTAAATGCATGAACAAAAGGACTTATGGCACTAGAGAGTTTCAAGCAATGAATGAAATGGAGTCCCGTTACACCGAACATAAAGGTTATCTCAAGGTTACCAGTGTCCCAAAATTTAGGATGAAAATTGCAATCAGACATCCAACTGCTAGGGTTGGAACACCGGAGGGGCAGGGATCTGCATTTCACATGAGGGGCAGAGGTCTGGGACTGCAGCAATTTTCAAGCAAATGAAAGTGAGTGGAACAGAGGCACTGACTATTATGTCTCTGTGCTGTTTGTCCTTAGATACTGTGGAAGAAACTAATATAAGAGTGGAACGTTCACAGGACAAGGATGTCCAATCAAAGGATATATAATAGTTGTGATTTGTACTCAAGATGGAGGTGAGCTTTTTCAAGTGAAAACTCGAATACAGTGGCACCCAGAAACCAGTCAGATGATCCAATGTTCCAAGATTGTGAAAGGAAACTACAGAGATATGATAGCGACACAATTCAATATGCAGTTAGAATGAAATCGGCTAAGATGAGACATAATAGTTTAATAGTAAATCTACTCTAATAGCATAATATAAATAAAATAATACATTAACAAATAAAACTGATATTGACATTTTCTAACAACGCAAATTGGGCATTTGATTCTGTACTATAAGATTATAACACACTTTAATCCAGCCAGCATGACCTGCCTGTTTGGTGAGATTTGGATTTCAAATACTAGTATTCATAAGGAAATGCCAGTATAATGCAAACTTATATATGCCATCAAAACAGAACATTTTTATTTCTCCCACGCATGATATTATGCAATGCTGTGTATAAACAAATTACATGAAAGTGGACAAGAACTCGGATGATAATTTGAATCAAAGATCAACCAGAGAGGTCATGCTGAGAGGTTCCATTACACATTTTGCATAGTAAGTGGTATTAGCATCACCAGCATTCCTGAACATTATCAGAATAAGCATACTAACACTGTATTGCATTATTGTGGTTTTCACAAGAGCAGTGGTTCTTACAGAATGAAAATCTGCTGCTTGCATTCTAGTTAAACACTTCAAACTGCAGCATTCAATTAATATGACCAGCATGTATACTAGTTATGACCAGTATGTATACTAGTGCAGTTGGTTCAGATTTTATTCCTTTTTCCGAGTTGCAAGGTTGCAATAACTACCACCTGGTATTCTTTCTGGACTATTAATATAAAGTGCAATCTCAAACAACAACTCCAAAGCATTTTTACAAATTATTTAGATCGGCACTCCCAAGCCAAAATAGTTATAGGACTGTCCCGAGTTTCCTCTGTTTATTGAGAATCTCTATAATTCATCCCATCCCCATAACTGACACCAGAGCAATAAAATGCCCATTTTCGCACAGCAGGGCAGCAATTATCTGACAGCAGATAGGTGCATTTAAAAAATTAGAAATAAGTTGGTGTAACAAAATGCTATCTGCAAATAGAGATAAGGCAGTGATATATACTTCTAACATTTAATTCTGCATGGACAAAGTTTTAGCTCATTAGCTGGCATGTTAGGTGATTTATTGTCCTCATGCTGGGTATGCCGACCACCAAGCTGATTATCATGAAACTTGAGCTGAGTCGAAACTACTACATATTTTCGGGACAGTCCTATAACTGAAAATGATCAACTTCAAGAAAACATTGCAAGCATAAGCATATAAATAGATTGATAAAACAACTTTGTAAATCCCAGTTATAGTGAGATTTCGTAACAAGGCAAGTGAGATGCACAAGTTTCAAAATGAATTCTTGCTAAGAGGAATGTGCCACTAACAACTGGAAGCATCTACAAACAATAATCTACATTCAATCTCTTAGAACTTGCAACATAAATAGGCTCTAACAGTAGCATTCTATACTAATATCTTAACATCATGCAGTATTACCACAAACATTAACACTTGTCAAAGTAAACATTAAACATCTGCCCTTTGGGAAAACAACCTGTTTGCTTTATGCTTTAAAATGACAAAAAAGATTGATCACAATTACAAAAACATAATTATGAAGAAATCGGGGCTGCCTTTATTAAATGAAGTCTGCTGGCAAAAACCCCCAAATAAAAACAATCCTTAAACATATGTAGAATTAATACTTTGTAATATTTTATATACTCATTTATATATTGAATAAAGCTGTATACTTTTGTGTCACACTGTGGCAGTTATAGGAATTAATATCTTACATTGTGTCACACTGTGGAAGTTATAGAAATTAATATCTTACAGTTGTCCGTACTAACCAAAACAACATAAATGGGATGACAGTAACTATATATCAGAATGAGCTGTCTACTAACCAAAACAACATAAATAGGATGACAGTAACTATATAACAGAATGGGACGACAGTAACTATATATCAGAATGAGCAACGATTAATATCTATTCAAGTGAAAAGAAAAAAAAGTTGACATAAACAGCATAATTACATCCCCTAACATATATTTTGATACATATCTCTACATGTAGGACAAAAAAAAAAAGCCTTTCACATCCACAGAAATGCATCAAAGTCAAAGTGGTCCCATGCTTCATGCTGTAAACTTTATTCCTGTGCATGTAGAATATGTGCAATATGTTCCCACAAAGTGATTGTTTGTTTGAATAAACAGTATAATTGGCTAGTCGGTCCTCGTGATTGTCTGGTTTTCACTGGCCACTACATGTGTACTTTCAATAAAGCTCTGGGCTGATCAACCTGCAAAATAAATGTTTGATTACTAATCACAGAAAACAAAAATGAACATTTTAAAACCATCATGACTTCTTAACTATAGTCCTTTCACATTTTCGGTTGAATTTAATGCTATTTACTCAGTAATATTTTTTACAATTTTGTACGATGTTTCATTAAAAATCTGGAAGGAGTCAAGCTACAGCAATACTTGTTTCTACATCTTAGTAATAAAAAGGAAAAACACAAAAATAATTCATTATTATGAGGTAATTGATTGTATGCTTTCCAAGTGAATACGGTATGTATAGTTGTCGCCCACTCGGATATGTTCATGGCCCCCAATCCCGCATCCTGAGTTCTCCAGCCCACTCAGATACAGTCATGTTATTCCCCTGGTTCTTGCACAGATATTATAACTGTCGACTTACACGAGGACATATACATGTATTGTAATCTACCTTTTATTACATGGTTTACCACCACCCATCCCCAGACGCCCCCACTATCATTTATCACATGGTTTACCACCACCCATCCCCAGACACCCCCACTATCATTTATCACATGGTTTACCCCCACCCACCACCACTATCATTTATCACATGGTTTACCACCACCCATCCCCAGCACCCCCACTATCATTTATCACATGGTTTACCACCACCCATGTCACATAAAATTGAAAGATGTACATATTTGTACTTCGAGAATTCAACCAGAATATCAATAAAATAATTCTAAAGTATCTTTTGGGAGTAAGTCATACATTATTATCCCCCTTGTCCAACACCAAAACGGGTTTCATTATGTTTTGCTCATGTAAAACAAAGATATGTTTTATCAATAAAATTCTCGTATTTTTTGTTCTTGTTACGAATTTCTCCACTGGAGAACCATTGTAAAGACATAGTTGTACATGTACACAGTGGATTACGATTATTATCCACTGTTGTAAAGACATAGTTGTACATGTACACAGTGGATTATGATTATTATCCACTGTTATAAAGACATAGTTGTACATGTACACAGTGGATTACGATTATTATCTGTAAAGACATAGTTGTACATGTACACAGTGGATTACGAATATTATCTGTAAAGACATAGTTGTACATGTACACAGTGGATTACGAATATTATCTGTAAAGACATAGTTGTACATGTACACAGTGGATTACGATTATTATCTGTAAAGACATAGTTGTACATGTACACAGTGGATTACGATTATTATCTGTAAAGACATAGTTGTACATGTACACAGTGGATTACGATTATTATCTGTAAAGACATAGTTGTACATGTACACAGTGGATTACGATTATTATCTGTAAAGACATAGTTGTACATGTACACAGTGGATTACGAATATTATCTGTAAAGACATAGTTGTACATGTACACAGTGGATTACGATTATTATCTGTAAAGACATAGTTGTACATGTACACAATGGATTACGATTATTATCTGTAAAGACATAGTTGTACATGTACACAGTGAATTACGAATATTATCTGTAAAGACATAGTTGTACATGTACACAGTGGATTACGATTATTATCCACTGTCCATTGCATCCAATATTTTAGAAATACAAACTATTAGGAAAGTTGTATTTAAGTAGTATACAACTACGTCTGATGATGGTTCTCCAAAAAGTGGAGAAAAATACGAGAACAAGAAGAAAAGGCATGCGTCTACTGATCAAAACATGGTGAATACATGCGAGTAAAACAAAAAGTTTGTTTAATTAATTCAGACTTCTACATTGCATAATGGAAACACTTTGGTGTCGTAAGAGGGATAAAAGTGTATTTCTCACATAATTTTCTCTCAAAAGATTAGATCTGTTTTATTGATTTTTATTGATTTTCTGGTTCAATTCTGGAGGCAAGCTGAAAGAACTTATTACACTATTTTGTGACACTCAAGCAGAGCATCATCGTCACATGGACGCAATGTGGAACTACCGGTATTATCAGCATCATCGTCACATGGACGCAATGTGGAACTACCGGTATTATCAGCATCTATAGCAGAATATGCAGAAATGGAAGTAATTTTATGAACTTTAAAAGAGAAAGCAATGCTGGTGCATAAAAGCAAGTTATTACAGCAACATCAATAATATCATCATCAGCAGAAGCAGCAGCAGCAATAGTATTGGAATAAGAATCAATTTGGCACTGGGAATTGTGTTTCCTCTATCCACCATTAAACATGGCACGCTTAAGAAATCAGAAGGAATAATTCTGACCTTGACCTAGTTGAGGTTGTTACGTGTTGGGCAAACTGAGAGGAAATGACGCTGAGATGCTGATGTGATACTTCCGACATGGAGATGGCTGTTGTTATGGCAGTTACTATTTACATTAAAACAAAACATTTGTTTCTGGACTTTTCATATTTAATCAGTCATGATGAACTGGTAATGAAAGATAAAATGGGAACCCTAAATAATTATACAAGAGTCAGCTTTGCTATGGAGACAACCAAATATGAGATGGTATATTAAATAAAGTGAATATCCCTCCAGTAGATAAAAATCCAACATGGTTTCCAACCAAGTGTTACGAAAATCGAATTCTGCCAAGAATGCCCAGACAATATGCACGAAGGTCGGATACCACTATTGATTTGGGGCTTCTGATTGGTTGAAAAAAGTATAGGGTCTATTAGGGCATATAGTTGGATCGTAAGGTAGATTCTGATTGGATTAAATTACTCAAATAATAACAAATTCCCTTAAAACATCAAAATATTATAGGCTGAAAGCATCACATTACCCCCAATTTGCTTGTCATTTTTAAGTGTCTCTAAGATAGTTCTTTCAAAAGTTAGGTTTTATCATCCGTTCGGATATAGGAATAGGCCAAAAGGCTATAATAAGGGAGTAAGTATACAGGGAGGAGACACGGGTTCATAAACGCTCTAGTTTACCGATCTATGTTGTCGCGCTAGAATGCCGCCATTTACTATTTTATCGACACAGGTAACTCGATCATAAGCGCGTAACATTTGAAAAGTTAAAATTTCAGCCAACATCTAAAAACAGCCAGTTTTTAGAGCCCCTTTTTTTTTACGGCTTTCTGTTATAATCAACATCAAGAAATTACCTTCTTGACAAAGATAAATATGTCTACTATTCACTTTTTGTTATTATTAATGTCTAATATAACCCGTAGTCTCGTATCTCGTTTGCAATAGCTCTACAATGTCACCTTTTTTATTTGGCGCAACTCGGTGCCATCTTTGTTTGCATGTATAAAAGCACATTTTACTATAAAAGCACATTTTAGCAGACGGCTCTGTTTAACAAATACACGCTCTGTATCAGAGGACACATTGTGCATAAATAATACTTCTGTTTACATTTCGCACCTTTTTGGGATTTGTAAGTGTAATAATTTATAAGAATTTGCTGTTTTTCACGCACGCAACAAGCAGAAGTAGTCATTTACACGCAGTAGTGAAACACACGCGCGACAACATAAACGGCACAACGGTCCGTGTCTCCTCCCTGTATACTTACTCCCTGCTATAATGGAGGCCTATGGGAAATGCCATAGTGGTATATGACCACTATAACACATGCTTATCACATGCCTACCATTACCATAGCCTCGCTTGCCTTTGGCGGGGCATAAACATGTATTTCAGATATCATGATTAAATATGTATGTCCTGTATTCTATTTAGATGCCATTTTGAAAAACTAAAAAGTTAAATCAGAGAAAGTTCTCATCAACTAGACATGCGGGGATCTACCACCATAGTCGGACTATAGTTTGTGATCGAAGTCATTCATGATAAAGCAATACCCACACGGCAAGAAAATAACCACTTGATAACATGGTTAATGTCCACATAGCAAAGAGAATATCCACACGGCAAGTAAATAACCACTTGATAACATGGTAAATGTCCTAATAGCAAGAGAATATCCACAAGGCAAGAGAGAATATCCACACGGCAAGTAAATAACCACTTGATAACATGGTTAATGTCCACATAGCAAAGAGAATATCCACACGGCAAGTAAATAACCACTTGATAACATGGTAAATGTCCTAATAGCAAGAGAATATCCACACGGCAAGAGAGAATATCCACACGGCAAGTAAATAACCACTTGATAACATGGTTAATGTCCACATAGCAAAGAGAATATCCACACGGCAAGTAAATAACCACTTGATAACATGGTAAATGTCCTAATAGCAAGAGAATATCCACAAGGCAAGAGAGAATATCCACACGGCAAGTAAATAACCACTTGATAACATGGTTAATGTCCACATAGCAAAGAGAATATCCACACGGCAAGTAAATAACCACTTGATAACATGGTAAATGTCCTAATAGCAAGAGAATATCCACAAGGCAAGAGAGAATATCCACACAGCAAGTAAATAACCACTTGATAACATGGTAAATGGCCACACAGCAAGAGAATATCCACAGGGGCAATAAATAAGCACATTATAAATACATATACAGATGGTAAATAAATACTCACTTGATAAGTATATACCTTAATGGTAAGTAAATACCCACACCCACAAGACAAATAAATACCCCCATGACAAGTGGTTATCCAAAATGATGGGTCCAGAAACACATTTGCTTACTTCAAGATCATTTGCTTATTCCACTGTAACACTCTTTGCTAGGTTTCTTGGACAGTCCACCTAGAAAAAAAATTAACCAGAAAGTGAGTCAGTGAGTGAAATTATTAATAAAATTTGAAACAAAAATTATCGATCAATATTTATATATTTTATATATTTTTGACTTATTTATCCAACATTTAAATTCTGCTAAACATGTAGTGGATGTACACATTTTTAAAAATTCGAACAAATAAAACAGTTTTAAGCATTAAAAATAAATTGTGTTACCTTAAGAATAAAATAAACACAAAATCGAAGTAACTTCATCATGTTTTTTAACAAGAATTTAAGCATTTTATCCCGGTAAGACACTTTCAAAATCACGCTTTTCTATCAGAAACTTATTCAAAACTCATCAGAAAATAACGGGCATATTGTATTTAAACTTGTTGCAACATAATGTCCCAAGTCCACAACAATCACCCAAAACAGCACTACAATGGTGAGGACTGGTAAAACATCTGAGAACATTCGTAGATGCACTGATATAACATGGAAAGAGCCATGTGTACATCAAGGTTAAAAAATAGTTCAAGTTACCATCTGAACAGCATTCAATTCAATTTGATCTATGTCTTTAGGAAGAAACCCATATTAATATGAAGATATGAAATACATGTGATTGTTTTCTTCTGTCGTGACTACTTTAACAAAATAAGTTATTTAAGAAAAAGTAAATCCTAGTATAATGATGTTGAATATGATGAGATAATTTTATGACATTTCCCACAAGCCACACCTGCTAACAAACCATACTCTATTACCCTTTTAAATATAAAGGAGCCTCCACCAATAAACATGCTAATTACCCATGTAGGAACTCAGTTTAATCACAAGTGGATTCAAATGTAATAAATGGGCTACTCAATGAGAAGATCCTTCTACTAGGAATTCTGATGCTTGTGAAAAAATAACATGTCTCCCATCTTCTGAAAGAATTCATGACAATGAACGCATCTGATTAATAATCAATAGTTATCGCCCCTGCAGCCTCATATTTAGGTCCGGCCTTAAATAACGTTCTCATTATTACTGCACTTGTCATTAGAAGTCCGCATCTTACATAAATTCACAGTTTTTTACCATGATTGTATTATCAAGTTAAGATATGAGTATCTTTTTTTAGAGGACAGGGGAAGCAGGCTATATACATCAATATCTATAAGAACAATTCCTGTAAGCTTTTCCTTTAGTTAAGACTTGAGTATCCTTTATCTACGTTAAAGCTAGAGGAAGCACACTATATAATAATTCCGTTGACTTTTCTTTTCAAATAGCTATAGTCATTGAATAACTGTGAAACATTTTGCTTTTAAACTGATGCGTATTCTTTATTGGATGACATACAACTAACAAGTATCCCGTAGTTTATATATGAGGAAATCTTACACCACAATACAATAACTGATTTTTAAAATAAATAAAATGTGGTAAAAAAGTTACTTTTTTAAAAAACATTTTAGAGGAATATAGCGTAATATATATATTATTATTTACAATCTTTTTAAATATAATTCTCGATATATCGAACCAATTTTGTTTAATCTTGTAAGGTACTACACTAGTGTTGCTGTTGTTGTTTAATACAGAAGGAGAAATTAATGACATTAAACAGAATATGTGTATCCCTCAAATAAATATTTAGCACACAGAGAAAACACTGCATATCTTCCAGTCAGAATTATACACAATTATATGTAATCCTTTTACCACGTGATGATGCATTTTCTAAAACACAATAATTTCATAAATTGATCTGACCGCAAAACATGTAGGCCCCTATGTAAAACATTAAACACACCTTAGCTATTGCCCCATGTAGAGTCAGTTTTTACACGGTAACGTGTATGTCTTAACGTGTAAAATTTAAGCGTAGACTCACACAGAGATTTTGATTTGCCTGCGCTATTGGATTGTTTAATTTTTTAGACTAATTAAAATGTAATCTGCATGTGCGTTTTTTATTAAATTTAGCTGAAAAAACCACAGTAATGAGCGGGATATTACAGTGGCAGACTGAACAAGGCAGTGATTCATTTTACTCTGCGTCCCGCGTCCTAGACGCACATTTTTTTCTGAGGACGCATCATTCTTAAACATGTGCGTCCATGGGGACGCAAGACGCAATGCTCGAAAATTTTACAAATGGTAAATAACCGTTTTCGATGCGATAAAAAGGGAACAAATATAACACAACATCGGTTAAAGTAGAACGCACGCAATTACAATGTAGTACGTGTATTCTGACTGGGTAAAAACTATTTGTCATCCAATCGGTAACAGCGTTTTACTAACTGGTGTTCACTCATATGGAAATCCTGGATGATGAACAAAAAATGCCTCACAACAAGTTAAATTGACACTTGATCGCCATGTCAAACTACTCAGGACTAATTGAACAGTTTAAAGTTTGTGTAGATTGTTTGCAAGCACAAAATAAAAGAAAAAACATAGAGATTTTTATGCTGGTGATTTGGCGTGTTTACTTGTTACAGAACCAAGACAACTGCGCCGCCATATAAAACAGATTCTAAAAGAAATACTTTGTAAAACAAAGAATGGTAGCAATATAATAAGGAATAACACGAACATGATACAATACATTTTATGCAGTTTTGAAACTGTATGCACACATTTTGCTGATGTTTTACTGTTTTTAAAAGTGAAAAAGTCGGCAAAAGTAGTAGTAAATTCGGATGGCATGTATTTCGAACAAAATTCGTTCTGAAACAGATAAAGCCCTTTGTATTTCAAAGTACCAATATTATTGGAGCTCTTATGGGTTGTTGTTAATAGGCTTAATTAATTTTAATTAGAAAGGATAGCAAATTATAAACTTAGGGGGAAATGGTATTTACAAAGGAAGATATTAAATTGATATATTTTTTTCAGAAATTCATTTGTGCGACAGGCATTTTATAACAATATTTATGTGCATAAGGGGCTAGATACATGTGCCTAATAAACTTTATCACAATGGGAAATATATTTTAATTTCAAAATTGTTTGAAAGTGCAATATATATTAAATGATGTTCATGTGTAAAAAGTGATAAAAACAAGTTCCAACCCTGCAGAAGATTAATTATAAAAGAATGATGCGCGATGGGGGTATTACCTTATCCCTAATCACCCCAAAGCAAAATAAACAAGAGGGCCATGATGGCCCTATATCGCTCACCTGAGTAAATCTGAACCATTACAAGAGGGCCAAGATGGCCCTAAAGCGATCACCTGAGTACTGGCACATTATCGAACTTCTTCGAAATCTTATGGTCATATACAATCTGTGCAAGTTTGGTTAAGATTGTTCAAGAAATGTGGGCTCTGTTGTGTATAACAACATTGATATAGACAGTTTAAAACCCTGACAAAGTTTGGTAAAGATCAAATACAAAATGAAGGTGTTAGAGAGTAACACCTTTGCCAGAGCCAAATGTGACCCCAGGGCTACATGTAATATACGAGAGCTGTGTGCCTTGTGGTTTTAGAGAAGAAGATTTTTTAAGTTTTTCCCTATACAAGTCTATGTAAAACGTGACCCCTGGGGCGGGGTCAAATATGAATCCAGGGTCACCATTTGAGCAAACACAGTAAAGGACCATAAGAGTATAGTAAATGCAAAATATTAAACCTCTGGCTCTTGTAGTTCCAGAGAAGAAGACTTTAATGTGTTTCCTATATACGTCTATGTAAAACTGTGACCCTCGAAGTGGGGTCAAATTTTACCCCAGGGCAACCATTTGAACAAATTTGGTAGAGGACCATAAGCTTATACTAAATGCAAAATATTAAACCTCTGGCTCTTGCAGTTTCAGAGAAGATTGTTTTTTTCCTATATATATGTCTATATAAAACTGTGACCCCTGGGGCGCGGCCAAGTTTGACACCAGGGTCACCATTTGAACAAACTTGGTAGAGGACCATAAGCTTATAGCAAATGCAAAATATTAAACCTCTGGCTCTTGCAGTTCCAGAGAAGAAGATTTTTTAAGTTTTTCCCTATACATCTCTATGTAAAACATGTGAGCCTTGGGCGGGGCCAAATGTGACCCGACGGTCACCATTTGAACAAACTTGGTAAAGGACCATATGCTTATATTAAATGCAAAATATCAAACCTCTGGCTCTTGTAGTTTCCGAGAAGATTTTTTTATTTTTTTCCTATATAAGTCTTTGTAAAACTGTGACACCCGGGACGGGGACAAATTTGACCCCAGGGTCACCATTTGAACGAACTAAGTAGAGGACCATAAGCTGATGCTACATGTAATACATGAGAGCTTCGTGCTATGTGGTTCCAGAGAAGAAGATTTTTTTCAGTTTTTCCCTATAAAAGCCTATGTAAAACTGTGACCCCCGGGGCGGGGCCAAATGTGACCCCTGGGTCACCATTTGAACAAACTTGGTAGAGGACCACAAGCTTATTGCAAATGCAAAATATTAAACCTCTGGCTCTTGCAGTTTCAGAGAAGAAGATTTTTTAAGTTTTTCCCTATACATGTCTGTGTAAAACATGTGACCCTTGGGGCGGGGCCAAATGTGACCCGAGGTTCACCATTTGAACAAAATTGGTAAAGGACCATAAGCTTATAGTAAATGCAAAATATCAAACCTTTGGCTCTTGTAGTTTCCGAGAAGAAGATTTTTTTTTATTTTTTTATATATAAGTCTATGTAAAACTGTGACCCCCGGGGCGGGGACAAATTTGACCCCAGGGTCACCATTTGAACAAACTAAGTAGAGGACCATAAGCTGATGCTACATGTAATACATGCGAGCTCAGTGCCATGTGGTTCCAGAGAAGAATTTTTTTTTCAGTTTTTTCCTATATGTATATATGAAAAACATGCAAAATTTCAATATACAAACTTTGGACCCCCGGGGCATGGCCATTTTCGACCCCGGGGCCTTCATTTGAACAAACTTGATAGTCTAGGCGTTGGCAATCATTTTAAAAGAAAAACTGTTGCAATCTGTCCTGCTGTTCTTGAGAAGAATTTTTTTTAAGGTTTCGACCATATATGGTAATGGTGGCCATCTTGGATGTCGCGCTGACCTAATTTTAACAAATCTAAAAAGCATTCATCTAAGGATCATTCACGTGAAGTTTGGTCAAAATTGGCCACGCGGTTTCTGAGCAGAAGTCGTTCGAAGCAAAAGTTAACGACGGACGACGACGACGGACGACGGACGAAGAGTGATCCCAATAGCTCACCTTTGAGCCTTCGGCTCAGGTGAGCTAAAAACAACATGCATTCAGAAATTTCTGGGGAGAACCCTGATGAGAGTAAATCAGAGGGTAATTCAGAATTTTAAGATGTTAAAAATTTGTTGTTAAAAGTAAAATAAAGCTAACTTTATGCAATGCAATTTCTGTTCTTTAAATCTGCATAAATAAGTCCTTGGGATATTGTGTTATATAGATTATTTGTAACGAATTTTGCATAGAAAAAATCCTGGGACCCATTGTTTTTTTAGTTTGGACCCATTGTTTCAAAATATGTTTCCCACGGACTCGTTAATTTAAAGCAGATTTCAAAATGAATCACTGACAAGGTGTATAGAGTAAATTAGTTTTAATGTAATTGGCATTGAGATAGACACAATTAATCATCAAGGAGCTATCAACATGTGTAAAGTTAACTATACTGCATGCCGCGGCTATCCAATGGCCAGTCTGAGTAACTGTGGGGGATGTTTCGTGTCATGGAGTAAAATTCACAATGCTTTCTGATTCAGCATTGGTTTCAACGACATCATATCATAAAACTCTGAATTGGGAGGAATTGAGGTTTTGCATGGCAAGTAGGTAACCCAATGTTTGAAAGACATGCAATTTTTACAACATAAAGTGAACAGTATTTTTTAAGTTAAAATCATAATTCAACTTTGGGTAAAAATTATAATTCTCACGAGAGGTGTTTAACTTATAACGTAACACTTTTGTTTAAGATGTTTTTCAGCGGAAATGGTTATCATAAAACATGCATGATATAATGTTGTGAAATTGTTATTTAGAACATATGCATTTAAAAATAATCTACAAGTTCACACAGTTCGCTTTAAATTACATTTTGAATTAGGTACCCACTAGTTTCCAATTTTAAACCTATATGTTTCTATTGAAACCATGAAATCATGAAAACCGACAAATAGCAAAAAAAATGCATCTTCCATTTTTTTTATGTTCACGCATGGACATATCAATCAGACTACTATTACCTTAAACGACAAATTACACGCATTTGCTTTTAAATTTGTTTTGTCGTTACTTTTTATAATTGAAGATTTTTGCTTAAAAATGTCATTCTTTACCATTTTACAAAGTTACTGATGCAGCAAAACTAGGAATCACATAATAGTTCATGTCATAATGTTTTATATAAAAAGAAACATTAGACTTGAAATTAAAATGAACATATTTGGCTAGAATGTCAAGATGTTTGAATCAGGTACAAAATGAAAGTGTTACATTATAAGTTGAACACCTCTCGTACAGCACGTTTTGGTAAAATTGATATTACATGTACCACAATATAATACAATACCTTTTGTGAATTTTGCAAAAGCGTAAAGATTATCTTACGTCATATCCTCTGAGGACGGCAATATGAAAGGACAGGAGCTGTGTGGGAATAACAGTCAGGAGTCCCTGCAGGCAATCTACCGTGTGCGGGACTTGAATACACTTATAACCAAACTTTATGGTCTCGTCGTCCCCACTGTTACATATTAAAATTGGACGACCCTACAAACGAAATGACAAAGTTTCCCCAATAAGGATGCCTAGCTTATTCAGAGCTCATTCAAGCGGACTTAATTATAATTAACTTGGGTTTATGTCGTCTGCTACAGTTGCACATGGAAAGCTGCGTGTGAGAAAATCTGGGTGGAGAAAGCTTTAATGAGACACCAAATAAGTAACTTGTGACAAGAGTAACAAAATAAGAAAATTTGACAATCAACACATAAAATGATTTAGAACCAAAGGAAGGGAGAGGATGGATATTAAACTGGGATTAATTATTCTAATAAATATCACATAGATTCCTCTAATTTATATGTACCCCATGGAAAGACAAGAGCATTGTGACTGTTCAGTTAACATTAAAGGGGTTGATGCACTATTTTCAAACACAATTTATTTAAAAGGACTCTGAAAAACTTGAAGAAAGCTGAAAGAATTACCAAAATGCCATGAAAAATAAAGAAGATAGGACACATTGAAAATTTGCAAAGAAACATTAATGGGGCAGCCATTAACTATGTATGGCATATTGACAAAATGTCTTTTAAAGCGAAGAAAATCACTGTCATGCATTGTCGGTCATGCGTACGACTCGTTCCAAGATGGCCGTCTCCATTTATGTTTCTTTGCAAATTTTCAATAGGTCATATCCTTTATTTCATGGCATTTTGATAATTCTTTCTTTTTTTTCCAAGTTTTTCAGAGCCCTTTAAAATAAACCTTGTTTGAAAATAGTGCATCAACCCCTTTAACATTTAATGAACTGCCAAATGACAAACCTACTTTTGCTTTTAACTGGTTTATTCATCACAAGTTTTTATTGAACAATCTATCAAAGCTTTTCTCCATTATGCTACTTACCTACCCAGGAAAATTTGTTTACTAAAAAGCTTAATCATAGCTAGTAAAATAGTTGAAAGCATGTGTGCAGGTAGATACTTCTTCAAAAAGCCCAAAACAAGAGCTAATTGAATGAATAATATACTCCCACAAACCAATTCTGCAGTGAATGAGCCCTGAATTCTAAATATGGTAGGTACTGCAGTTTTTCTGTATTGAAAAAGCTATAAATTCACTACAATTATAGAGATATCTGCAAACACCGTAACACTTTGCATGCATTTATAGTACAATGTTAATGACAATGATAAAATACCATCTGTTGTCACGCATTTGAAGATTTGACAAATGGTGAAATCTAAGTTCATTGCATGATGATTAGATCTCTTTTTTTTCAATGCATGCAAAGAATTAACCTTTTAATATGGCAGAAGTAGTAAAGCATGCTAAAGATGTGTTAGTAAAAGACATATAGTAAAACACATGGTTCAAAGGGCTTGTACAAATAGAGCAGACAGCACACAAATATAGCACCACCTTCAAATAAATAAACCATACTTTCTATGTAAGTATTCTATGCCTGTATTACAAATCTGTATGTAAATCGCAATATTTTTCCACACTAGCATTTTGAAGATATCGTAAATTTTTGAATTATTTCAACAAGATTTTAATACCAAGTCAAAATCTAATACAAGTCTAAAAGCATGTATTTATATGCTGGTGATTTTTTTCTTCTCTTATTTATGTTCTTCACTATCTCAAGCCTTCTTTTCAATTCAATTCAATCGGTGCAACATGTTTGGCCCTATTTGTACAAGATTGCTACACAGACAGCTAGCAGAATGTTAAGTGCACTAAATATCACTACAAACATATCTGGCAAGCTGCTACATATATAACTGTTAAAGCCTACACCTCTCTCGTCAGTTTCACGTGAGGCTTACATCTAATTCTTTTAACGTGGCAATGTGCAATGACAAGAGTTGCATCGGTATCACAGTAAGAATGCCCTGTAGGGCGTCTATCGTATGTGGTACGCCGATAAATTTGCTTGCAAATTGTTTCGTCTCTGTATCATCATTGTTACCAATGACAACTGGCTCTCCCTAGAAGATAACATACATACGACATAGATCAGCATGCAGCATTCATATCTGTAATATGACTACACACCACACATATCCTTGCAAATCTTGGAAATAAAATATGAAATAATATACTGCCATGCATCGACAGCAACACCATGGCAAAGTCTGATGTAACATACTGAAGTGCCATAATGTGAATATCGTCACATAATTGACAGGTATAGCAGTAATACAATACCTTAGTGGAACACCATTAATTTGTATCAGAGTCCAGCAGGTTTGCCAAGCTCAATCTTGAGCTGACACAAAACAAGCAGTATAACAGATATCTCCATATATCAGTTAACCTACTCGGCTACACACCATGCCAGACCTACTGACATATTCTTGACATTCTGCTCTCTCTATATTACTACAGAAACGACATACTGCCATGCAATTAAATCAATATCACTGCAATGACAAATATCCCATAACAGATCCTTTAACAGATCGCAGGACACATCCATAACAAATCCAATACCAGATCCCATAACAGATCCAATAGCAGATCATATAAAAGATCCATTACCAGATCACATAAGAGATCCAATACCAAATCACATAACCGATCCCATACCAGATCACATAACAGATCCAATACCAGATCACATAACATATCCAATACCAGATCACATAACAGATCCAATACCAGATCACATAGTTGATCCCGTACCAGATCACATAACCGATCCCGCTCATATAACTGATCCCATACCAGATCACATAAATTGATCCCATATTTATTCTAAGTCCAACAAATGGCCATAATTCTGTAATAAATTAGGCAATCAACCATGGGTGATATAGAGGGACATAAGGTCATCAGTTGTTATGAGTATATGAAATTTGGGAATAACCCATTCAAAACTGTTTGAGAAATGCTTGTAATAAAACAACTGTTGGACACAAATGTGTTAAACAACTTGACGGGACGGGACAAAAATGTGATACTCAAATTGTGTGCTCTGCACATGTTGTTGTACTTGAGTTATTCTCTTAAAATAAAGTCAAGAAAGCATTTCTATAACATATGCTTGAACATCTCATGTGATCATGTGATCTGTAATGCCTCATCATGTGATCTGATCTGTGATGCTGCATCATGTGATATGTGATGTAACATCATGTGATCTGTGATACTGCATCATGTGATCTGTGATGCTGTGTCATGAATGTGATGCTGCATCCTGTGATCTGATATGTGATGCTGTGTCATGTGATTTATCTGTGATGCTGCATCATGTGATCTGTGATAGTGCATCCTGTGATCTGTGATGCTGCATCATGTGATCTGTGATGCTGTGTCACAACTGTGATAGTGCATCATGTGATCTGTGATACTGCATCATGTGATCTTTGATGTTGCATCATGCGATCTGCGATACTGCATCATGTGATCTGCAATACTGCATCATGCAATCTGTGATACTGCATCATGTGATCTGTGATTCTGCATCATGTGATCTGTGATACTGCATCATGTGATCTGCAATACTGTATCATGTGATCTGTGATACTGCATCATGTGATCTGTGATGCTGTCATGTGATCTGTGAAGCTGCATCATGTGATCTGTGATGCTGCATCATATGATACTGCACCATGTGATCTGTGATACTGCATCATGTGATCTGTGATACTGCACCATGTGATCTGTAATACTGCATCATGTGATCTTTGATGTTGCACCATGTGATCTGTGATACTGCACCATGTGGTCTGTGATACTGCATCATGTGATCTTTGATGCTGCATCATGTGATCTGTCATGTTACATCATGTGATCTGCGATGTTGCATCATGTGATTTGTGATGATGCATCATGTGATCTGTGATGCTGTATCATGTGATCTGTGATACTGCATCATGTGATCCGTGATATAACATCGTGTGATCTGTGATGGTGCATCATGTGATCTGTGATGCTGTGTCATGACTGTGATACTGCATCATGTGATCTATGATACTGCATTGTGTGCATCATGTGATCTGTGATGCTGTATCATGTGATCTGTGATACTGCATCATGTGATCCGTGATATAACATCGTGTGATCTGTGATGGTGCATCATGTGATCTGTGATGCTGTGTCATGACTGTGATACTGCATCATGTGATCTATGATACTGCATTGTGTGATACTGCATTGTGTGATCTGTGTTATAACATTGTGTGATCTGTGATGGTACATCATGTGATCTGTGATGCTGCATCATGTGATCTATGATACTGCATTGTGTGATACTGCATCATGTGATCTGTGATATAACATCGTTTGATCTGTGATGGTGCATCATGTGATCTGTGATGCTGCATCATGTGATCTGTGATGCTGTGTCATGACTGTGATACAGCATCATGTGATCTATGATACTGCATCATGTGATACTGCATTGTGTGATCTGTGATGTTGGATCATGTGATCTGTGATACTGCATCATGTGATCTGTGATGCTGCATCATGCGATCTGCGATGCTGAATCATGTGATCTGCAATACTGCATCATGCGATCTGTGATACTGCATCATGTGATCTGTGATTCTGCATCATGTGATCTGTGATACTGCATCATGTGATCTGTGATACTGCATCATGTGATCTGCAATACTGCATCATGCGATCTGTGATACTGCATCATGTGATCTGTGATGCTGTCATGTGATCTGTGAAGCTGCATCATGTGATCTGTGATACTGCATCATGTGATCTTTGATGTTGCACCATGTGATCTGTGATACTGCATCATGTGATCTGTGATACTGCATCATGTGATCTTTGATGCTGCATCATGTGATCTGTCATGTTACATCATGTGATCTGCGATGTTGCATCATGTGATTTGTGATGATGTATCATGTGATCTGTGATGCTGTATCATGTGATCTGTGATACTGCATCATGTGATCCATGATATAACAGTGTGTGATCTGTGATGGTGCATCATGTGACCTGTGATGCTGTATCATGTGATCTGTGATGCTGTGTCATGACTGTGATACTGCATCATGTGATCTATGATACTGCATTGTGTGATCTGTGATATAACATTGTGTGATCTGTGATGGTACATCATGTGATCTGTGATGCTGCATCATGTGATCTGTGATGCTGTGTCATGACTGTGATACAGCATCATGTGATCTATGATACTGCATCATGTGATACTGCATTGTGTGATCTGTGATGTTGGATCATGTGATCTGTGATACTGCATCATGTGATCTGTGATACTGCATCATGTGATCTGTGATACTGCATCATGTGATCTGTGATGCTGCATCATGCGATCCTGCATCATGTGATCTGCAATACCGCATCATGCGATCTGTGATACTGCATCATGTGATCTGTGATTCTGCATCATGTGATCTGTGATACTGCATCATGTGATCTGTGATTCTGCATCATGTGATCTGTTATACTGCATCATGTGATCTGTGATACTGCATCATGCGATCTGTGATACTGCATCATGTGATCTGTGATGCTGTCATGTGATCTGTGATGCTGCATCATATGATACTGCACCATGTGATCTGTGATACTGCATCATGTGATCTGTGATACTGCACCATGTGATACTGCATCATGTGATCTTTGATGTTGCACCATGTGATCTGTGATACTGCACCATGTGATCTGTGATACTGCATCGTGTGATCTTTGATGCTGCATCATGTGATCTGTCATGTTACATCATGTGATCTGCGATGTTGCATCATGTGATTTGTGATGATGCATCATGTGATCTGTGATGCTGTATCATGTGATCTGTGATACTGCATCATGTGATCCGTGATATAACATCGTGTGATCTGTGATGGTGCATCATGTGATCTGTGATGCTGTATCATGTGATCTGTGATGCTGTGTCATGACTGTGATACTGCATCATGTGATCTATGATACTGCATTTTGTGATACTGCATTGTGTGATCTGTGATATAACATTGTGTGATCTGTGATGGTACATCATGTGATCTGTGATGGTGCATCATGTGATCTGTGATGCTGCATCATGTGATCTGTGATGCTGTGTCATGACTGTGATACAGCATCATGTGATCTATGATACTGCATCATGTGATACTGCATTGTGTGATCTGTGATGTTGGATTATGTGATCTGTGATACTGCATCGTGTGATCTGTGATACTGCATCATGTGATCTGTGATGTTGTATCATGTGATCTGTGATGCTGCATCATGTGATCTGTGATGCTATGAATGCCAAGGCTGTAATTAATTGAAAAATTTACAACAAATAAAATAAGAAACTACAATTGTTAAACTATGCTACACATCAGCATGGAGATCATACCAACTTGGGATTTTCACACTGCTCAAGATTTTTTTACCAGAATTTCTTTTTACTAAATACTCGTAGTATATTCTATTCAATTATGTTTTTGTACAAAAACATGTGAAGTAAAATGTGTTGAATTTATCACTTTTTTAACCAATGTGGTCACATGTGAGGTAATGGGAACCATTTTAGTGGTCAAACGTGCAAATCGCAAAATGCTAACAACTCCTTCTAATGTACCAGAAAACACATTCTTGGTTTATATTCGGGATACAGCAAAGCACATACTGTGGAATCATTTTATTTCGTGGGCATTGAATTTCGTGATTCTTTCCAAAATGACAATTTTGAGGAGACGTAAATTCGCGCTTTTCTCTTATTTTGAAAAAAAACACCAAAGCATTATAAATCCATAAATGTGTCCCTGATTGTGCGAAAATGTACCGTATATGTTACGTAGTTTCGACCTCATTAAGGCAGACCTGTCTGGCAATTACGTCACGTGTTTCAAGTCGCATGTCAACTTGTCCAATTAACTGGGGGTTAGTGAACAATAAACACACTCGATCAGCGGGGATTATGTTCAACACCATTTGCTCAACCTTGCTATTCATTTCCTGTTTATCCGGGTAGTCGGTCAGGCGTACGACTCGAGTTTGACTGGTTATCGATTCGTTACATCACTTTTTATGGCCTGTATGGTAATAGGATTATACACGCCTTTATTTTCGCCAATAACACTTGTGTCATTGGAAATATATAAACGCAATCAATATTTTTCTTGCTTACAATACACGATTTTTGACACGTGTTCTGCCCGTTTTTAGTATGTATTTGTTGATAAAATTTATTGAGAACACTGCCAGTTGCCAAGAACGCTCGGTAAATGATGACAACGATAACAAACGTAAAACCATTCTTGAACAATTTACTAGTACACAACTGCGAACGAAAACACCGGCATATGGTACTGGCATAATTTGCTTTAAGTTTAAACAAAAACTCTTTTATTATCAAAATATCAAAATTATCAAAATAAATGTTCAATAAATACATAAACCTTTTTTCTTATCGGACAACTAACAACCTGGTTCAATAGGTATTAAAATTATGCTTTGCCAAAATCATTGATAAAAATGCAATACATACAGATTTTTAGACCGTTTTCGTACACATACTACTAATTCAAACTCTTGGACATTTAAAATCATGGGGATTTGATTTCGTGGTTCAGGTCAACCACAAAATACGCAAAATTGAATCCCCCACGAAATATAATGATTTCACAGTATAACAAATAGAGTGGACAGTATGTGAAAGAACCGTAACATATCACACATCGCATCATGCGGAAAGGTCAGGTCATGCATATCCCTGAAGGCTCTACTTTAGTGTACACCTGGATTTCAATATGCAACATATAACATGAATGTAGGTTTTGCACTGCCACGGTCACTACTGCCTGGCATACTAATAAGATTGTCCAATCAATAATAGGCAGATAACGCGTATAGTGAAGTGGCCTCGTAATACAGGCATAACTAAACACGTGTATACTAAACATGTTATGGTCTCTCAATACAGATGACCTCTAAACAAGGCTTCACACATTTGGTTTTTCTGTAGAAATCAATAAACAGTGATATTTTTTTCATAATTATTCTACATATAATGCACAGCGTAGTGATCGATGTGCAGATGATGCACAGCGTAGTGATCGATGTGCCGATGAATATGCTGATGAATATGGACTGTGACGGTTCAGACTTTGTATACACAACAAGCAATCCTACAACATGGACACACTACTTCAAGCCTCAGTCTCCAGTAAATAACCAACTAAATGTTCTTCCCAAAATGTTATATCTGAAACAAATGCTCCAAAACGTTGTAAATAACTGTTTCAGATATTGAACATTGGTAATTTGAAAATCTAACAGTGGACCTTCTGCAGATGTTTGGTATGTGTTTATGTGAAAATAATATAAAATAGAAGTCGACAGTCTGTGTTTACACTGAAAACAGTCATTATCTTGATTAATGGTTTGATGTAGACATGAGTCTAATACATTTTTGAAAAACAGAATGCACAAAAAAACAAGCCACCAAACCCATGATGGTTTCAGTGACCTATGCATACTCTTATAAAACTATATAGACATGCATACACTGGCGATAAAGGCTTGAAAAAGTATTGTGTTCATGTTTACTATGTATACGTTTATCTAAAACATTTAAGTATCTGTTGAAAAAGAAATGTAATAAATGACCACAAAACATGAAGTATTTATAAAGTATTAAATAAAATGTTGGAAAATGTTTGTCTTTTTTCTGGAGAATATTACCATAATCTTATAAAAAGTATACATTGGTTTTATCAAATACAGATAGCTGTATAATCATTGGCTTTTAATCATTTTATTTTTTTTGTTTTCTGTACATGTGTAACATTGTTAAAAATGGTAATAAAATAAGTTTAAAGCAACCATCAAATGATTGTTTCCAGTTATGAGGGTCATTCATTATCAAGTGACACTGGACTGATAAAATGAAATCAATACAAAATGTCTAGTTTACATGTTGCGACAATATGTGCCAGTAGTATTTGCTTTAAACGATAAAACAACATTCTCACGGGCAACAAGTAAAGCTTGGCACATGTTCAACAACAAATTTTATAACGGGTTTTCACGCCAACGTGCAGATATAGTTTTTATTCATTTTAATACAATTTGTATCTTTTAATTTTGATAAAGTAGTAATAGTTTTACTAATAAAATCATGTAGGATTATGGCTGTTATTGGGGATGCCCTGAATTATTTAAATAGTGCCATTAAAAATATGGATAATATACATTCATGTTTGTTTTGAAGAAGAACTATTAAGGAATACCTTTGTTTGTTTATAACTCTTATAACACTATTTTGGATGATGTAAATATTCATTTTTATATCATGACCCACATTTAATTAAAGCAATATTTTTTGCTTATAGCCTATGACTCATGTAGCATATGATTTGTGTAACATATATCCTTGTACACGTGTTGGCAGACATTGGATATTTCACACTTAGCGTATGATTTGTGTAACATATATCCTTGTACACGTGTTGGCAGACATTGGATATTTCACACTTAGCGTATGATTTGTGCAACATATATCCTTGTACACGTGTTGGCAGACATTGGATATTTCACACTTAGCGTATGATTTGTGCAACATATATCCTTGTACACGTGTTGGCAGACATTGGATATTTCACTCTTAGCATATGATTTGTGTAACATATATTCTTGTACACGTGTTGGCAGACATTGGATATTTCACACTTAGCGTATGATTTGTGCAACATATATCCTTGTACACGTGTTGGCAGACATTGGATATTTCACACTTAGCGTATGATTTGTGCAACATATGTCCTTGTACACGTGTTGGAGTCAGACTTTGTAAATTTTATACTTCAATGCCATGAATGTCACTTCCTGTATACGCAATGAGGTATACAAGGGAGACCACTGGCACAGTTGTCGCTTGATATTGAATAACCCGCACATTTTTGTTTAAATAGACAAAAAAACTGACAGCAAGTACTCACATGTCTAGCCTTTACTTGCTGCAGAGCGTTCATACATTTCTGAAACAAAATAAATGACATGACTTTTGCTTCATCTAATATCTAATTTACCGAATGTTTCATGTAATTTATACAAATGAAAGGTTCTTATATATGAACAGCTATAGTACATATCGTATTATCTCTATCTGCCGACTATAAAGGAGACAGACTTGAGGACTAAACATGCCTCATGTATGTATATAGTTTCAATAATTCCTAAATTCAACTTTTAAACTTACATCATGATAGCCCTTATATATCGCCTATTCAAAACAGTTTTTTCACAATAATCAAATTTGCACTATGTGAAGCAGAACCATGAAATAAAATGATTTATACTCACAACTGATTTTGAAATAAGATAAGGTATAATGCTAATTTTTCTGTGAGGCATTTTTTAAGTCCTTGAGAATAGTATAATTGTATTTATAATATTAAAATACATCCAACCTTCATGTTACACTTACTTCGAAAAGTACAGAGGTTGTCTTCCAAATAACATAACAAATTAAAAAATAAAAATTCATAAATGCACACAATCATGCAATGGCTTTTGAGCCATTCTTCTGAGTTTGGTTTGAAGTCTTGTTGGACCCATAAACATTACCGACTTTACTATGAACAACACTCTCCACCCCACTCTTAGACCCGAGGCAACATTCTCACGCCCCGTTAGACCCGGGGCTGCCTAGATAGCTTGATCACATGTGAAACTTACAGAATAAACATTGTCTCTGGTGATGACCATCATGACAGGCATGGCCTTGTCAATCAGGGCCAGCGGTCCGTGCTTCAGCTCCCCAGCCAATATCCCCTCCGAATGCATGTAGGTCAGCTCCTTGATTTTCTGAAGTGAAACAATTATATTCAAATTATTTGTCAGTTGTATGAATCAGAATATGTAACAAAGTAGATTGCACTTCATCTCGTCTTAATGAAGATAAGCATTTGATAAGCATCTACATGTACTTGAGTTAAACATTTCTTACAGTTTCCATATCATTTAAATGTTATTGGAGAATTTAATATTTAATTTCAAGTACAAATTTCCATCTGAATTTCAGTAAATATGCAAATATGTTCTTTTCTCACAAATTTATCAATTTAAAGGAGCCCTTTTATACCTCTTGTTTCTTGTTTATATTTATTTACTGAACACTATATAAACACATTGTAACTCCTTTTTTGGTGATATATCGCTTTCCGTGCTTTTTATCGCCAGGTAAAAAATCACCTGTTGACCGATACAATATCCGTATTCGCCTCGGGTTTATTTCCGCTGATTTCCGATGTGTGACGTCACACAAAGTACCGCGCCATATCTGACAGATTTACAACACAGACAGGTTCTCAATATTATATTGAGATAACTTAGATCATACTTTCTTGAAGTATTAAAGGCAACTGAAAGTATGAAATACACAGGGATGAAATTGTTTATTGACTGCAGACTCATTTCTGAGAAAAGCTTGTTGCATCACAGAAGTTCAGGGATTTGCTCTCCTATAACATGAAGCCGTGGCTTTACGTTTTCTCTGACCATTAAAAACATGTCTACGAACGGCAAGACGATATTTGAAATGAACCGTCCTCCGACGTGCATACGCGTTTGACTTTTTAATGTGTGGACTTTCCGTAGAGATTCTCTGCCCCAGACATAAACTGATAAACTGATTTTTATAAGTGTACAACTTACCTAAAATGATCATTTGTTATCCATTTCACACTAAAATGTTAATAAAAAAAACATTATGATATGAAATGCATTCGTTTAAATCTATTAACTAGGTACTATGCACTGTTTGAACGGCAAACTACAGGTGTCAGTGCAGTGACGTCTTACAAGAAACGTTTACACACGGTCTGAAATTGTCCACACGTTTATGGTCAAACGCAAGTCACATGGTGCATATGTAAACGTCCTTTTGTAACAAACCCAGATGTCAATTAAATGAGACTAACCGATTGCATACTTTCATAGTTTGTCTTTGTTGTTTGTGTTTATTAACCACAGACATATTAATAAACAGATAGGAAACTTCCTATCTTAACCAATGAAGTAACCAAAATATCACGTGGCACCTTCACTTTTCCTTCTATCTTCTCTCTCAATTATTCACCGATTTTGATGAGAATACATCCAAAAGATTCATAGTGAATAGCAAAATGGTATTATAATAATTTATGTTTATTTTCAAAATAAGAAATTGTATAAAAAATAATGTTTACAAGTTTAAAATTGTCATCATTTATCGCTTTTCTCTTAAAAATCAATGTTTTGACATAGTCAAAGTTTCCATCAAACTCCCTTCTTAGCTCTCGATGTAAGAGAAAGCAAAATACTATAATTCGGAAAGAAAATTACAATATGTGATGGTATTCGGCTTGAATGAAACTTGTAGTCTATAAAATGCTTCATGATACGGTGTGTTTAAAGTTGGGAAATATTTTGTCGAAATTTTCGAACTGTGCCCACATGAAATTTACCACAATTCTTCATAGTGTCCAATCTATGTTATTAGGTCTGTGTATTAACATATCACTTATTATACGCCTGTCAACGTTTTAACCCCACTGAGGTGGCAGGCAGGCATACACAGTGGGAATTAGACAATGTACGCAATGATCGCATAATTGTCATTCGAAGGTCTAAGGGTAAGAGTTATATATAAATATCACCATTCCATGTTCTGTCCAAGTTCTTCTCCAGAATATTCTATTTATCAAAGATGATAATAAATATTTATCAATGATAGTATATAAATCGGGCTACAGATATTGCTAATTTAAAGCATGTGTTACATTTTTTCAAGCATTTTAATAAGACCTCACATATTTACCCCAATATTATTATTTTTTTAATAATTTATTTTAAAAAAAAACTGGCCCTATAAAATTATGTTCCGGTTTCTGACCAACCCCGTTTTTAAGGGCTGACCTCAAACATTTTATGCCAGATCTAATTTCTGTATCCTGTAATATATGATGATATCAACAAATATATGTTTGAAGTTAGTTCATCAGGTTACAAAATAATGAGTGAAGAAAAAGATAATTCTCCCTACTTATCTACCCTATTTGTTTGAGCAGGTAATGAATCGGGCTACAGGTATTTAATAATATTATGTCTAATTATAAGGTTTATATTCACAACCGCCATTCATTTTTCTTATGTTGTAGCCTCTTTTTTGGTGTATATATTTATAAATGAGAGCTCTATAAAGTTATATTGGCCTAATTATACTTTGTTCCATACAGCACTGAATTCACCACCACTGATGGTGAAATACACATGGTAATAAAACTGATGCCATATAAGCTGGCTAAAAGTGGCTAAGTATGGCGAAATACCATAAATGCCATAAAACCCTTACTGGCCACTCAATCTAGAATATGCAGGGTCATAAACTAACTGACTGTGTTACAGAAAGGTGATAACAGGATATGGCAAGGATCATAAAACCCTTCTTTCACTTGTAACGGAATACACAGTGTCATAAAATGACTTTGTTCTGGCTGTTTCAAACAATTTGGCCTAGAGGTTCATGTACTATAATTATTTTTAAAAAAAAATGATTTATAAGATATTAGTGAAATTAGCAAGCAATACTCTTATCATGTAAATCATGATCTGATCAGATAAGCATTTATTGAAAAAATTATATAGATATAATAATTTTAATCAGCTTGAAAAAAAAAGAGTACACTCTCAGAAACTGAAACATCCGAGTCGCTGTTCGCCATTGTTGATTGTATCTGGGCATCTGTGTGACGTCATCGCCGAAGTTGGACTTCGGGTAAACTCGTAATATTCCGGATTTTTTCCCGTTGATTTCCGTAAAGGTGTGCCGTGTGATATATGGAAACGTAATAATAACGTGTTTCGGCTGTGATTTTAATCGTGAGAAATATATCAATAGTTTTTATACAAATAGATCTATCAAATAAATATAAGTTATAAGGGTATTAAAGGGCTCCTTTAAGTCAGTTTCTGGAGCTAATAAAAAGCGTTGTCAATTGTTATCGATGACAACATAATGGCAATACAGAAGTCCATATTGAAAACATTTTGATTTTGTTTTCATTTATTCAAGAGGTAACACATGTAACTTCATTGCAAAGTTCTTATCATATGTCAAGAAAGCTAAACAGCATCAAGCTATAATCAGGATTTGCCAGGGATCCCCCCAGACATGTGGCAAAGGTGTAGCCAAGTCCCATAACCAGTGAGAACTACTTACCAGGGCTCCATCCAGACATGTGGCAAAGTTGTAGCCACGTCCCATGACCAGCCGGGACTACTTACCACGGCTCCCTCCAGACTCATGGCAAAGTTGTAGCCACGTCCCATGACCAGCGGGGACAACTTACCACGGCTCCCTCCAGACTCATGGCAAAGTTGTACCCAGGCAGGTCCCATGACCAGTGGGGACTACTTACCCTGGCTCCCTACAGTCAAGCGGCAAAGTTGTAGCCACATCCCATGATGACCAGTGGTGACTACTTACCACAGCTCCCTCCAGACACGTGGCAAAGTTGTCGCCATGTCCCATGACCAGAGGGCACTACTTATCAGGGCTCCCTCCAGACACGTGGCAAAGTTGTCGCCATGTCCCATGACCAGAGGGGACTACTTATCAGGGATCCCTCCAGACACGTGGCAAAGTTGTAACCACGTCCCATGACCAACGGGGACTACCTACCAGGGCTCCCTCCAGACACATGGCAAAGTTGTAGCCAAGTCCCATGAAAATTGCTGACTATTTGCCAGGGCTCCCTCCAGACACGTGGCAAAGTTGTAGCCATGTCCCATGACCATTGCTGACTACTTACCAGCGCTCCCTCCAGACACGTGGCAAAGTTGTAGCCGTGTCCAATGACCAGTGGGGACTACTTACCAGGGCTCCCCCCAGACACATTGCAAAGTTGTAGCCACATCCCATGACCAGCGGGGACTACTTACCAGCGCTCCCTTCAGACACGTGGCAAAGTTGTAGCCGTGTCCAATGACCAGTGGGGACTACTTACCCTGGCTCCCTACAGTCAAGCGGCAAAGTTGTAGCCACGTACCATGATGACCAGTGGTGACTACTTACCACAGCTCCCTCCAGACACGTGGCAAAGTTGTAGCCACGTCCCATGACCAGCGGGGACTACTTACCAGCGCTCCCTCCAGACACGTGGCAAAGTTGTAGCCGTGTCCCATGACCAGTGGGGACTACTTACCCTGGCTCCCTACAGTCAAGCGGCAAAGTTGTAGCCACGTCCCATGATGACCAGTGGTGACTACTTACCACAGCTCCCTCCAGACACGTGGCAAAGTTGTAGCCACGTTCCATGACCAGCGGGGACTACTTACCAGCGCTCCCTCCAGACACGTGGCAAAGTTGTAGCCACATCCCATGACCAGCGGGGACTACTTACCAGCGCTCCCTCCAGACACGTGGCAAAGTTGTAGCCACATCCCATGACCAGCGGGGACTACTTACCAGGGCTCCCTCCAGACATGTGGCACAGTTGTAGCCACGTCCCATGACCAGCGGGGACTACTTACCAGCGCTCCCTCCAGACACGTGGCAAAGTTGTAGCCACGTCCCATGACCAGTGGGGACTACTTACCCTGGCTCCCTCCAGACACGTGGCACAGTTGTAGCCACGTCCCATGACCAGTGGGGACTACTTACCAGGGCTCCCCACAGACACGTGGCAAAGATGTGGCCACATCCCATGACCAGCGGGGACTACTTACCAGGGCTCCCCCCAGACACATGGCAAAGATGTGGCCACATCCCATGACCAGCGGGGACTACTTACCAGGGCTCCCTCCAGACACGTGGCAAAGATGTGGCCACATCCCATGACCAGCGGGGACTACTTACCAGGGCTCCCCCCAGACACATGGCAAAGATGTGGCCACATCCCATGACCAGCGGGGACTACTTACCAGGGCTCCCTCCAGACACGTGACAAAGTTGTAGCCACGTCCAATGACCAGCGGGGGCTACTTACCAGGGCTCCCTCCAGACACGTGGCAAAGTTGTGGCCACATCCCATGACCATTGCTGACTACTTACCAGCGCTCGCTCCCAGCGGGGACTACTTACCAGGGCTCCCCCCAGACACATGGCAAAGATGTGGCCACATCCCATGACCAGCGGGGACTACTTACCAGGGCTCCCTCCAGACACGTGGCAAAGATGTGGCCACATCCCATGACCAGCGGGGACTACTTACCAGGGCTCCCCCCAGACACATGGCAAAGATGTGGCCACATCCCATGACCAGCGGGGACTACTTACCAGGGCTCCCTCCAGACACGTGACAAAGTTGTAGCCACGTCCAATGACCAGCGGGGGCTACTTACCAGGGCTCCCTCCAGACACGTGGCAAAGTTGTGGCCACATCCCATGACCATTGCTGACTACTTACCAGCGCTCCCTCCAGACACGTGGCAAAGTTGTAGCCACGTCCCAAGACCATTGCTGACTACTTACCAGCGCTCCCTCCAGACACGTGGCAAAGTTGTAGCCACGTCCCATGACCATTGCTGACTACTTACCAGCGCTCCCTCCAGACACGTGGCAAAGTTGTAGCCACGTCCCATGACCAGTGGGGACTACTAACCAGCGCTCACACCAGACACGTGGCAAAGTTGTAGCCGTGCCCAATGACCAGTGGGGTCTACTTACGAGGGCTCCCTCCAGACACGTGGCAAAGTTGTAGCCACGTCCCATGACCAGCAGGGACTTTTGTGTGTACATCTCCTGTGCCAGTCTGTGTATATGTTCATCCAACTGAAGAACCTCCTTGATTTGTCCTGAAATCATCAACAAATACTATATTTTTGAATTCTCCCAACCATAACAATTTCCAAATTATTCAAAACCTGACAACCAAATTGCAAAAACAGTATATGGAAGACACTACATCTTTATAGACGTTTGAGGATTTTTTTTGTGTTTACTTCAGTCAAGACATTAGGAATTTACTTTTATGTCTAGTAACCTCCAAAGAAAGTTAGACATCAATGACTAATTCTTACAAGTAAAACTGTTTATCCCACCAGTACATCAAATTAGTACTATTCACCAACTTAACTGACAGTGTCAAGTACCAATTATATACTTGCATGTCAGTGTCAAGTACCAATTATATATTTGCATGTTAGTGTCAAGTACCAATTATATACTTGCATGTCAGTGTCAAGTACCAATTTTATACTTGCATGTCAGTGTCAAGTACCAATTATATATTTGCATGTTAGTGTCAAGTACCAATTATATACTTGCATGTCAGTGTCAAGTACCAATTATATATTTGCATGTTAGTGTCAAGTACCAATTATATACTTGCATGTTAGTGTCAAGTACCAATTATATACTTGCATGTTAGTGTCAAGTACCAATTATATATTTGCCTGTTAATGTCATGTACCAATTATTTACTTGCCTGACAGTGTCATGTACCAATTATATGTTTGCCTGTCAGAGTTATGTCCCAATTATATACTTGCCTGACAGTGTCATGTACCAATTATACACTTGCCTGACAGTGTCATGTACCAATTATATGTCTGCATGTCAGTGTCATGTACCAATTATATACTTGTATGTCAGTGGCATGTACCAATTACATACTTGCCTGACAGTGTCATGTACCTAGTATATGTTTGCATGTCAGTGTCTTGTACCAATTATATACTTGCCTGACAGTGGCATGTACCAATTATATGTTTGCATGTCAGTGTCATGTACCAATTATATGTTTGCATGTCAGTGTCATGTATCAATTATATACTTGCCCGACATTGTCACGTACCAATTATATACTTGCCTGACAGTGTCATGTACCAATTATATGTTTGCATGTCAGTGTCATATACCAATTATATATGTAACTAGTGATTTACCATGCGTGTGTCGTGTACCAATTATATAAGAAACTAGTGATATACCATGCATGACAGTGTCGTGTACCAATTATATATGTTACTAAGTGATTTACCATGTGTGACAGTGTCGTGTACCAATTATATATGTTTCTAGTGATATACCATGCGTGACAGTGTTGTGTACCAATTATATATGTAACTAGTGATTTACCATGCGTGACAGTGTCGTTTACCAATTATATATACACTAGTGATTTACCATGTAAATTTTTGAGACCTTGGATGATCTCCTTACGTCTTTCTTGCATTGAGATTCTATCATCACTCATCATTAGGGCAAACATGACTAGAGATATAAACTGACTAGTATAGGCCTGAAAATAAATACATAATCACACATTACATTCTTAATGCAAAGGGATATAATTGGTGAACAATATATCAACCAAAAGCGCATATTCATATTTCATCCGTTACTTATAAAACACTTGAAATTACTATGTTTAAAAGTGTTACAAACTACAAGTATTTGCTATATTTTTCAATTAATTGGAACGAAGCTTTCTGCTGTTGAATCTGAAAACACATGAATCCATTTTATTTAGCCACAAATACTAAGCGGTTTCTGAGATACGAGCTTACTGAAAAAGGTTAATCAAGAAATTGCCTATTAAGTATAAAAAGGGGCATAGCTTTGTCATAAGGTTGCAGATGCATGTGACTTGCATGTGACATGTTATCTATCTATACTCAATGCATGTGTTTCACCGAGTTCTGCCAGGTGGTTTCTGAAATATGAGCTTACCAAAAAAGGTTAATGGTAACGCACTAACACTAACGCTGGAGCGAGTAGAATAGCTTGCCATTGCTAAAAATGTGCTTTATAATAAATAATGCATCAGATTTGCATGCATGAGATCTTATCCATTTAAAGATTGGCTGCCAGGCTCCCCAATATATTTTACTTTTGAAAGAAAGTGGCGATTCGCATCCATTAATTTTATAGATTTGCTCCTAGCTATAGGCTCCAATAACAAATTTCACTTTCGGAATAAAGCACCCCATCAATATTTTAAAACTCTGAGGTTCCCTAGCATGTTTAATGGTACTGAATGATGGCAGCAATGTTGTAATTTTGAAATCGATTTTAAAGTGAGATATCTGCGAAGTGATTTAATCATCTCACCTTGGTACTGGCCACACCAATTTCAGGGCCAGCATTGATGTGGACGCCGCAGTGCGAGTTTCTACAGATACTACTGCCCACAGTGTTGGTGATGCCCACAATCAGGGCTCCACGTGACTTACAGTAGTTCAACGCCATCAGAGTGTCTGCTGTCTCTCCTGTACACCAAATAAAACAACTTAAATTCTAGTCTATGACACCCACACTGATATGAACTTACAGGTAGAGAGATAAGGATCTTACATGAGTACATATTAATATTAAATATATACTAAACGAGTTTGATAAAACGATATGATTTAAGTCTGTGCCGAGCGTCATATTGATTTTATCCAACGAGTTTATTACATTCAATATTAAATAGCTACGAATGTGAGATTCTGTTTATCACATATCTCCAAAAAAGCCTCATAACATTTATCAGTCTATATATAACGTTGCCATATGACGTCATATGTTTGTATGATGTCGTATGTTGACTCGGTCTTACGATGCCAGATAACTCCTCGTCGATTTAGGTAATATGGTATTTTAACGATTACGGAAATCAACGTGAAAACTCTGATGTTCTCTGAGCTAAAAGACCGAACGATTTGCATTTTTATTTCACTAGTGTAATATGATAAATATATCATGGCTTTATTACACTCCTACACCTCAAGTTCTGTCAAATATCTATTTTTCTTTCTCAATAAAACGTAATGATTTTGGGAAGCTCCAGGGTCACCATGGGACTTTGGCATAGGGGTCAAACGTTCACCATAAATATCCTAAACTTTTTTATTCATTTACAGTGTCATACATGTATACAGAAAAGCATAAATAATACTATTTCTGATCTGAGTATCAAAGAACGATCGAAACAATTACATGGAAAATGGATACAGGGTTAAAGCGAATTGACCTGTGTGAAGAAAACATGGGCATTTGCGATGTGTCGTCGAATTCGTTCTAGTTTTTTAGTTTTTTAATATCGATCACCAAACAGTAATCCATTTATTCTCCCCGTAATAGGTCTGCATCATATTTATATATGAACAGTTTTCAAAATATTTAAAATAAAAATAAATATATAAATGCATATCATGACTAGAAACTGTATAATGGGGAGTTTTTTTTAATTTCTCTACAATTTCAATACACTTTTCTGAAAGAGGGACTCTGCAATCTGAGGATCTTTCAAAAAGTTTTATTTGCCAATAAACCAGATTGTTGTATGTCCCTTTTAATCTTGAAAGCAGAAAACATTTACAAAATTGTCAAAATATTTATTTTGTTACTTTAATATGCCTTGGTTGCTCCCATTATTATCACATCAAAGGGATACAAAAACTACCCGCCTACCTTGTCAACTTCTCCAGCTTTTTTCTAACAAAATGAAAGCACTGAGGTTTAATATTGGGAAAATCGTTTTATATTCAACAAGAGGATGAAGGACCCTGAATCACAATCATTACGAGAAAACAAATCAAAACATGCTCTGATATCATATTCAACAGATTCATTATATACAATACTCCACCCACCTGACTGACTGATAAAGAAGCAGAGAGAAATTGGCCAATATCTGATCTTCTGAACGAGTGTTAGGCCAAGATAAATTCATTGTGTGGAGTTCCAACTATGTGCAAAAAGAAAGTAGGTAACGGGGCTTTCAACCAATACATGCTCTGGTAATACCATTGAACAGATTTTTTATATATACAATACTCCACCCACCTGACTGGCTGATAAAGAAGCAGACATCATCTCTGAACACAGGTGTACTTCTGTCCAGGAAGTCGCTCGCCAACTCCACCATCACAGGTAACTCTGTCAACTCCTCCAATAACTGGCGTGTCTGAATTTATAGTTCCATAATTAATAAATATTGTATGGAAGGCTTTGTTCAAGAGCCATTACTTTCGATACATTCACGGAATCGGAGCATCCTTGCATTCAAAATCTTGAAGAAATGAAACTTAATGAGTCAGCAAATCCTAAACACTATTAATAATGTCTTCATTGTGAAAGGTTTGTATTTTTTTGTTCACTGGGAAAAAGGAATAGTGGATTTTATTTTACTTGGGTTGACTTGCAATTTTTGTGTTAAACTACCCCCTCCCCTCCAGTGAACTCTCCTTTAAACATTGCATTCAGAACTACTAGAAAATGGGACTGACACAAAATCCATTTTGAGGGGCCCCGGTATGCTGGCTATTATATACTTGGAGCACAGAGGGGATGTAGGTAATAAAGACACATGGGTATTATAGTCGATCAAATGTGCAATTTTCAATGAAAATCAATACATGTATGACATCTCAAACATTTGAGATCAAGTATTCACAATATGTGCATGCTAAGTTGCTAAGTAGAGATTTACTGAAATTTTGAGAGAAAAAACACAGACATTTAATAGGGAAAAAATCTGAATTTTAACGAAGCTTAAATTTAGAACTGCGTGAGTTGGAGTCTTAGTGAGATTTTCAATTTCTCTCAGTAGGAATTGCACTCACACAGTTCTATGTTTAAAGGTATGGATGAATTGTTAAATTATGCCTTATAACGCAATAACGGTCTCTTACAGCAACTGCGCTGTGGTAGCTCGTCCCGCAAGCTATAAACAGCAATCTGCGACATCGCTTGATCTCCGTCATGTACTCGGATAAACCTCCCAACACGACCTTGTTTTCATCAAAGAACACTCGACCTCTCATTGTGTTCACCACGGAATCGGGCTGCTCAAATATTTCCTTCTGCATGAAGGTGCTGTAGCTTCCTGGAAATAAGAGTTACGTAAAAGTGTTGTGGACATCAGCAATTTAAACATGCTTGTTAATGCAATTTTATTATTTTAATCTTTCATTTTTGGCTTTCAAAACATGTTTATATTAAAGCGGATTTTATCACTGGATTTATTTTCATTATAGGAGTGACTGACTGGGGAGGCGGTAAAGGCAAGGTTAGTATTAAAGCTGTCATGACTGGGGAGGCGGTGAAGGCAAGGTTAGTATTAAAGCTGTCATGACTGGGGAGGCGGTGAAGGCAAGGTTAGTATTAAAGCTGTCATGACTGGGGAGGCGGTGAAGGCAAGGTTAGTATTAAAGCTGTCATGACTGGAGAGGCGGTGAAGGCAAGGTTAGTATTAAAGCTGTCATGACTGGGGAGGCGGTGAAGGCAAGGTTAGTATTAAAGCTGTCATGACTGGGGAGGTGGTGAAGGCAAGGTTAGTATTAAAGCTGTCATAACCTGCATGTTGAAGACCCTAAACTTGCCAAATAATGCATTTTTACATAAATGCATGTAATTTTACATAAATGCATGTAAATTACTTAAATCTTGACAATAAACATCTATTACACAGGCAATATTGCCAATTTGAACTAACTTAAGAGTAATGCCACATATCCAACTAAAGATATTTCAACTGTATATTTGTAATCTATATGTATTAGGCACATATCGTTATATTATAAACACATAAAATAAGTTAATCCTGGTTTAACAGCTTTGACGTACAATTCAGCAACATGGTACAAGGGGAGCTGATCATGAAATGGTTACAACTGTCTACTCTAATCATGCTTCCTGGGAACATATTCTGTCTTATCTTTGTATGTCACACCAAGATGTCATACCAAAATTATAGTGTTAATATGTGACTTTATGTTGCAGAATGGAAGATGCGAGTTTCCTTGCTAAACAATGAAATGTTTGACTACCTTTCATGATCTGCTGCAGTTCCAGTTTGAGGGTTATCACCTCTCTGACATTTGAGTCCTCGAGCCCTCTCTTCACCCGATGAATTGTCAAACATCCATTCTTGACCGCCGCAACATCGTCGTCTTCTAAAAATATCACCTGGTTTGTGTGTTCTATAATTGCACTGAAATATGCAGATGAAATATTTTCAAATGATACTAAAAGTATGAGTTGGTGACAAAAATATTGCCAGTATCACTTAAAAAAATATCAGGGAATATAACATTAATCTATAATTGTTGCAGCTTTTCTATTGATATGTGTATACACTCTTAAAGAGGATATGAACATATATGTAAACTTTCTTTTTTTATTGGATAGCAAGCATTTTATTTTATCACATAACATACCGGTAGTTTCTGGGAGCGTAATAAAGCCATGACTTATTTCTCGTAATACACAGTGTATTACAGATGCAAATGAGGACAAAATCACTGCGTTTGTATACAGTAAAACATTTAATCCCAATTGTTTGTCCTTATTTGAAATTATATTGCTTTATAAAATGCATGTCAGTAACGTTAAATTTAGTTTAAGGTGTAGCATTATTTGTAGGGCGGACGCATTACAGTTGCGTAATGTAGCTGACGTCATGACAAAAAAAACAACGTCTTACAAATTGCTATCATATACAAGGTAAACTGACAATACGAAAGTAAAACTATCATGTCTTAGGTGTGTTGTTTGATAAATATAATTTGTGGCTGTGTATTATTGACTGTATCGTTGGATAAAAAGATAGCATACTCGGCAGAGCCTCGTATTCTATCATTTTATCCAACTCGTTTATTAAAATCAATAATACACAGTCACTCATGTAAGATCCTCTATATATTTTTCAGTTTGTATCATTTTTAATTTGCAGTAACAGGTCGCCTTAAACCGTTACTTTTCAATCATTTAATTCCGTGATAATACAGTATGTCTCACCGCTTCAGTGGCACAAAATGCTGTTTAATCAAGGTTGTAAAACATAAAGCAATGCACGGTTGTTATAAGAACGATAAGCAACTACAGTTGTTCCCGATTGAACATGGAATTACATCAATTGCGTCAATGGATGTTTGACGCGTCAGACATATAAACAACCGATGACGCCGTCCAATAAAATGGAAGTACTCGGTGAATTGAAACTAGTTGACACCTCCCACTTGCCTACAAGTCTCACGTGACAAAAATCGATATCATAACATAACACTTCACCTTTTTGCTATTATATAGATGCTGTGGATTGTGAAAATAACTTCGGGCTTCCCCACCAGTGATGGAACTTACTACTTTCAGAACAGCATATTCAAAGTATATCTCTCGAACAATTTCACTGTAATGCTGGCTGGTTTATATGCCTAAAGCACATCTCCGTTTTGCAAGCGATGACATTGCGTCAGTATGAATGCAAAATATAGCTTTTAAAATAACACAATTGAATAATTAAAACAAGAGGCCCATGAGGGCATGTGGACACTCTACTGGCTAAAGATAAAGTTTATGTACAAGAGGCCATAACTCTGTCAAAAATCATTCAACCGCAACATGGCGATGACATACGCAAGAAGCCTTGGTACTGATCATCCATGCCAAGTTTCGTTGAAATCCGGCCAGAAGTTCAGGAGAACTAGTCTGTACAAAGTTAGTGTATTAAAACCTTTAAGGGGTCATAACTCTGAAAAGATTCATTCAACCGGAACACTGCAATGAAATGCGCAACTAGGCTTGGTACTGATCATCCCTGTTAAGATTCATTGAAATCCGGCCATGGGATCAGGAGAATTAGGACAAAGTTTGTTTATTAAAACGGCAATGACAGGTACAACTAGGCTTAGTACTGAACATCCCTGCCAAGATTCGTTGAAATCCGGCAAGGAGTTCAGAAGAGACTAATGTAGACAAAGTTTTTGTATTAAAACCTTTAAAGGGCCATAATTCTGCCAAAAATTGTTCAACCGGAGTATGGCGATGATATGCACAACTAGGCTTGATACTGATCATCCTTGTCAAGTTTCGTTGAAATCGGCCAGGAGTTTAGGAGAACTAGCTTGGAAAAAGTTTGTGTATCAAAAAACTTGAAAGGGTCACAACTCCGCCAAAAATCTGAAAACCGGAACGCGACGATGATATCACAACTATGCTTGGTACTGATCATCCCTGCAAAGTTCCATTGAAATCCGGCAAGGGGTTCAGGAGAACTAGTCCAGACAAGTTTTGTGCATTAAAACCTTTAAAGGGCCATAACTCTGCCAAAAATCATTCAACTGGAACACGGTGATGATATGCACGACTAGACCTGGTACTGATCATCTCTAAAAAATTTCGTTTAAATCCGGCCAGTGGTTCAGGAGAACTAGTCAGGACAAAGTTTATGTATTAAAAACTTTAAAGGGCCATAACTCTGCCAAAATCAGTCAACCAGAAGATGGTGACGATATGTGCAACTAGGCTTGGTACTGATCATCGCTGCAAAGTTTCATTGAAATTTGGTCAAATGAAGGCCCTTTTGTTTTAAGGAGGCAAAATACAGCATTTTCAACTAAATCAAGGGCCATAACTCCGATGTTACTAATCCGATTTGGCTGATTTTCAAACTTGTCCAAGCTTTTACCTGATAGTAACAATCTGATAAAGTTTGATAAAGAGCGGATGAAAAACGAAGGCCCTATCATGTTAACAAGGCCAAAATATAGCATATTTCAGAAAATCAAGGGTCATAACTCCGAGCTTTCATTGATATTAACAATCTGGTAAAGTTTGGTAAAGATTGGATGAAAAATGAATGCCCTATGGTCTTAACAAGGTAAAATATAGCATTTTTAAAGTAAATCAAGGGCCATAACTCTGCTGTTACTGGTCCAAACTTGCTGGTTTATGGACTTGTCTGTGCAATCTAGTAAAGTTTGGTAAAGATCAGATGAAAAACGAAGGCCCATATCGTCTTAACGAGGCAAAATATAGCATTTTTAACTAAATCAAGGGCCATAACTCCGCTGTTATCTGATCTGGCTAGTTTTCAAACTTGTTCGAGCTTTTATTGATATTAACAATCTCGTAAAGTTTGGTAAAGATCGGATAAAAAATGAAGGCCTTATCGTCTTAATGAGGTAAAATATAGGATTTTTAACTAAATCATGGGCCATAACTCCGCTGTTATGGTCCAAACTGGTTGGTTTTCGAACTTGTTCGAGCTTTCATTGATATTAACAATCTGGTAAAGATCAGATGAAAAATGAAGGCCTTATCGTCTTAACGAGGCAAAATACAGCATTTTTAACAAAATATGTTGATATAAAGACACTGGCAAAGTTTTGTAAAGATCATTAATAATGAAGGCCCTAGAGTGTTCACAAGGCAAAAGTTAACAGACGACGGACGGACGACGGACAACTCGCCATCCCATAAGCTCTTCTGGCCTTTGGCCAGTAAAGCTAAAAATCAATAGACAAATTCTCTATTCATCCCTTTTAACAAAGAATACACTTTAATAAAGTTTATTAAATTTATATTGCAGAAGAAAGAACCTTGAGACAACCCAATGCACTATGTTTTGTATGCTTTATGTGCAAGAAAAAACAGTAGCGTTGCCCAGTAAAGGGGACAGGATCACATAGATGAGAAGCGAGTCTTCAACAATGTGCTTCTAATCAAACGTCGTGATGAGGTTTACCTTGCATCAGAAGCAAAGAAGTATTCTGCCTCCTTCTCTGGTCCAATGGTATGATACTCGGCCGTCGTGTCAGTTCTGATTTTGGCCGTTTGCAGGAAGCCGCGGTTATCTGGGCAGAAAAATAATTTTTATAAATTAAAATACAAACATGATTAGCCATAATACTAGGGACTGTAGGACCACCCTCACACAAACCCAAACCCAACTGACACTGATTATTTCTTAAAATAGCTATCCCGCCAACAACAGCAAAGTTTACAAGAGATTTACACTGTTTCAAAACCTACTGAAGAGGTACATATGTAACAACTTATTTTGAGAATCCAAACTCTATAGTCACAATACGAACGGCTTTAACCAGCCAGCGCAAATCCTGAAACTGGAGCATAAATTAAGTTACCAACTCGTAATTCATTTTACGCATATTCAATCGCGGGTATTTTAAGAACCCATTAATATAAACCTATACTTTTAATTGACGCATATACATTGATATGTCCTGAACACCTGGATCGAGTTTTGATAAATGGTTTTGTGCGAAATTTTGTTGTTATTTGGCCGGTTAGTTTCTTTAACAAACAAATCTCTTCATACCCTAGTGTCACATTCGATGTCCTCGTGGTCGGTATACTGTATTCTTTTATATTTCTGGATTTTTTGTTGGGGGGTTATTTTGTTCCACCAAATTTAAAATAAGTGAGAGTAACTTTGTTTTGTGGGGTTTAGGTCAAATTCTACGATATAAAGAGTTGACAGTAAACTTTAAACAGTCAATATTAGTGCATTCTGGTTTTCGTTTGCTACCTTTTACCAATCAACCATTGATTCATGCTGTTCTTGGACATGTATTTCAAGCGCCAAATAATGCCATAAAACTTGGATCAAATTCCAAAGTTACAAAAAAATGTTCCTGTTACAGACATGCAGAAGAGTGAGAATTCAAAACCAAATGAAAAGAAACACAACAAAATGTCATATATTTTAACTTGATTATTTTTTATAGAAAAGGAAATATTATTTCACACAGTTGAGTTTTTCCAGGTTTATCAATTCATTGCAAGACATATTTTACTGCGTAATTGATGTTTATTTTTTTAATGTTTTAAGTAGATATATATCAATCATGCAGTAAGCCAGAAGAGAGTTAATAAAACTAGACAGGTGTTCCGCGGAACACGTGTGTCGTCTGCAGCACTTTGTCAGTATAACAAGGTTTTTTGGACCCCGATAAATGACCTGACAAACTAGCCGGACTAAGTTTTCGTGAGGAAAAAACAAATATTTAACCCATATAATGACCTTCAGTGCGACTTTGACCTGAATATATTTGGAATGGTCATGTCGATATAGTCATGATGAGTATATATTGACAGTTTGATGAAGAAATATCAAGAAATAAGAAAGTTATAGCCAACGTTAAATTTTCGTGAAGAAAAAAAAGAAGAGTATTTAACCCATATAATGACCTTCAGTGTGACCTTGATCTTTATATTTTAGTATGGTCATGTCGATGTTGTCATGATGAGTATATATTAAAAGTTTGATGAAGAAATATCAAGAAATGAGAAAGTTATAGCCAACATTAAGTTTTTGTGAAGAAAAAAAACGAGTAATTAACCCATATACCTTTAGTATGAACTTGACCTTTATATTTTAGTATGGTCATGTTGATGTTGCCAGGATGAGTTATATTGAAAGTTTGATGAAGAAATATCAAGAAATGAGAAAGTTAATAATAGCCAATGATAAGTTTTCGTGAAGAAAAAAACGAGTATTTAACCCATGTAATAACCTTCAGTGTGACCTTGACCTTTATATTTTAGTATGGTCATGTCAACGTTGTCATGATGATTATATACTGAAAGTTTGATGAAGAAATATCAAGAAATGAGGAAGTTATAGCCAACGTTAAGTTTCGGGGAAGAAAAAAAAAGTATTTAACCCATATAATGACCTTCAGTGTGACCTTGACCTTTATATTTTAGTATGAACATGTCGATGTTGTCATGATGAGTATATATTTAAAGTTTGATGAAGAAATATATAGAAATGAGAAAGTTATTGCCAAAGTTAAGTTTTCATGACGGACTGACTGAAGGACTGACAACAAAGTGATCCCTATGTATCACACTTTTCTTCGAAAAGGCGACATAAAAAACAAGAGCTCTCTGATGGAAACTGCTCTACTGAGTACTGTTCTTGATGGATTTTTTTTGTGACTGGTGACAGAAAGGGCTTTGGCTGGCGACAACAATGCCATCATGCTCACCACTGTTAAGGTCAAATATAAATATCTGTTGAAGATCTAGAGGAGAAGCAATATATGAAACTGTCCTATTTTTAGAGTTCGTTTTTGCTGTGGTAGCCATTCTATATTTAACAAGAAGTTTAATTATTGTTTTAGGACTAACTAGGCATCACCTGTTATAATCATGTGAAACTTCATGATGATCGAATACTGTATTTTCCTTTATAGTAACCTCCGGTTAAAAATGCAAATGCAAAGAGGGGGCTCTTCTTTTTTTTACTTTATTTTTTATAAAACTAGATCTTGCCATGTTGTATACCTCAAACTGAGACTCAAACGTCTTTCACACTAAATCTAAAATCTAAATCTGTCTTTTTATTTGATTAACGATCGAAACATAATTGAATTTTGAAGATTTTTTTTTTTGATTTTTTGTGAGGGAAAAGCTTTTCCTAAAAAAAAAAGAAGGGGTGTAGGGGTGACTTCTATTATGGGAAATAAAGTAAGTTGTTTAGTGATTACAACAAAAGGTTTCCAGCCACCACCAGAGTCCAGTAGAGCTTATTTCCAACAGACAGTGGATGGAAGGATGCACAATACTCTGTCTTTGACCATTTAAGCTAAGTTAAAAAGTTTTCTGAGTAGTTATCAAGATGACAGTTTTCATAAAACTTGTGAATAAGCTAAAGAATATTTTTGGAATGTTGGCCATTAAAATTGACTGACATCCAAGTGACATTTCTACATATATGTAATGCTTGAATCATCCTGCAAAGAGAAAAGCTATAAACAAGCAACGCAAGGTCTTTTGTTATCATTTACTTATTCCAATATTTCAATATGCAATACCACTTGATTTTGGATTTTGGATTTTGGATTATTTGTAGAAATAATTATTATGAGAATTTAAGTGACTGCATCATTTTATCTCATCATGAAAGTTGTTTAAATTCTTGATTTTAAATATAGTCATGTACTTACTGACATCAGGTGTACAACTGATATATAAATGAAATTTTAAACCCCTAAAACGAAAACAACAAGAGGTCAATGACCTTGAAGCTCTACTGATTGATTTTGATTTCAGGAAGTAGTCGCTACAAACTTGTTTTTTGAAAAATTATTTTTAGCCGTGGTGGCCATCTTGAATTTCCGGCTGACCTGAAATTTTGCTAGGATGAATAAGACATCAAGAGCAACATTCCTGTGAAGTTTCATGAAAATCCGTCAAGTAGTTTCAGAGGAGTAGTCGCTACAAGTTTTCATTATATAACTCTATGTAAACAAAGATGGCCACTGACAGCCATGTTTAACATCAAATCAAAACGATTTTTGACAAGGACCAACATCATGTCATTCTGATCATTTTAGAAAAAGTCCCATATCAATATCACATAGTTTTCAAGAAGTAGTCTCTACAAACTTGTATTTTGAAAATCTATTTTTAGCCATGGTGGCCATCTTGAATTTCCGGCCAACCTGAAATTTTGCTAGGATCAATTAGACATCCAGAGCAACATTCCTGTGAAGTTTCATGAAAATCCGTCAAGTAGTTTCAGAGGAGTAGTCGCTACAAGTTTTCATTATATAACTCTATGTAAACAAAGATGGCCACTGGCAGTCATGTGTAACGTCGAATCAAAATAATGTTCGACTCGGATAACCATCACGTCATGCTGATCATTTTAGAAAATGTCCCATATCAATATCACTTATAGTTTTTAAGAAGTAGTCTCTACAAACTTGTATTTTGAAAATCTATTTTTAGCCATGGTGGCCATCTTGAATTTCCGGCCGACCTGAAATTTTGCTAGGATCAATAAGACATCAAGAGCAACATTCCTGTGAAGTTTCATGAAAATCCGTCAAGTAGTTTCAGAGGAGTAGTCGCTACAAGTTTTCATTATATAACTCTATGTTAACAAAGATGGCCACTGGCAGTCATGTGTAACGTCGAATCAAAATAATGTTCGACTCGGATAACCATCATGTCATGCTGATCATTTTAGAAAAAGTCCCATATCAATATCACTTGTAGTTTTCAAGAAGTAGTTGCTACAAACTTATTTTTTAAAAATCTATTTTTAGCTGTGGCGGCCATCTTGAATTTCTGGCGGATCTGAAATTTTGCTAGGATCAATAAGACATTAAGAGCAACATTCCTGTAAAGTTCCATCAAAATCCGCCAAGTAGTTTCAGAGGAGTAGTTGCTACAAGTTTTTACTATATAACCCTATGTAAACAAAGATGGCCGCTGGCAGCCATGTTTAACATCGAATAAAAACAATTTTTGATAAGGACCAACATCATGTCATGCTGATCATTTTAGAAGAAGTCCCATATCAATATCACTTATAGTTTTCAAGAAGTAGTCGCTACAATTTTGTATTTTGAAAAATTATTTTTAGCCGTGGCGGCCATCTTGAATTTCAGGCCGACCTGAAATTTTGCTAGGATCAATTAGACATCAAGAGCAACATTCCAGTGAAGTTTAATGAAAATCCGTCAAGTAGTTTCAGAGGAGTAGTCGCTACAAATTTTCATTATATAACTCTATGTAAACAAAGATGGCCGCTGGCAGCCATGTTTAACGTTGAATCGAAACGATTTTCGACAAGGACCAACATCATGTCATGCTGATCATTTTAGATGAAGTCCCATATCAATATCACTTATAGTTTTCAAGAAGTAGTCGCTACAATCTTGTTTTTTAAAAACCTATTTTTAGATTTGGCGGCCATCTTGGATTTCACATCAACATGAATTTTTGCTAGGATCAACTAGATTTCATGGGCAACATTTCTGTAAAGTTTCATGAAAATCCATTCAGTAGTTTCAGAGGAGTAGTCGCTACAAAAAAAAGTTTACGGACAGACGGACAGACAGACGGACGACGGACACCGCACCACGGGATAAGCTCTGCTGATCTCTGATCAGTAGAGCTAAAAATGTGTGTGGGAGTAACCAAATAAACTGTATTTGACCTACTAAAATAAAAATCTCATTATATCTGATAGCAGAATGGACTTGAAAGCATTTTATTTATGAACCATTCTGATAAGTCTGTGTGACAGAGTAAGTAAGCAAACAGTATAAACCAGAGTATCAGTGGAGTACCATATGACAACTAACAGTCCAATTTTGTCTGCCAAAGCTTTTATGTAAATGGCAAGAAGAGTTGTTGTATTTCTCCACTAACATTTCAAAGCTATTTTTGTTTGTCTTTGAGTTACGGGTAAATCAATGTTAAAGATTTTATCTGAGAATTGGTTCTGCTAGTAGATTGCAATTTGTTAGCAATTAAAGGGGTTGATGCATTATTTTCATGGAGGTGGCCATCTTGGAACGATGACGTTACCATATGACAAAATACTTTTAAAGCAATGAAAATCGCTGCAAATGAAAAATAAGCAAGCATACAATTTTATGCATTTTACATCTGTATATTTATTTTTAATCTATCTGTAGTGACTTCTTTGCTTTAAAATGTATTTTGTCAATATGCCATATGTGGTAAAAAGGAGCGATGATGTCATCGTTCCACGTTTATTGCTTTTCTGCCACTGCTCTAGTTATTTGAGCGAGATGGTACCTGAGAAAAATTGCAGGGGTCATGATGAAGACCTTTAATGAGCATGAACATTTTTTTTTAAAATTAACATGAATTTGTGGGGAGGAGTGGTTCTACCCCTCTGCCTACCCCTCTAATGGGAACTGCAGTTGCCCTATTCTTTGCCCGGGAACCACACGGGCCAAGCTGACGTAAGCAACACTTTATTGACATCATGACTCATATGAAATATTCTAAAACTGAGAAACCTTCAACCCTAGAAATGTAATAAAACATTATAATTCTAAAAGTTGATTGATACCATTGATACTGTTACCGTAGTTTACATATAATGAATTCATGGAGACTTGAAAGAGCGTGCTGAAGAGTCTATTTTTGGCATCAGAAATGTTTAGTACTTATAACCTACCAATAAAACACAGCAGACACGGCTACACAGAAACAAATTTGTGCAAACAAAATAAAATGAGATTTGTGAAAGAATGCGAACACATACCAGGCTATTGTAAAAGTGTATCCACATACCTTAAAGCTACACACTCATCCCTTAAACAATTTTTTTTGAAAGGCAGGTTGTTACTTAAAACTGCTTGTTCATTTAGCTTGTGGCCAAAAGCAGTATTCAAGCGTGCCTATTTTCTTGACAATATTTTTTGTGTGCAAAAGCCTTAATCCGTTGTGATTCCACATGTCAAAGAATAAGAGATCATGAGTATGAGGATGACTATTAAACGGGTTACATTGTAATTTTGGTTTAGGCAAGTTAATTATATGCAACCCTTTCCCCGTAGCGTAGCCTTGTGATCCATAGCCTTGTGAAATAGCAGACAATTTTGCCATTGGAGGATGTTGTTAGCATTATTTAAAACAAAATCTGATCGTAATATGTTGTAGATGTGTGCTTATAAAAAAAAAATTGAAATGTGCAATGAGAATGTCTGGCTTATATAATTAGGCATTCCATGACCTTCGGTATCAGTTAATGTGGATGATGTTCACACCACAATAAAATGGTGTTGTGTAGCTTAATGTTACTTTGGTTGGGCGTAACAAATCTAACTAAATTCAGCATTTATAGTGGGATAAGATTGACTACAACATTTTTTTGTTCTTAATGTGTGTGTACAGTCGGAAGAAAAGGTCCGTCGAGATGCAGGGGTGACAGCTTTTCATGATCTTGATGCGAGCGTGAGGAAGACAGACGTCAGTATCTCATTGTCTTGGTAAGTCTCCAGTTATACGATAAGCGTTGACAAATTTGAATCTTTGCAGGAGACTATAATGATCACAGTTAAAGTGCTTCTATTTTTGTAACAAGAGGCCCAAGAGGGCCTGTGGACGCTCTACTGGCTAACATGGCTCTTATAACATCAATGAAGCGAGTGACTGCCATTTACGTTTTTTTGAAAGTTTCAGGCAAAAAACAGCTTTTTGACTAAATCAAGGGCCATAACTAAAGAATCTGGTAAAGTTTGTAAAGATTAGATGAAAAATGAAGGCCATACCGTATTGAGGCAAAATATAGCATTTATTTCTGGTCCAACATAGAGATAAAAATAATAATAAAAAAAAAAATCTGAAAAAATGGAATAATTTCAACAAAAAAAAAAAAAAAATAAAAAAAATAATAATAAATAATTATAAAAAAAAAATAAAAAAAAAAAATAAAAAATAATAATAATAATAAAAAAATAAAAATAAAAATAAAAATAAAAAATAAAAAATAATGATTAAAATAAAAATGAATAATAATATAAAAAAAACAGTTGTAAAATCTGGTAAAGTTTGGCAAAGATCAGATGCAAAATGAAGGCCTTATCGTATGACGAGGCATATTATAGCATTTTTAACAAAATCAAGGGCCATAACTCCGCTGTTACTTGTCCGATCTGGTTGGTTTTCGAACTTGACCAAGCTTTCATAGACATTAACAATTTCATGAAGTTTGGTAAAGATCGGATGAAAAATGAAGACGCTATCGTCTTAACGAGGCAAAATATATCATTTTGAAGTAAATCAAGGGCCATAACTCCGATGTTACTGGTCAGATATGGCTGGTTTTCGAACTTGTCTGAGCTTTCATTGATATTAACAATCTGATAAAGTTTGGTAAAGATTGGATGAACAATGAAGCCCCTATAGTCTTAACGAGGCAAAATATAGCATTTTTAACTAAATCAAGGGCCATAACTCCGCTGTTACTATTTCGATATGGCTGGTTTTCGAACTTGTCCAAGCTTTCTTTGATATTAACAATCTGTTCAAGTTTGGTAAAGATTGGATGAACAATGAAGCCCTTATTGTCTTAACGAGGCAAAATATAGCATTTTTAACTAAATCAAGGGCCATAACTTCCCCGTTACTGGTCCGATATGGCTGGTTTTCAAACTTGTTCGAGCTTTCAACAACATTAACAATCTGATAAAGATTGGTAAAGATCGGATGAACAATGAAGCCCCTATCGTCTTAACAATACAAAATATAGGATTTTTAACTAAATCAAGGGCTACAACTCCGCTGATACTAGTCCGATATGGCTGGTTTTCGAACTTGTCCGAGCTTTCATTGATATTAACAACGTGGTAAAGTTTGGTAAAGATAGGATGAAAAACGAAGGCCCTATCGTCTTAACGAGGCAAAATATAGCAATATAGCATTTTTAACTAAATTAAGGACCATAACTCCGCTGTTACTGGTCCGATCTGGCTGGTTTTCGAACTTGTCCGAGCTTTCATTGATATTAACAACCTGTTAAAGTTTGGTAAAGATCGGATGAAAAATGAAGGCCCTATCGTCTTAACGAGACAAAAGTTAACAACGGACGACGGACGACGGACGGACGACGGACAACTCGGCATCCCATAAGCTCTGCTGGCCTTTGGCCAGTAGAGCTAAAAAGAGAGTGAAATGGCCCTAAATCACTCACCTGATGACCTTGCCAATTGTAGACCACTTGCAACATTTACAGAAAATGGTGAGATAAAAGTCAGGTATGTCCAGAGAAAGTCTTCAATTGTTTTCCCCTTATTTTTATATTGCTACATAAAACTGTTATCCCTTGGGTAGGGCAAATTAACGATACAGTCGCTATTCAAACAAAACTTGGCAGAGAACCATAAGCTTTTGTTACATGCAAAATATTAGACTTCTAGGTTTTGTAGTTTCAACAAAGATTTTTTAAAAATCTTCCTATATAACTGTATGTAAAACTGTGACCTCTGGGCTGGGCCAAATCTGAAATGTTCAAAAAAATTCAAAGAAATTGTTCCAAATCTGAAATGTTCAAAAATGTTCAGAGAAGTTGTTTCTCTTATTTTTATATCTCTATGTAAAGCTGTTACCCCTAAGAACCCTGAGACAGGCAAATTTTTTATACAGGGTTGCCATTCAAACAAAACTTAGTAGATAATCATAAGCTAACCAAGCGGTCCGCAATGGAAAGCAGTGTCACCATTTGAACAAACTTGGTAAAGGACATAAGCTTATGCTGCATGCAATATGAGAGCTCTATACCGAGAAGAAGAATGTTCAGGTGTTTCCTATACAAGTCTATGTAAAACATATGACCCCTGGTGCAAGATGGACACCAGGGAAACCATTTGAACTAACTTGGACCATAAGCTTAAGTTACATGCAAACTATTAGACCTCTATCTATTGCAGTTTCAGAGAAGATTTGTAAAAGCTTTTCCTAATAACCCTTAAGCAAAACTGTGACCCCTGTGGCAGGGCCAAATTTTATCCCAGATTCATCATTTGAAAAAAATTGGAAAAGGACCATAAACTGATGCTACATGTGAAATATGAGAGCTCTGTGCCTTGTGGTTTCAGAGAACAAGCTTTTTTTAATACTTTTTCCATATGTTAGTCTATTTAAAACATGTGACCCCTGAGGCAGGGCCATATTTGATCAAAGAGTCTCCATTTAACAAACTTGTTAGAGGACCATGAGCTTATGGTAAATGTAAAATATTAGACCTCTACATCTTGTAGTTTCAGAGAAGAAGAGCTTTGTTTTAAAGATTTTCCTCTCTCTGTAAAGCTGTGACCACTGGGGTGGGGCAAGATTTGACCCTAGGACGACCATTTGAATGAACTTGTTAAAGGATCATAAGCTCATGCTACATGCAATATATGAGAGCTATATATATATATATATATATAATGGCTTGTAGTTTCAGAGATGAAGATCTTTTCCCAATATAATTTATGTAAAACATGCAAAATTTCCATATACAGGGTAAAAACATTGGACCCCTGGGATGAAGACATTTTTTTAAAACAAACTTGTTAGCCTAGTGGTTGGCGATCATTAATAAAGAAAACTGTTGAAATCTGTTCAGTGGTTCTTGCGAAGAAGACTTTTTAAGGCTTTGACCTTTTATGGTAATGGTGGCCATCTTGGATGTCATGCTGACCTAATTTTAACAAATTTGAAAATCACTGACCTCATGATTATCCATGTGAAGCAAAAGTTAATAACGGACGGCTGACGGACGGAGAGTTATCCCAAAACAAACTGACCTTAACAGGAATGATTATACAAACGAGATAAGGTAAATTCACAAATTATGTAAATTAAAAAACCCAAATGTAATGGATAATTAATGATAAATAAACAGTCAAGAAAATCTTATATGCAAACTGCCAGCACCTATGGTAGCCAGAGTTAGAGTGACACCCATCTGACCAGAAAGGCAGCACAACTTAAGGGGGTTATTAGTATCGTTTAGTTCTGTCACTTGCCGTTTTTTTAGATAACTTTTTAGCATGACTTTTTCACCTTAATTAAGAATTAGTGCAAATCGGTAATTATATATATAAGGTTGGTAGATTTATTGTCAATTCTTGTTGGGCTGTAGAGCACAATTATGCACTGGAGTTTTGAATCTAGGATTTTTCATTATAGTGAATATCACAAAACAAATTAATTTACTAGCAAACTTTTAAGCAACAACCTATGTCAGCTACAAATAACTCATAAAACCAGTTTTGTAGCATTTTTTCAATTCAAGAGATATATTGTAATATATAATTATTTTTACTTTTCTTTAATACTACAACAAATTCAATGACATTTGCCAAAATGACTGTAATTTTATTTCCTGTTTACTTGCGTGATCTAATAATGATCACCATTTATTCAATGACAGAGTAACTTATTTTCTTATAAAATACATTTGAATTCCCAAGTCACCCAATCACCCGAATGGCTAAGTTATGCAAAAACAGCTGCATTTTTGAAGCTGAAATACAAATGTATGTTCACCAGAACGTGATGGAAGTGTGAGTGCAAGCTGGATTCAAGAAGCAGAAGATGCAATATCAGTAGATATCAATTCTTGCAGAATGGTTACACAACTCAGTGCCGGGGAAGCCGCTACATAACCCTGTAACTGATGCTGCTTACACAATGATTGTCAGACAACTGCTATCTTCTGTTGTCTGTGTATCTCCTTATACACAAGCATTTTTTGATGTTTTTGTCGAAGTCATGCACGTTGTATAAATTATGAACAATTATTAGCACTGTTTGTTTAAGCATATTCCTCGTCAATGAGCTGCTCTAACCATACTGTGTACATCAATACCTTTGTCATTCTTTTGAAAATCGTTCTTTCCTACATACATAAAGGAATAGTTTATAATGCAACTAAATAAAATACATATCAAGGGTTGCTGTAGCATTCTTTGTCATGCACACCAAGTATTCCATGAGCAATATCAAGGTTTCTATGGCAACAAAGGTCAAAATGCAACATTCAGTACATTCTCCATGCAATATATACATAATATTATATACATCTGTTATTTCTAATCTGCTAAAACTAAGGAAATAAATAAACAAGAGGGCCAGGATGGCCCTAGATTGCTCACCTGGTAATCATGAGCAATAACTTTTATAAGCCTGCTGTGTCTGTTCTGACATGGGTATTTTGGGTATTTTTTAATTTATCCCACTTTCTTCTATGCCAATAAAACCTTTTTTCTTTTTCTTTTTCAATATTATACTGTTTATAATCAATATACACCATTTTGTATCACTTTTTATTCAATACAAGGTATAATAGTGCATTTAACAGGCCCTTTTCTGTCCCGCCACATACTTTTCGTAATAGCATGATGGGAAGATATATTTAATGATATTACTACCAATAAAAAATAAAACTCTTTTTTCTTTTTTTTTTTAATATTATTGAATAATCTGAATTTTCAGTATTTATTATCAATATAAATCGTTCTTTATCACTTTTATTCAATACATTCCAAACAAATTTGGTAAAGACCAGATAAAAAACGAAAAAAGAAGTACCGGTAGCTACAGATTTAACAAAGGAAAATACAATATAGCATTTTTCAACAAATCAAGGGCCATAACTCTGTCATTACTAAAAAGATCTAGCTTGTTTAGAAATCTAACAAGCTGTTTAGGAGGAGTAGCACCGACAAGAAATTTAGAGCAAAATGTTAAAGGGCCATAATTCCTGAACAAAAGTAAGATATGCACAACTAGACATCTTACCGATGCTTTCTGTCAAATTTCTTTGAAATCCAACAGAGCGTTTAGGAGGAGTAGCGCCAACAAGGAATTGAAAGTAAAAATGTCAAGGGGCTGTAACTCCATCAACAAGAGGTCAATGACCTTGAAGCTCTACTGATTGATTTTGATTTCAGGAAGTAGTCACTACAAACTTGTTTTTTGAAAAATTATTTTTAGCCGTGGCGGCCATCTTGAATTTCCGGCCGACCTGAAATTTTGCTAGGATCAATAAGACATCAAGAGCAACATTCCTGTGAAGTTTCATGAAAATCCGTCAAGTAGTTTTAGAGGAGTAGTCGCTACAAATTTTCATTATATAACTCTATCTAACAAAGATGTCCGCTGACAGCCATGTTTAACATCGAATCAAAACAATTTTTGACAAGGACCAACATCATGTCATGCTGATCATTTTAGAAAAAGTGCCATATCAATATCACTTATAGTTTTCAAGAAGTAGTCACTACAAACTTTTATTTTGAAAATCTATTCTTAGCCATGGCGGCCATCTTGAATTTCCGGCCGACCTGAAATTTTGCTAGGATCAATTAGACATCAAGAGCAACGTTCGTGTGAAGTTTCATGAAAATCCGTCAAGTAGTTTCAGAGGAGTAGTCGCTACAAGTTTTCATTATATAACTCTATGTAAACAAAGATGGCCACTGGCAGCCATGTTTAAAGTCCAAACAAAATAATGTTCGACTCGGATAACCACCATGTCATGCTGATCATTTTAGAAAAAGTCCCATATCAATATCTCTTATAGTTTTCAAGAAGTAGTCGCTACAAACTTATTTTTTAAAAATCTATTTTTAGCCGTGGTGGCCATCTTGATTTTCTGGCCGACCTGAAATTTTGCTAGGATCAATAAGACATCAAGAGCAACATTCCTGTGAAGTTTCATGAAAATCCGCCAAGTAGTTTCAGAGGAGTAGTCGCTACAAGTTTTCATTATATAACTCTATGTAAACAAAGATGGCCGCTGGCAGCCATGTTTACGTCGAATCAAAACGATTTTCGACAAGGACCAACATCATGTCATGTTGATCATTTTAGAAAAAGTCCCATATCAATATCTCTTATAGTTTTCAAGAAGTAGTCTCTACAAACTTATTTTTTAAAAATCTATTTTTAGCCGTGGAGGCCATCTTGAATTTCCGGCCGACCTGAAATTTTGCTAGAATCAATAAGACATCAAGAGCAACATTCCTGTGAAGTTTCATGAAAATCCGTCAAGTAGTTTCAGAGGAGTAGTCGCTACAAGTTTTCATTATATAACTCAATGTAAACAAAGATGGCCGCTGGCAGCCATGTTTAGCATCGAATCAAAACGATTTTCGACAAGGACCAACATCATGTCATGCTGATCATTTTAGAAAAAGTCCCATATCAATATCCCTTAGAGTTTTCAAGAAGTAGTCGCTACAAACTTGTTTTTTTTAAACCTATTTTTAGATTTGGCGGCCATCTTGGATTTCACATCAACATGAATTTTTGCTAGGATTAACTACACTTCATGGGCAACATTTCTGTAAATTTCATGAATATCCATCCAGTAGTTTCAGAGGAGTAGTCGCTACAAATAAAAGTTTACGGACAGACAGACGGATGGACGGACGCCGCACCACGGCATAAGCTCTGCTGATCTCTGATCAGGTAGAGCTAAAAATGAACGAACCGGAAAAAAATGCAATAGGCACAAATAGAAATCATATATATACCAATGTTTCCTGCTGAGTTTCGTCAAATCAAACACGGCGTTTAAAAAAACGAAGAGTGGTCACAGTAGCTCAAATTGAGCAAACGAAGTTCTCAGGTGAGCTAAAAATCCCCTTCCCCTAGAATGCAATAAAGATGCAAGTTTGTATAAAAGTTGAAGTTCTTGGACATTTCAAGCACTTGTAAAGCCGAAAAAGTGAAGTAAACAAATAAATAAATACAACTCAGATGTAGACAATATTCTGCCATGATATTTCAGCCGTTTATCTGTTGACCTCCTGATGTCCTTTTACCTACTAATAGTTCAATGTTTCTCCAAGAAAAAAACTACGTAAATGAAGTAGTTGAAGTTCTTGTATTAAAGTGATATAAACAGTGAACAATATAGAATAAATAGAATGACATGTGACAAACATAAAGGTATACACATTAAATGTGGACTGTAAAGAAAGAAAAGATTTGTTAGTAAATCAAATATAAGCTACATGCACAGCAAAGCAAGTTTCGTTGAAATATTTCATTCCTAAATTAAGTAATTGAGAGGAATTTGTATTTTTATTTTTAGTAACAGTGACCTTGACCCCAGTGACCCCAAATGCAATCCCAAGCTTCCTTTCCATATACAATACATACACAGCAAGTTTTGTTTCAATATCTCATTCCCAAATCAAGTTATTGAGCGGAAAACATTTTCAATTTTCAGTAACAATGACCTTGACCCCTGTGAACCCATGTGCAATCCCAAACTTCTCTTTGACATAAGCTACCTACCCTGCAAGTTTCATCGCAATATCTCATTCCTAAACAAAAGTTACTGAGCGGAAACTAAGAGTCTGATGCTGCACACCTGCCAAACGACATACCCCAATCTAATAATCAGAGTTTTCTAAGGAAAACCTGGTTGAAGAAGTGTTAAAGAAGTCCCTAAATTGATCTGAAATCCAATGATTTTCTTTTCAGCCTTTAAATTTAACTTGTGATTCACCATCTCTTTTATGTACTTCTTCTATTCCAGCAAGAATTTTGACAAACTGATACAATCATGTTCAGTTTGATTATTAATTGGAACACACATTATTTTATGCATCTTTCACATCACATAATTATGTGTACAATGAGTCATGTAGACAAACAAAAGCAAAACATGCATACTTATTTTTTAACAACACCTATACATTTTCTTGACTATCTTCACTACTATTTTCATACACCAAAACAATAAAAACTACTTTAATTACTTTCTCTGGTCCCAGTTTTAGAGTAATCTTTGGAAATAACAAAAAAAACACTTTATTACAAATGAAACAGTTACCGATATTCATTGTAGAATCGAATTTTTTTAAGAACTGCATAACAAGCATTGTGGATAGAGTTGGTGATTTGTTAATATTATTATTTATTATATACTTTACAGTGAAACAGTGGATTCTATGATTAAAATAAAGCCTTATGTTTTCATTGTTTATATTTCACATGTGAAATACCGAAAACGACGAAAACGACGTAATGCCGCTGTTGACGATGTTGATGATATTGACGTCATTGTTTTGGCGCATTATGTTTTTTCTGCTAAAGTTTCAAGGTTGTGAGTATATAATAAATAGAATATTTGTTGGTTTGTCGTGAATTTGTTTTCATCGAGAAGTGAGAAAACTCAAATATTTTCTCACTTCTCGATGAAAATAAATCCTATATTAACAACAAACCAACAAATATCCTCGATTTAATATTATTGCCAATATATGACAAATTGGTATAATGATGTTGGTACGAGGAAAGGGAGAAACAAGCAATGATCAGTAACCACCACCAAAACACACTGGCAGACGGTGCCACGCAGAACTTGCCTTTTCGACGATAACATCGTGGATTTGTTTTCTAATTTTGATCATCGCAAATTTTTACCCGGTCTTACCTGATTTGCTCCATGATCTGTTGCAATCAAAGTGTCCAATTATGATGGCAAATAGCTTTCACGGTGGTTATTACCCAAGGCTAATCCATCGCGATGATATTTTAAATTATTTTTGTAATTAAATAAAATACAAATGCTCAGGAGCAAGCAACCTGACAGTGTGTTTTCTACTCTGTTGCTATGTGCTTTGCAAATGATAGTTTATGTCACCCAGAGATTTTATGTGCGTTGTGTATTGAATACAAGTGCATGCACACACAATGCTCAATTTATCAGATCTGGTTGTAAATAAGTAATTTCTTTATTTATAGGTGACTCAATTGGCATAGCCAATCTTTCTTGAGGTCCTTGTCTTTGGTACATAGCCTTATTTGTCAACATACATGTGTTCTAATAAAGCGATTACACATAACTCAGGTAGAAATTATTTCCCGACATTAATTAACAACAAGGTAATTGACAAATTTGAATCGATACAAATACAGCAACTGACTTTTTTTAATTCACTGTAAAGTGATCACCTTTTGGTAACGTCAGTAATTATCACGTGAATGATAGTACAGAGAACTTACACAAGCGGTCAACCAATAATAAGTGAATTGACCGAGCCGAACCAAAATTGTGTCACGCACATCTTCACTTCATTTTAGTCAGGTATACAAAGTTTCAATTCTATATCTTGAAAATATTAGAAGTTCGCTCCACAATATTGCATAATATGCTGAATATAGCCAATTTTGACTAAGTGCAAGGGCAAAATCTGCATGGAATTGAGCGAGCCACACCAAAATTGTGTTAGACACATCTTCACTTCATGTTGATCATGTACACAAAGTTTCAATTCAGTATCTTGAAAACTGTAAAAGTAGTTCGCTCCACAAGATTACATATGCTGAATATAGCAATTTTGACTAAGTGCAAGGGCAATAACTCTGCATGGAATTGAGCGAGCCACACCAAAATGGTTTCAAGCACATCTACACTGCATGCTGATCATGTACACAAAGTTTCAATTCCGTATCTTGAAAACGGTAAAAGTAGTTCGCTCCACAAGATTGCATATGCTGAATATAGCAATTTTGACTAAGTGCAAGTGCAATAACTCTGCATGGAATTGAGCGAGCCACACCAAAATGGTTTCAAGCACATCTACACTTCATGTTGATCATGTACACAAAGTTTCAATTCCGTATCTTGAAAAAGGTAGAAGAAGTTCGCTCCACAAGATTCAACAGACCGACCGCCTCAGTGGCTCCTATATACCCACTCTCAAATTTTGTTTGTGGGGTTATAATAATTAACGAGAGATAAAATCATCTACAAAATGCATGATGGACTTATCTGTATTTTGTAATCAACAATAATGTTTGAGAAAGGTTGACAAACTAATACATCATTGCTGATTAATTACATGTAATTACAATGCGTGTTCACACACCTTTTTCAGATTGGAAAAAAAAAATCCCTCTATTCTGTTCATAATAGTCTATTTATATAATACGTTTGATTGGCTGAATCATAATACGTCACCCAAACACCACCAATTTGACCATGCTTGCACTTTTGAGTTCTCCGGGTTTGCCAAAGTAAGCAAATATTAAAGTGGCAATTCTAAGACACAAAAACAAAATTATGCAATGTTTTACTCAGTGTTATGGACAAAAAGATAATAATTCAAAGCGCATAATTTTCAAAATTATTATCCAGTGTGATCCATGATGACATTATGTCCCTGACCACAGAAAGCAAATCCGCGATGATCGAAAAATCCAAGTCACCTTGCGGGTAGGACTCCACTTCAAAATACTGTTTCCAGTAATCAGTTTTTCAGCAAAGATAAATGGAAAAGGCAAGTTGTGCATGGGACCATCTGAACAAATAAACAAGTTATGGGACATTACAATTACAATATCAAATGTGTTATGTATAACTCTGCTTTATACTATCTGATAGTGATTATGTTGCAGAGACAGTATACACCTTTGATAGGGTACAGTTCACACTATTGTGGTGCTGATGGAGGGACATACATTGACAACGTTATTTTCTCCCTAGATCACAGATCAGTTTGTATAATTAAAGTAAATTATTGAGTGCCTATAGAATACAAATACAAACTTCAAACTAATAACCATAAATAAGACCCCAGATGGAAGCTGATGAAACCATAGGGAGAATGTCACCATCGCCTTTGACCTTTGAACTTGAAAGGAAGCAAAGGTCAACAGGAAGATTATAAGAACTTTTTATGGGTATCCGGTGAAGATTGAGAATTCCGAAACAAAGTATATTAACTGTTTTTATCAGAACCGAGGCTTTGCCAAGGTACCGATTAAAAGTTATACTGAGGATTGGAATTTCCCTATCTGAACCAGATACCCATGATTGATTTTTGTTCTTGCATATCATTTACATTCTTTGCGTTGGCATCGCAAACTACTAACGTCTTGCATGTTTATTTACAATGTCATTATGTAACTGTCATTGTTGATATCAGCGTGTGACTTTTACCTTCCCCCATATGTAAGATCAGGCTTTCCATCCCCCATATGTAAGATCAGGCTTTCCATCATATGTAAGATCAGGCTTTCCATCACTCATATGTAAGATCAGGCTTTCCATCACTCATATGTAAGATCAGGCTTTCCATCACTCATATGTAAGATCAGGCTTTCCATCACTCATATGTAAGATCAGGCTTTCCATCACTCATATGTAAGATCAGGCTTTCCATCACTCATATGTAAGATCAGGCTTTCCATCACTCATATAAATAGTGGATAACTTTATCTGGTACGCAAGAAAATATATATGAAAAAAAACACCAAGAAGCAGACATCCCCTCTATATAGTCAACATGCGTAACTGTGAACATACCGACACCGCTCAATATATCTTCTAGGTATATATATGTTCTAGGTATATATATATGTTCAAAGTTTTGAATCAACAGTCAATAGTAAATGAAAGTAATTGTATCTGAATTGTTTAATTTTTAGAAGAACACACACATATAATTATATATGTATATTTCTTTTAGGCTGACAATGAACAGGGAAGTCCTCTCATAGATGGGTTGAGTTCATTTTAATTTTACTTGAAGCAGTTCGTGATGGCCGAATGTTCAGCACATTTCCTGTTTAAACTTCTCATTTGCTTCCCCACATTTTCATAAGTTAAGCATATAAAATAAAAATGCAAACAAAGACTTTCTGATGAATCAGGACCGGGGGAATGCCTTCCAGGTAGAATGCCTTCCAGGTAAGGGTGGGGTTCAAGATTAAACATTACACTTTTCGATGTTTGACTTAGATAGTTTTGTGATGGACAGAATGATGTAACTGACTTCAGAAGAGAACAACTTGACCTGCCTTAAAAGTGGTTTTGTACAGTCATACAACCATATCAATGTTAAGAGAACAATTCAAATAGGAAAATCACTGCTTCAGTTATATTAGTAGCATTACTGAGTTCAAGTAAGTAGCCTCTCTTGATACAGGTGACCTACTGGTGGCCTCAATATAACCTGACTTCTTTATACAAAATACTTCTTTATATAAGCGACTTCTTAATACAGGTGACCTCTTGATACAGGTGACCTCTTAATACAGGTGGCACTTAATACCGCTGAAACCTCAATAAAGGTGACCTCTTCATAAGGGTGACCACTTAATATAGGTGAATTCTTTTTTAACCTCTTAATACCGAGGACCTATAGGTGACCTCTTAATACCCAGGACATACAGGTGACCTCTTAATACCAAGAACATACAGATGACCTCTTAATACCCAGGACATACAGGTGACCTCTTAATACTAAGAACATACAGATGACCTCTTAATATAAGTGACTTCTTTTTGCAAGTAACTTTTGAATACAGGTGACCTCCTAATAGAGAGCACCTCGCAGTACAACATTTTTATACAAGTGACCATTTAACACACGTGATTTCTTCATACAAGTCAATTCTTTATATACATGACTTTTTAATACAGGTGACACTCTTAATCAGGTGACAATCTTAATACAGGTGACTTTGCAATACATGTGACTTGCATTCAATGATGCAGGTTTCCTCTTAATACATGTGACATCTTTATATAGGTTACAGCTAAGAAGGTTTGGCTGTAATCAGCCTATAAAGCTAGCGTAAAATTAAATGTACAAGTTTCAGTTAATATTCACAGCTTGCACTCACCTTTGCTGTAAATGACTGGTATATGGTCTGTGTTCAGTTTATGTTTGCTCTTCACACCGATAACCAGGGGACTACCTCGTCTGAAATATACATACATTACAGTATTTATTGACTAAAACAAAATGTTTCTACAAAAATGGTGAATGTAGGCAAGACAAATTTAAAGATTTTCTATCAAATTTTAAACAGTAGTTTGGACCTCGGAATTTGGATTTTTATTATTGTGAATTTTATGCTAGGGAGTGTGCATATTTGAAATTCTGGGGAAGACATGATATTGCGCACTTGTGAGGGAGTTTTTCATGAATAATAATAATACTGTATTAGTTTCAACTGAACTCTTCCAAATAAGCATTAAATATGTGTTTGCCAAGCTGCCTTACATCGGGACAATCTAAATGGAAACTCATCAAGATGAAATGAAGTGCTGATGCTCCTTCCAACCTCCACAAACTGACAAAGTCCAAAAAAGATAGTTCTTACCTTGCAACAACACATTCGCCAGGGAAATATGAACTTACGAACGCCATGCCAAATGCTCCTTCCTGAAAAATACACCACAGCCAAGTTTCAGTTGTGAAACATATAGCATGAATATTGTATGAGATCTTGTTGCTGTTCTAATGTTTACTTTACGAGTCCACACTCTAGTGACTATACGCTTTAGGCCGACCATAAACAATTGTTGGTTTGCTGTTTCCCTACCTACCCACAAAAAAGAGCCCTATCAAAAACTTTTTATAGCAATTCTTGAACTTTTTGTTTTTGCCATCTTCAGTACATTTTCCTTTATTTTTATTTTTTTTTGTGTTTACTGTCCTTGACAAAAATATCACTTACCTACCTACCCGTTTATGAATCTTTGGCCGGGAAAAAAATATTTTTTAAGGATGGCCTTAGGATTACAGGCTGCATATTTATTTCTTACAGCTTACTATAGAATTACGCCTCTGCAGGGCCTTCCTCAAAGGGACTGGAGGTGATCTGGAAGCATGGGTGTCGATCCAAATACGAATATAACCATCATAATGTGTTTCAGATTCATGTTCCTTGTACATTTGAACTAAATTAGGACCCATTATCCATCTGATTTAATTAGTAATAATAATAATAATAATAAAGACTATCTAACGAGATAACTCATTTGAAACTAGTCAATCTTCCATGAGGCCCTCAATTATTGTTAATGAAATAGTTTGGTCTTGAAAACTAGACAACTCGGCTAGTTTTGTTATATAAATCATTAACAGTAATTTATACGATGCTTTATTCTTGTCTTGTGATAAAATACACATTATTTGAATTATATGCAATATAGTCCCCCATTTAAAGTAACATTTAGGATTTAGCAACAAAACGCAGCTGAGTCCGCAAGCTTTCCAGACTGAAACAAGATAACATGCAACTTAATTTAATGCATGTAGACATTTCACATGAAACTAAAAACCATTAGGATGTGTTTCATTTGCATTGGGGCCAATCTCTCTTCTAGATAGTCACCAGTCACTTTAAGGGGGCACTCCTCAGTTTCGCATGAATGTCCATGGTGTAAATCAGAAAGAAATCAACTAAGTATCTTTTAGGTCCATGGATGGTATTTATAATAATTATGAATTGAATTGAATGTTGTTTAACGGCTCATCAACACAGTATAGGTTATTTAGAGCCGCCCCAGAGAGAGGGGAAGGATACATAGGAATCCGGGAACCTGCCCTACTCTTATTATCAAATAATAATTATGAAGCACATGTTTGATGTTTTTTTTCAGTTTTGAGTACTTCTAAGTTTATTTTGGTGTATTGGAATATGCACACTTTGGGTTTTTTGGAGGCTATAAATAGAACAAGAGGTCAATGACCTTGAAGCTCTACTGACTGATTTTGACTTCAGGAAGTAGTCGCTACAAACTCGTTTTTTTGAAAATCTATTTTTAGCCATGGTGGCCATCTTGAATTTCCGGCCGCCCTGAAATTTTGCTAGGATCAATGAGACATCAAGAGCAACATTCCTGTGAAGTTTCATGAAAATCCGTCAAGTAGTTGCAGAGGAGTAGTCGCTATAAGTTTTCATTATATAACTCTATGTAAACAAAGATGGCCGCTGACAGCCATGTTTAACATTGAATCAAAATAATGTTCCACTCGGATAACCATCATGTCATGCTGATCATTTTAGAAAAAGTCCCATATCAATATCTTTTATAGTTTTCAAGAAGTAGTCCCTACAAACTTATTTTTTGAAAATCTATTTTTAGCCATGGAGGCCATCTTGAATTTCCGGCCGACCTGAAATTTTGCTTAGATCAATTAGACATCAAGAGCAACATTCCTGTGAAGTTTCATGAAAATCCATCGAGTAGTTTCAGAGGAGTAGTCGCTACACGTTTTCATTATATAACTCTATGTAAACAAAGATGGCCACTGGCAGCCATTTTTAACGTCGAATCAAAATAATGTTCGACTCGGATAACCATCATGTCATGCTGATCATTTTAGAAAAAGTCCCATATCAATATCTCTTATAGTTTTCAAGAAGTAGTCGCTACAAACTTATTTTTTAAAAATATATTTTTAGCTGTGGTAGCCATCTTGAATTTCCGGCCGACCTGAAATTTTGCTAGGATCAACTAGACATCACGAGCAACATTCCTGTGAAGTTTCATGAACATCCGTCAAGAAAAATGTGGACCTATCAAAAACTTCCAAAAAGTAGGTAAAATGGCTGATTTTGACTCACGGATTTATCAGCTTGAAATAACTTTTTAAAACGCCGGAGTAGGTATGTAAAATTTAGCATTTCCTGATATGCAAGAGCATTATGAGTGCAGACATGACCCTGATATGCGTAGAATTTTTTTTATTTTTTATTTATTGACATTTGAAATATTGCTAAAATTGCTTTTTTAGCAAAATTGCTTTTTTAGCATGTTTTGAGGGGTGGGGTAATCTTAAAGAAATGGGACTAAAGTTGTACAGAAAATGCTTTTTGATACTTTTATTTGGTATGGAAACATGGGTAATTTTATTGTCTTCTAAGAAATGTATGACACAGTGATGATGTGATTTATTTTTGCTCAAGGATTCAGGCTAAGGGCTTGTCATAGGTTTGATGATTGACAAATGTACATTAAACTGTGGAGTGCCCCCTTAATAGCTGGTAGGCTGTGATTCAACTCTTCCACTTTGGTTAACTGCTTGGCTTATTAGCAGTCCCCAATGCAACAACAAAAGGAAGAACTATGAAACACTGATCATCAAAAAAGAAGTACATGAAGTTTAATAATCAAGCGTTAGTTCTTTTATACACTATGTGGGTTGCCAGTGATAGCAGGCTTGCCTAGTAACCTTTTTCCAAAAGATATCGGGTTGCCCCAGAAGATTGTGCGTGTGACCATGACACATTGCTTCATCTATGGGAAGGTGACATAATCCTGCATTCCCATTTCTATCGTCTGGACTAGGACTAGACTGGCATCAGTCCTTAATGGTTAACCAATTCCTCTAATTCTTTCCTATGCACTGAAAGAGGTAACTATATCCACTTTATAATAACTGTTATAATCTTATATACATATATAGTTACAGTAGTCGGATTCCTCTGTTACCAGTCTAGTCAGTGTAGACTAGGACCAGTCTAGACAGTGTAGACTAGACTAGGACCAGTATAGAGGAAACCAGCTACTTGATAGTTACAGTAGAGGGATCCCGGATTCCTCTGTTACCAGTCTAGACAGTCTAGACTAGGACCAGTATAGAGGAAACTAGCTACTTGATAGTTACAGTAGAGGGATCCCGTATTCCTCTGTTACCAGTCTCGACAGTCTAGACTAGGACCAGTATAGAGGAAACCAGCTACTTGATAGTTACAGTAGGGGGATCCTGGATTCCTCTGTATTTCCTCCCTATATCAGGGAGCAACCAAAAATTACGTCGATAATACGTTGAGCAGGTCTAAACTGGTCAAGAGTGATATTCATTATTAAGAACAGAAGCACATCAAGCTGTGCATGTGTGCACAATAAACAGATTTAAACAATTCATTATTTGTATTACATCCTTTCCAAGTCTTACTCCAGAACAGGCCTCTCAGCAGTCTTACCAGTCACACAATGTAGGTACAAACAACTTGTACTGTTACAATGTTTGACACAGGCAACTCAGAGAATGAAAATTTGTGTTCCACAAGGTTTGTTTTCAATAGGAAAGTTTACCTTCAATGTTTCTACTTACACGTAAAACCCACCAATTTTGAAAATTACCTATTAATGTAGCTGCATGTAAAAAAACTGCTGGTTACTTTCTCTTTCTGATTCATTGCTACAGGAAAATATGGGCATGGCATACATGAACCAAGCATAAATATATGGCTGAATATTCTGTACCAGCTTTACCTTGAAGACTGTGTGACTTTACAATGTTACATGTAGTCGATATTAAATGCAGTAAATTAGCACTGGAGTGGGCATTTGATTGTAGGTTATATTAAATGCAGTAAATTAGCACTGGAGTGGGCACATAGATTAAGGTCAAGATAATAAAGTACTTATCTACACACAGCTTATACGGACCCCAAACAGCTAAAATATTGTTTTACGATGAGTTTGACAAATATAAGTAAGTTTAGAAAGTAAAGGTGCACACACTAGTTGATTATACCTAAAGCTACTATAGCTACTATAGCTGTATGTAAGGCTATTGGCCTGTGCCCAAAGCCAAGGGGAAGGGTTTTACGCTTGCCTTACTACCAAATTCAAGCTTGTAAACTATTGCCTTAAACCCATATATAAGGTGAGAAACTTATACCGGGATATCATTTTTAATCTGTCATTCGTTGTAGAAACAGATATATATAAAAAACATACCTGCCCCAATCATTGAAAATGCTCAACACCGGATTCAAACTCGAGACCTCCGGATTGACAATCCATAAACATTACAATTAGGCCACAGAGCCAACTGATCATCTGACCAGTGTTAAAGCACATGGATTGTCAATCCGAAAGTCATGGGTTCGAATCACGCATAGGCTATAATAATTTGCAGTGATTGGGTGTACTTTTTTTAATTTGCTTTGTCAATATGAAAGAAATGAAAACAGTTCGCTATAAACTGCTTTATATATGGGTTTCATGCCACGTTTCAGAAGACTGAATTTGGTAGTAAATCAAGCATTAAAGGGACAAACAGCAATCTTTGTTTATCAAGCATTGAAATTATTGTCTCCATTTATTTATCCAGTATCACTTCGACTTTAAACCTGCTTGCATATAATCAAATAAAATTTTGAGTCCATTTTTTCACCTTATTCTAAGTTTAAACAAGAGGTCAATGAGATGTCTTTCCGTTAACAATTTAAATGCTGCCTGCTGCCTGATAACTGTTACTGTAATTTGAGATAGCAGTTGATAAAAAAATAATTTCAAATTCATAAGTAGAATGTACAGTGGGACATACCAGTTGTTGGATGATGATCTCCACGACCCGTCTAAACGTGCCATCATGATTGTACGTGTCATACACATGCTTTGCCAACTTAGCAATCACCTCTGTGTCCGTCTCCGACTCGAACACAAAGCCCTTCTTCTCCTGAACAATATAGGAATTTTAAGGCGATAAGATATTTAGCCAATAACTTCAACAAGCATCAAGTGTTTACATCTCGATGAACAAAAGGTAAGGAAACCTCTGGGATAGAAAATGAAATTTAGAAAACATATTCCCCTTAACAGTGAAGCACAATGCTATTTAGTGTTTACCATACTTTTTAAACCAATCAGATGGCTCAGAATTTCAAATTATTGCTACATTTATTCATGAAGATTTACTGCCAGTGAGTATTCTTCAACGATCACTTAATCATGAAGAGCCTGATCTATAAATAGAACATATCAATTCAATAGAAAATATGTGGACAAACACTAAGTCAGATAGAGGCTATGAAGGAGAAATCTTCATCATTAAGAAGCACACACATCATACTCACCAGAAGTGATTTGATGTCTTTGTAATTTGTAATGATACCATTATGTACGACCAGGAACTCTGAAAATAAAATGGTACATATGGTAAGATAAAACTTCTGCTATCCTTTAGAGTTAAGGTTTCTTAAACACATGGTCTGTATTTATTCATTCAATGTAGGGGTCTGACGTGGCCCAGTCGATAGTGCGGTGTACTTGACATTTGGAGTTCCCAGGTTCAAGACTCACCAGTACCACCGAGTTTCAGCGGTGTGTTCTAGGTCTAGACACTTTCCCATAGCCTTGTCCATCGGTGTGTTCTAGGGCAAGACACTTTCCCATAGCCTTGTCCATCGGTGTGTTCTAGGGCAAGACACTTTCCAATAGCTTTGTCCATCAGTGTGTTCTAGGACAAGCACTTTCCCATAGCCTTGTCCATCAGTGTGTTCTAGGGAAAGACACTTTTCCATAGCCTTGTCCATCGGGCAAGACACTTTCCCACAGTCTTGTCCATCAGTGTATTCTAGGGCCAGACACTTTCCCATAGCCGTGTCCATCGGATGACGATGTAAACTACCTTGTATAGGAGTCTATCCTCTGATCATGTTAAGGAACAACAGAAATCTATTTGTTAGTAAGAGTATGGCAGATCCTCTCGCTGGGGCGGCTCTAAATAGCATATGTGTTAATGAACCATTAAACAACATTCAATTCAATTCATTCAAGTCATGTTTACTTAAGGCTGCATGCAAAATTTACGGTAAATATGCAGAAAATTGATACTACATCATGCCTACAGTATTGTATATATATATACCATAACTTATCAACATTGTTATATGAGCTGGTGGCCTGGGTTGCTCAATAAAGAATTGTCATCACACATGGTTGTCAGGACCAGAGTAATATCAACCTCAGACTTCACTGAGTCGCTATTACCTTCACTAAGGTCCTATGTTTCAACTTCATCAAAAGTCCATCATTGTATAACATCAGATACCTAGCGCAATCAGGCCCAAGTCTTTAAACTCAATATGAAAACAGATGTCACCACCATTATCAATACAAAAAGACTGATGTCACTACCATTATCAATACAAAAGTGTATTGATAAGGTATAAATAACAAGAGACTATTACCCGTATAGACCAGAATGATGAATATATATTAACCTATACAAACACCATCTGCTTCACAATGTCAATAGCAATGTGTTGTCCGACTGCTGAATACTGTACATATCCACTGTCACAAGTATGCTAGGTTATCAAATATTTTCCAACTAACTTCAACATATGTTTGCATAAAAAACAGAACCGTTGCTGAAGTTGTTTGAGGTGTTTTTGTTTTTTTATCCTAATAATACGCGGAAGCCTACCCTGTGGCCAAAATAGTTCTAGGGAAATTTTAAGATGCTATTTCTTTTTAATGATGGACGTTAGAGTGATGAAATAACCATTCCTGAATATGCTTTAAATTAAAACATCAAATGATACAGTTAGTAATTTTTTTATTCGGAATTCTTTTAACTTACAGAATTAAGCAATCCAAGCAAGATAACAAATCTGCATCACCTATAAGAAATAAAGAATCTCAGTCAAAGGTTACAATTAGTTTGTCTTTAACCAGGGTCATTGTGTTAAAGGGACAGTCGGCAATCTTGAAATTATTATCGAACATTATAAATAGCATCTCGATTTATTAATCCGGTATCATTTTGACTTTAAAACTGCTTGCATATAATTAAATAAAAATGTTCAGTTTTAAATTTGTTTCGTTATCCCACCATAATTATGTTTATATATGTTACTGATGCACTATTATTAACAGTTAATAATACGCAAAAAAAAATTAATTTAAACTATTCTAATAATTTATATTAATGATAACACCAATGCAAGTTATGCAGAAAAACTAACGGGATGCCGCGACTTTTAATCAAGATTGCCATGTGTCCCTTTAACACCGAAACCGTAACACAAGTTGTTACATACCATTGTTAGGGTCTGATCTCTGTGGATGACTGTTGACGGCACTGGGTTCTCCGTGCGTCGCCCATCTTGTGTGGGCAATACCTATATGTATGTCATACTCCTTTGTGAGTGACATAGTGTGTTCTGGAAAAACAGAGAAAAGTTGACATTTATTGCAATACCACTTAGTGAGTAATATACCATCTAGTACAATACCCACACAGTCCTTATTGAGTAATATATATCATCTAGTACAATATCCACATAGTCCTTAGTGAGTAATATACCATCTAGTACAATACCCACATAGCCCTTAGTGGGTAATAAACCATCTAGTACACTACCCACATAGCCCTTAGTGAGTAATATACCATCTAGTACAATACCCACATAGTCCTTAGTGAGTAATATACCATCTAGTACAATACATGCATAGCCTTTAGTGAGTAATATACCATCTAGTACAATACCCACATAGCCCTTAGTGAGTAATATACCAACTAGTACAATACCCACATAGCCCTTAGTGAGTAATATACCATCTAGTACAATACCCACATAGCCCTTAGTGAGTAATATACCATCTAGTACAATACCCACATAGCCCTTAGTGAGTATTATACCATCTAGTACACTACCCACATAGCACTTAGTGAGTAATATACCATCTAGTACACTACCCACATAGCCCTTAGTGAGTAATATACCATCTAGTACAATAACCACATAGCCCTTAGTGAGTAATATACCATCTAGTACACTACCCACATAGCCCTTAGTGAGTAATATACCATCTAGTACAATACATACATAACCCTTAGTGAGTAATATACCATCTAGTACAATACCCACATAGCCCTTAGTGAGTAATATACCATCTAGTACAATACATACATAGCCCTTAGTGAGTAATATACCATCTAGTACAATACCCACATAGCTTTTAGTGAGTAATATACCATCTAGTACAATACCCACATAGCCCTTAGTGAGTAATATACCATCTAGTACACTACCCACATAGCCCTTAGCGAGTAATATACCATCTAGTACACTACCCACATAGCCCTTAGCGAGTAATATACCATCTAGTACAATACCCACATAGTCCTTAGTGAGTAATATACCATCTAGTACAATACCCGCATAGCCCTTAGTGAGTAATATACCATCTAGTACACTACCCACATAGCCCTTAGTGAGTAATATACCATCTAGTACAATAACCACATAGCCCTTAGTGAGTAATATACCATCTAGTACAATACCCACATAGCCCTTAGTGAGTAATATACCATCTAGTACACTACCCACATAGCCCTTAGTGAGTAATATACCATCTAGTACACTACCTACATAGCCCTTAGTGAGTAATATACCATCTAGTACAATACCCACATATCCCTTAGTGAGTAATATACCCTCTAGTACAATACCAACATAGCCCTTAGTGAGTAATATACCATCTAGTACAATACCCACATAGCCCTTAGTGAGTAATATACCCTCTAGTACACTACCAACATAGCCCTTAGTGAGTAATATACCATCTTGTACACTACCCACATAGCCCTTAGTGAGTAATATACCATCTAGTACACTACCCACATAGCCCTTAGTGAGTAATATACCATCTAGTACACTACCCACATAGCCCTTAGTGAGTAATATACCATCTAGTACCATCTAGTACAATACCCACATAGCTCTTAGTGAGTAATATACCATCTAGTACAATACCCACATAGCTCTTAGCGAGTAATATACCATCTAGTACAATACCCACATAGCCCTTAGTGGGTAATATACCATCTAGTACACTACCCACATAGCCCTTAGTGAGTAATATACCATCTAGTCCACTACCCACATAGCCCTTAGTAATATACCATCTAGTACACTACCCACATAGCCTTAGTGAGTAATATACCATCTAGTACACTACCCACATAGCCCTTAGTGAGGAATATACCATCTAGTACAATACATACTTAGCCCTAAGTGGGCAATATACCATCTAGTACACTACCCACATAGCCCTTAGTGAGTAATATACCATCTAGTACAATACATACATAGCCCTTAGTGGGCAATATACCATCTAGTACACTACCCACATAGCCCTTAGTGAGTAATATACCATCTAGTACAATACCCACATAGCTCTTAGTGAGTAATATACCATCTAGTACAATACATACATAGCCCTTAGTGAGTAATATACAATCTAGTACACTACCCACATAGCCCTTAGTGAGTAATATACCATCTAGTACAATACCCACATAGCTCTTGGTGAGTAACATACCATCTAGTACAATACCCACATAGCTCTTGGTGAGTAATATACCATCTAGTACACTACCCACATAGCCCTTAGTGAGTAATATACCATCTAGTACAATACCCACATAGCTCTTGTTGAGTAAAATACCATCTAGTACAATACCCACATAGCCTTGAGTGAGTAATTTACCATCTAGTACAATAGCCACATGTTCCTTAGTGGGTAATATACCATCTAGTACAATAGCCACATAGCCCTTAGTGGGTAATATACCATCTAGTACACTACCCACATAGCCCTTAGTGAGTAATATACCATCTAGTACACTACCCACATAGCCCTTAGTGAGTAATATACCATCTAGTACCATCTAGTACAATACCCACATAGCCCTTAGTGAGTAATATACCATCTAGTACACTACCCACATAGCCCTTAGTGAGTAAAATACCATCTAGTACAATACCCACATAGCCTTGAGTGAGTAATTTACCATCTAGTACACTACCCACATAGCCCTTAGTGAGTAATATACAATCTAGTACAATACATACATAGCCCTTAGTGGGCAATATACCATCTAGTACACTACCCACATAGCCCTTAGTGAGTAATATACAATCTAGTACACTACCCACATAGCCCTTAGTGAGTAATATACCATCTAGTACAATACATACATAGCCCTTAGTGAGTAATATACCATCTAGTACAATAACCACATATCCCTTAGTAATATACCATCTAGTACAATACCCACACAGTCCCTGTTAGTGACATACCAACCATTACAATACCCACACAGTCCCTCTTAGTGACATACCAACCATTCCAAAAGATGGCAGTCATTATTAAGACGACTATGCTGAATAGTAACCCCACATTATTGTGGGTGAGGTAACTATTCAACGTAGTCGTTTTGTTTCAAGTTATGAAAATTTAATATGCATGCCTTTTGGATGTCAGATCAATGTATTCAAGAGGCATTGCTGATACAGACATATGATCAATGTATTCAAGAGGCATGGCTGTTAGAGGCATAATCAATGTGTTCAAGAGGCATGGTTGATACAGACATATAATCAATGTGTTCAAGAGGCATGGATGATACAGACATATAATCAACGTGTTCAAGAGGCATGGACGATACAGACATATAGTAAATATATTCAAGAGGCATGTCTGTTACATGCATAATCAATGTGTTCAGGAGGCATGGATGATACAGACATATAATCAATGTGTTCAAGAGGCATGGCTGATACAGACATAATCAATATGTTCAAGAGGCATGGCTGATACAGACATATAATCAACATGTTCAAGAGGCATGGACGATACAGACATATAATCAATGTGTTCAAGAGGCATGGCTGATACAGACATAATCAATCTGTTCAAGAGGCATGGCTGATACAGACATAATCAATGTGTTAAAGATGCTTGGCTGCTACAGACATATGTGTTCAAGAGGCATGGCTGATACAGACACGATCAATGTATTCAAGAGGAATGGCTGATACAGACATATGTGTTCAAGAGGCATGGCTGATACAGACATATGTGTTAAAGAGGAATGGCTGATACAGACATAACGTGTTCCAGATGCTTTGCTGCTTCAGACATTGTGTTTAAGATGCACAGTTGAGATCAGTTATGGCTGACACAAATATGATCATTGTGTTTAATCAATGCATTCAAGACTCATGGACTATAGAAAACGATCAATGCGTTCTCAATGGCTTATTGAAGAAGACTTCCTGAATTTTATCAAACACGACAATACAATCAGATAAACAGCTTACCACAGCTTATACTTATATAACCAAGCCTTACAGGAGCTTTCTATGACTGGAGACTTAAACGACATACTCAGGTCATTGATGAAGAATTATTTGTACCATTTTCACAACTTAGTTTATTTAACCAGGACCTAAATTGAAGAAGCAGAAAAAGACAAGAAATGTCACTGTAAGTGACAAATGCCCCCGAAGTGGTTTTGACCTTTGACCTCTAAGTGTGACCTTGACATTGGAGCCATGGACCTGGATTTTACACGTGACATGAATGTCTGAGTGATTAACCGGACATGAAAGCACTGCTTTAATCAGTGCATTCAAGACTCATGGACGATAGAAAACGATCAATGCGTTCTCAATGGCTTATTGAAGAAGACTTCCTGAATTTTATCAAACACGACAATACAATCAGATAAACAGCTTACCACAGCTTAAACTTATATAACCAAGCCTTACAGGAGCTTTCTATGACTGGATACTTAAACGACATACTCAGGTCATTGATGAAGAATTATTTGTACCATTTTCACAACATAGTTTATTTAACCAGGACTTAAATTGCAGAAGCAGAAAAAGACAAGAAATGTCACTGTAAGTGACAAATGCCCCAGAAGTGGTTTTGACCTTTGACCTTGGAGCCATGGACCTGGATTTTACACGTGACATGAATGTCTGAGTGATTAACCGGACATGAAAGCACTTCTTTAATCAATCACTGTAAGTGACAAATGCCCCCGAAGTGGTTTTGACCTTTGACCTCTAAGTGTGACCTTGACATTGGAGCCATGGACCTGGATTTTACATGTGACATGAATGTCTGAGTGATTAACCGGACATGAAAGCACTTCTTTTAGACCTTTGACCTCTAAATGTGACCTTGATTTGGAGCCACGGACCTGAATTTTGCGAGTGACACGTCTTCTTGTTGTGGTGAGCACTTCAAAGTTATTTGAAAATCCGTTGACGAATGTCAGTTATTGACCGGACACGACTGTACGGACGGACTGACTGACGGACAGTGCGACTAATATATGCCACCTTCTGGGGGCATTAAAAGAAAACAGTGATAGAGAAAGAATGACAGAGATTAAAGAAATTAAAAACATATTTATTTTTTGTTTCCTCCAATTTTCAATAAGGTAAACTTCACATGATAAATAATGATTTAAAGCAAATGCATTAAATTTTGTTTTTTATTTCTAATATACCATGCTGTTTCTATTTATTTTAAGTGATTACCATTTACAGTGCTTACCGACTTTAATGACATATTATTTTACCTGTTTTGTATTTTCGGATGAAGAAAAATCTTATTCAACAAAGTTGGCTATTTCTATATTTGCACTACTGTTTGCATATAGTTCAATGACAATTATTGTACGTGTTTTGAAATCTGACTACGTATATCATTTTAATCAATAACCTCCGATCGATTATGGAAGAAGGAACAAGACAAGTTCTATAGGTAGCTTCCTTGTTAGATCTTGCTAGTGATTGGTTAGCTTTGAAGAACTATGCAAAATGTTTGTTCAAGGACCTGCCAAATGCTTTATTGTTGGGTAATTTAATATATACGTACAATATATGAGACGTTCTGTATCACTGCATTTCATGTCTGAATAATTTATTTGTTTTTGCAAATCAGTTTTTTCCATTGTGGCTCTGAATGTTCGTTAATGCGACAAAAATCCCCAAAATGTTCTGGTTTGAAATGTCGTTTGAGCTAATTTGTTAAGAATTCAAATTTACAAAGTGATTTTTGTGAAATTATAAATATAATTATTTGCAAACGCATTTACTTCTGATTTTATATCATACATTTGAAGGAACAAATGGCAATCTCCATGTGTTTATCAAAAAATTGAAATTAGTGTCTCGATTTATTTATTCAGTATCATTTTGACTTTAAACTACATGTAGCTTCGATATTATATCTAAGCTGGTAGAGCTCTAGATAAGCTGCGTATCTGCGTAATTTAAGCAAATAAATGAGCCAAACAGCGCAAAAGATTTCTTTCTATGCGTACTAAAAACGTAATTTTTTTTTATAGAAAACACTAACAATTTATTTCAATGTGTATCGAAACGTAAATACACCGCATTTCGCAATCTCCATCTTCTGAATTAAATGGTTTGTTTGATTGTCAAATTGTTCTGTTCTGTACTCGTCACATGTTTGTTGAATATGTTCCTAGTACTGTATGTTGCAAGACTCGATTAGAACATATTGAGAACGAGGCTACGTTTGACTAAACGAACATTTCACAGACGGGTTTTGGGTTATGTTTACTTTATAAAACATGTTGAATTAAGGTATCCTTAATAGGTACTGTAATCCAGTCTACGTACTGATATCCTGTCAAATTTTTGGGCAAATTTCCCGTAAAATACGAAAAGATGTCAGGTAATTAAAGCGTTCGCGGAAGGAAAAAATGCATAAACATCGTTCCAAACCAGCTATATTTCTGTTAAAGCAGATGTGTCATCTGAGTCAATTGTCCAGACAATAATATTTGATTTAATTGATCAAAGTATTTCAAAGTAAAAAAAAGAAACACGATGGAAGCACATTCAGATAAATATATTGCCGGCTGGAAGTTGAAAGACTTTGACCCATCACAAGCAATAGAGGCCTGGAAAAACTTAAAAAAAAGAAGAACTGGTAGAGTTGTGTAACCTGATATAAAGCAATAGCTAAAAAGCAAAAAGTGTGTTGGGTGCTTTAGCTACATGTAGACCATTAAACACACTTAAACAGTTACAGGCACCTATTGTTGATTAGGTAGTCAGTTACACTGCCACTTATTTGACTGAGGAAGTATTTAAGAGAGTGAGTTTAAACTGCACTGCATGACACATAATGACATTGATAAGACACTAAACTGTATTTTAATGAAACTTTTGTTAATGACCACATCAAGTGATTTTGCAGTCATAAAACAATCATGTTATTGTCCTATAAGAAGTAATATGAAACAGTATTAAAGGCCACTGTAAGTATTCTACTTTTGTTTTACTTTGTAAACCTTATTCATATTCAACAAACAAACAAAACATACACACGTATGTAAACAAGCACATAATTCCACAACTTTTTCAACTACTCACAAGTACTGTAAAATTTACAATAATTACCAGTAGTTGAAGAAAAAAAAGCAAATATGAAAAAACGAAGGGTATAAATATTTATTAAAAAAAATTGACTGGGTTAAAAAACCCAAATATAGAAAAATGATGGGTAAAAAACCCAAATAGCAAAAACCTTATCTAGAGCTCTGCATATCATTAAATAAAGTTGAGAGTTTTAATTTTTTTCCATCTTACAATACCATAGATTTAAGTGTCTTATTGGTGCAATATAAACAACTATGTTAGTAATACCCAAAAATAATTTGCTTTGTACAATTCTTGTAATTAATACTAATGACTAAAGAAATGAAATTTATGTAGAAAAACTAACTGGAAGCAATATTGCCACATGTCCCTTTAAGTAAATAAAATTGCATTGCTGGTGGTTTTAGCTATATACGTGTGCATGCATATTCAATGTGAATTGTTCTTTGTGATTACAATGTGGTTTTAAATGTTTTTTAATATGAATTATTGCAAAAAATATCATATTATCATAATGACTGACATAACTTCACACCTGTACGAGTACGAGTTTCAGGATCTAAGGGGGAGTGGCAATCATGAATCAGTGCTCACACTGGCCATTTTAAATTAATAGCCACACAATTTTTAGTTAAGAAAATAATAGCCAACTTTAATGCGTAAGAAAATTTGGTCAGTCGTAAGAGCCAAATTTTCAATCAGGGTTTATTAGACTATCAGGGCCATGTGGCTATATTTTTCTTTGTGTCACCACTTTCTCCAAGTGAAAGAAGTAGGAGCCTAGACTAGAATTTAAAATTTAAAAGTAGGATTCCAGGAACTCCTTACACATTGATAAAACAAAGAATGATGGATTAAATAATGAATAGAAATATACTTTAAGTATCTGTCATCTATATATCGTTTTTCTTTCCACCAACATGTATTTGTAAAGGACAGTTTTTCTCATTCGATTATGTAAAAAAAAAAAAAAAAAAAAATCCGAAATTATGTACCATCCGAAGTACTATGACACCGCACTTTTACGGTCCGAAAATTTCAAAACATTAATCGAAATACCATCAATTACGAACTTTTTTCATGCATTATTGTGTTTTGAATGCCAAAAATGGTCTTTCTTATCAAAGGGGAAAGAAAACACAATCCTAATAGTAGGATAATGTAGTTTTATGTCATTAATTGTCGATCTCAAAGTTGTGACAAATTGAAACTGCCGACACGAAGCCAGGCACAATATTCAACTTCTTATTGTTTCAATGTTTTAATTACTTTATTGCAAGTGTTTTCACACTTCACAATACACATGGGAGTTTGCTACCTATCGGGATCATGATGGGATAGCTATTAATGCAGATGAAAGTAGCGACTATGTTCATAATAGTGCGTGCACAAATTAATTTCATCTCTTCGTAGTTTGTGTACAGAAAAACAAACAGGAAACTGTACCTACTGTTGGATGCGTAACGGATTGTCTGATTGGTCAATCGCCCGAAAGATAACAAATAAAGGCATATCTGATTGGCTATTCGGTCCATTAATCACATGATGTTTGCGTGTATCAACAATGCCGATTATCCGACAACGAAGTGCCAATTAAGGGAATTAACAACTTTTACAAGCGATAATTGATAAGCGCGTGGCGACATAACAGGGGGTGTGAACGGATTATGTAATGTTTATTGCAGTCATTTATTACTTGGGTTACAGACCATTATACGAAAAATGTACAAAAAAAATAAAAAAAATATTAAAATAAAATAATCGCCATTTCTTGTCGACATTTCTTTAAAATAATCGACAGTATTATAAAATAATCGCAAATGGCGACCATGGCGTATGGTAGCGTGAGCACTGATGAATTATAGCCGGATGTAAATTTGGGGCAGTAGGTGTTGAATTAATGTTTCTATAATTAATTATATCTATATTTGCACTTTATTCGTAGGCAAATCAGGATAGGTATTTATAAATCATCCCACAAAATGTACTTTTAATAACATTCAAAGTAGTGAATAAATGAAAAACAAAAATAGGAAAACTGGCAATGAAATAAACATGTGCAGCTAACACTGGTAACACCATTTCTCGCATATGACACCAGACATATACATTTAAAAACAAGGGGCCCTCTTGGGCCTGTGGACGCTCTACTGGCTCAAGATAAAGTTTATGTATAAGGGGCCATAAGTCTTTCAAAAATCATTCAACCAGAACATGGCAATGAAAGGTGCAACTAGGCTTAGTACTGATCATTCTCGCCAAGATTCGCTGAAATCTGGCAAAGAGTTCAGAAGAGACTAATCTGGACAAAGTTTGTGTATTAAAACATTTAAAGGGTTAAAACTCTGCCAAAAATCATTCAACCGAAATATGGCAATGATATGCACAACTATGCTTGATACTGATCATCCTTGTCAAGTTTCATCTATATCCAGCAAGGGGTTCAGGAGAACTAGCCCGGAAAAAAATTGTGGTATCAAAATCCTTTAAAGGACCATAACTCTGCCAAATATCTGTAAACCGGAACGTGACAATGACATGCACAACTAGGGTTGGTGCTGATCATCCCTGCAAATTTTCATTGAAATCTGGCGAGGGGTTTAGGAGAAGTAGATCAGACAAAGTTTGTGTATTAAAACCTTTAAAGGGCCATAATTCTGCCAAAAAAATCATTTAACCGGAATACGCCAATGATTTGCACAACTAGACATGGGATTGATCATCCCTAAAAAGCTTCGTTTAAATCCGGCCAGAGGTTCAGGAGAACTAGTCAGAACAAAGTTTGTGTATTAAAACCTTTAAAGGGCCCTAACTCCACCAAAAATCATTCAACCGGAACACGGCGATGATGTGCGCAACTAGATATAGAATCGATCATCCCTAAAAAGTTTCGTTTAATCCGGCCAGGGGTTCAGTAGAACTAGGCAGAACAAGGTTTGTGTATTAAAACCTTTAAAGGGCTATAACTCTGTCAAAATCATTCAACTGGAACACAGTGACTATGTACAACTAGGCTTGGTACTGATCATCCCTGCAAAGTTTCAATGAAATCCGGCCAAATGAAGGCCCTTTCGTCTTAATGAGGCCAAGATATAGCATATTTCAGAAAATCAAGGGCCATGACTCCGATGTAAATGGTCCAATCTGGATTAACAATCTGGTAAAGTTTCTTAAAGGGGGTACATCAGGATTTTTCTAGAAACATCTTAAATTATAAAATTGTTCCAGTTCATGATAAAACAATTATATCAATCAAAATATGATGTTAGAACCGTTGTATTAATGTCTAAACTTTGAAAACACCATATAGCTAGGACGGAATCTGACGTAAAATGCTAAAAATAACCCTGGTGCGTCACCTAGGATAGCACATATTACTGTACAGAATGAAATTCTTTGCAAATAAGGGATAATGTTTAGGCTCCTTCATTATGTTTTGGCCATGTAGAATAGAAAATATTAACATTTGTCAATTTTAACACGGACACGTAGCCTCCCATGAAAAGCCTGATGTACTCCCTTTAAAGATCGGATGAAAGATGAAGGCCCTATCGTCTTAACGAGGCAAAATATAGGATTTTTAACTAAATCAAGGGCCATAACTCCACTGTTACTGGTCCGATCTGGCTGGTTTTCAAACTTGACCGAGCTTTCATTGATATGAACAATCTCATAAAGATCGCATGAAAAATGAAGGCCCTATCATCTTAACGAGGCAAAATATAGCATTTTTAACTAAATCAAGGGCCATAACTCATCTGTTACTGGTCCGATCTGGCTGGTTTTCGAAACTGTCTGAACTGTCATTGATATAAACAATCAGGTAAAGTGTTGTAAAGATCAGATGAAAGATGAAGGCCCTATCGAATTAACGAGGCAAAATATAGCATTTTTAACTAAATCAAGGGGCCATAACTCCGCTATTACTGGTCCGATCTGGCTGGTCTTCGAAATTGTTCGAGCTTTCATTCATATAAACAATCTGGTAAAGTTTGGTAAAGATCGAATGAAAGATAAAGGCCCTATCGACTTAACGAGTCAAAATACAGCATTTTTAACTAAATCAAGGGTCATAACTCCACTGTTAATAGTCCAATCTAGCTGGTCGTCGAGGCTGTCCAAGCTTTCATTTATTTAAACAATCTGGTAAAGTTTGTTAAAGATTGGATGAAAGAAGAAGGCCCTATTGTCTTAACGAGGCAAAATATAGCATTTTTAAATAAATCAAGGGCAATAACTCCGCTGGTAATGGTCCGATCTAGCTGGTTTTCATACTTGTCCGAGCTTTCATTGATATTAACAATCTGTGCAAGTTTGATAAAGATCAAATAATAAATAAAGGTGCTAGAGTGTGCACAAGGCTTAATATGGCTTTTTTCAGCAAAATAAGGGCCATAACTCCGGTGAAATTATTTCGATCTTGCCGGTTTTCAAACTTGTCCGAGCTTTCATTGATATAAAGTCACTGGCAAAGTTAAGTAAAGGTCCGATTAATATTGAAGGCCCTAGAGTGTTCACAAGGCAGAAAATAGCATTTTTCAGAAAAAAACAAGGGCCAGAACTCCGGTGTAACTGATCCGATTTAGCTGGTTTTCGAACTTATTTGAGCTTTCATTGATATTAACAATCTGTGCAAGTTTGGTAAAGATCAAATAATAAATGAATGTTCTAGAGTGTTCACAAGGCAGAATATGGCATTTTTCAGAAAAAACAAGGGCCACAACTCTGGTGTTACTGACCCAATTTAGCTGATTTTCGAACTTATCTAAGCTGTCATTAGTATTAACAATCTGTGCAAGTTTGGTAACGATCAAGTAATAAATGGAGGTGTTAGAGCGTTCACAAGGCAGAAAATAGCAATTTTCAGAAAAAACAAGGGCCATAACTCTAGTTTTACTGATCCGATTTGGCCGGTTTTCGAACTTGTCTGAGCTTTCATTGATATTAACAATCTGTGCCAGTTTGGTAAAGATCAAATAATAAATGAAGGTGCCAGAGTGTTCATAAGGCTTAATATGACAATTTCAGCAAAACAAGGGCCATAACTCTGGTGAAATTTATCGGATCCGGCTGGTTTTCGAACTTGTCCGATCTTTGATTGATATAAAGACACTGGCAAAGTTTCGTAAAGATTTGATTAATAATGAAGGCCCTAGAGTGTTCACAAGCAAAAGTTAACAGACGGACGACGGACGGACGACGGACGGACGACGGACAACTCGCCATCCCATAAGCTCTACTGGCCAAAAATTATTAAAAAGTGAGGATAATCATGACATTTTAGTTACAAATCTTATATGCAATTTTAAGGGAAAACATTGCTATGAGCATTACTTTCACCCAATCATGTGCTCGGCAGGGGAAAACATTGCTATGAGCATTACTTTCACCAACTCATGTGCTCGGCAGGGGAAAACATTGCTATGAGCATTACTTTCACCCAATCATGTGCTCGGCAGGGGAAAACATTGCTATGAGCATTACTTTCACCCAATCATGTGCTCGGCAGGGGAAAACATTGCTATGAGCATTACTAACACCCAATCATGTGCTCGGCAGGGGAAAACATTGCTATGAGCATTACTTTCACCAGCTCATGTGCTCGGCAGGGGAAAACATTGATATGAGTATTACTTTAACCAACTCATGTGCTCGGTAGGGGAAAACATTGCTATGAGCATTACTTTCACCAACTCATGTGCTCGGTAGGGGAAACATTGATATGAGTATTACTTTAACCAACTCATGTGCTCGGTAGGGGAAACATTGATATGAGCATTACTTTCACCAGCTCATGTGCTCGGTAGGGGAAACATTGATATGAGTATTACTTTAACCAGCTCATGTGCTCGGTAGGGGAAACATTGATATGAGCATTACTTTCACCCACTCATGTGCTCGGTAGGGGAAAACATTGCTATGAGCATTACTTTCACCAACTCATGTGCTCGGTAGGGGAAACATTGATATGAGCATTACTTTCACCAACTCATGTGCTCGGTAGGGGAAACATTGCTATGAGCATTACTTTCACCCACTCATGTGCTCGGCAGGGGAAACATTGATATGAGCATTACTTTCACCAGCTCATGTGCTCGGTAGGGGAAACATTGCTATGAGCATTACTTTCACCAGCTCATGAATGTGCTTTGAACTTACTTTCCAACTCAGCCTCTAGGGCGGCCACCTTGCCCTTCTGTTTGACCAGCTTTAGGGCACATTTCTGATCACCACACTCCTCACTGCAGTCGAATGCTACTCCTGTTAATATATATAAGTAGAAATATGTATAACAAGAGCTCCGCTAGTGCTGGCAATGTTAAGTTCGACGTTAAACCTTTTTCAAAGGGAAATCATTCAGAGAGGTATGGGCCTTTATAATATGTATACATTAGATCATGTTGAAAATGTGTGCATTGTTGTAAATCTAATACTTTGAAAGTTATTACTGGTATTCACAATCACTTGTAAAAGGCAACGTTAAGTTCCATGTTAAAACTTTTTTCAAAGGGGAATAATTAAAAAAGTATTAACCAGAGAGTTATGGGCCTTTATCAGAGGTATTGACTGGATCATGCTAAAGATGTGTACAAAGATTCATTGTTGTAGAACTTATACTTTGGAAGTTACTAGCCACAATCAGTTGTCAGGTAAACATTAACAGACAGCTAGATGGAAGGACGCCGGACATAATACGTCCCTAAAAACAAGACATCCCCACTCTGTCACATGATTAGAGGTTACTTCTGTGAAGTTTCAGCAATAATATATATTAGGTATCTACATCCATATTAGATACAAGATCAACATGATTTGATTATTCTGAGTAAATTAAATCGTGAAATTTATTTAAGACATTATTGGTGCAGTAACTGATTTATTGTTCCTTCCAACTGCAAAAATATAAATGAGAATAGCTCAAAAAAACTTTTTAAAGGAGAGTAAACAATGTGTTTATATTGAAGTTCAAACTGACATTGAAATCATTTCTATAATGATAGAATTCTATTTTATTCAATACGAAGTTTGGTTGTAAACCGATACATAATTAAAATGGGCATGAAGCTATTTAAAAGCTTTATATGGTGTACCTGTATTCAAGAGACATGTTTATGTACACACAATCAATGCCTGTATCGTCCATTTACAGGATTATTTACTTACTTTTTATTTTTTGCACTTATTTATGTTGGGAGCCAATCCCATTAAGAACAGATCATGCAACTGTCTGCATAGCTGAGACAGAACTTACCCGCAGAGTCATATCCTCTGTATTCCATACGCTTGAGGCCCGTGACCAGGATGTCGAGGATCTCCTTCCTCGTGGCCGGCACCAGGTAATTCAGGTATCCAAAAATGCCTTAAAATACAGACAGGTATACTTGAAAATATACACAAAAGTTCAAGAATGCAAATACTTCAAAAATATAGACAAGCTGGTTGAAGCACAGGCAGCCAGCAGCCGGCATATACACTCAACCCCACCACTACCCCTCCCACTCTCCACTACCCTTCTATCTCATATTTTCTCCACATCTCCGCTTAAAAATATGTATGTATGTATATACACTACCGCACTCAAAATTTGCTAAGGATCACATTTTTGCTGTCTAAATTTCTTGCTGAAATAAATAGCATTATTTCTATTTACAAGAAATAATTTAGGGCAGTGTATGGTCATGTGATCTCATGACTTTAATGATTCAAATTGTGGAATTGTTGAAGCATCAATGAAATTAATATCGTTAGTGTGAATTAATTTCCAATAAAATTATATGGAAGAATAAAAGTGATCCTTCGCAAATTTTGAGTGGTATATATATATGGTATATAGAATGTGTATTATTATTTATTTATTTTTAATTGAAAACCAACTATAACACTATTTAGCATGTCCTTGAACAAGTTTTTAAGTGGAGTTGTAGAGAAATATGGGGAGAAGGGTAGTAGAGAGTTGGGAGGGGTAGCTAGCACTGTGGTGTAGTATGCACCGGCTGCCTGTAGGCTAAAGTATACAAAATATACCTAACTACAGACAAGGTAGCTGAAGTAGGTACATTTTCATGAAAAATATAGTTCATGATGGGTAAATATAGTCCATGATGGGTAAATATAGTCCATGATGGGTAAATATAGTCCATGATGGGTAAATATGGCAATGTAGATGAATATTGTATAGCTCATGTATGCAAACAAAGTCTTAAACAAAGCATGCAAATATGCCTCCAGTATGCATATACAACTTGAATAACACACAGCATACAGTAGTTGAAGCATGCAAATATGCCTCCAGTATGCATATACAACTTAAATAACACACAGCATACAGTAGGTGAAGCATGAAAATATGCCTCCAGTATGTATATATAACTTGAATAACACACAGCATACAGTAGGTGAAGCATGAAAATATGCCTCCAGTATGTATATATAACTTGAATAACACACAGCATATAGTAGTTGAAGTATGCTAATATGACTCCAGTATGCATATACAACTTAAATAACACACAGCATACAGTAGGTGAAGCATGCAAATATGCCTCCAGTATGTATATACAACTTGAATAACACACAGCATATAGTAGTTGAAGTATGCTAATATGACTCCAGTATGCATATACAACTTGAATAACACACAGCATATAATAGTTGAAGTATGCTAATATGCCTCCAGTATGCATAAACAACTTAAATAACACACAGCATATAGTAGTTGAAGCATGCAAATATGCCTCCAGTATGCATATATAACTTAAATAACACACAGCATACAGTAGGTGAAGCATGCAAATATGCCTCCAGTTAGTATATACAACTTGAATAACACACAGCATATAGTAGTTGAAGTATGCTAATATGCCTCCAGTATGCATATACAACTTGAATAACACACAGCATATAGAACTGTAGTTGAAGCATGCAAATATGCCTCCAGTATGCATATACAACTTGAATAACACACAGCATACAGTAGCTGAAGCATGCAAATATGCCTCCAGTATGCATATACAACTGGAATAACACACAGCATATAGTAGTTGAAGCATGCAAATATGCCTCCAGTATGCATATACAACTTGAATAACACACAGCATATAGTAGTTGAAGCATGCAAATATGCCTCCAGTATGCATATACAACTGGAATAACACACAGCATACAGTAGCTAAAGCATGCAAATATGCCTCCAGTATGCATATACAACTGGAATAACACACAGCATATAGTAGTTGAAGCATGCAAATATGCCTCCAGTATGCATATACAACTGGAATAACACACAGCATACAGTAGTTTAAGCATGCACATATGCCTCCAGTATGCATATACAACTTAGATAACACACAGCATACAGTAGTTGAAGCATGCAAATATGCCTCCAGTATGCATATACAACTTAGATATCACACAACATATAGTAGTTGAAGCATGAAAATATGCCTCCAGTATGCATATATAACTTAGATAACACACAGCATACAGTAGTTGAAGCATGCAAATATGCATCCAGTGTCTCCAGTATGCATCTATATACAACTTGACTATCAGGCATATGGCAGTTAAAATATGCAAATATGCCTCCAATATGCAAGAACAACTTGAATTCAGTATGCTGAAGCATGCAAATGAGTCTCCAGAATGCAAATACAGTGTGCACAACTTGCACATTAGTTATAGATAGGGCTAAGTACTCCAGGGGTCAGATCAACTGACAAGAACAGGGAGATGTACTGCTTGTCCTGTAAGAGGATTATAATGACCCTAAAGTCATGTTCATTTTGAGACAAGTTTGAATTAAAACACATTTCTTCTAGAAGGGAAATTTAACTCATTTAATTGCCCAACTAACATATCCACCGAGACTGGATCAGACTGATGCTGGGTGGGGGTTGGTGGGAGTGTTTGTGGTGGTGGTGGGGATGCTACTGGGGTGGTTTGGGGGTGCTTTAAAAAAGAAGAAAAAAGACATAAAAAAGACCATTTTCAAGAGAAACACACATTTTCAGATTTTAGGTCCCTCCCACCCCCATGGATCTGTGCCTGTTCACCACTTATTCATCATTATTAAAATTGCAAGCTGTGGTAATTACATAATAATAAAGACAAGCCTTAAACTAGCTTTATGTCTCATTTAATTAGCAAAAACATTCATGAATTTTACAGCAGAATAATTGAGTATGTACATTTTAATCCTTTGCTATGACTAGAAGGCTATACTGGAACACTTGTGTTGCCTGCCATGTGGTTATTTCAACAAGTACAATCTGACAATAAAGTTTGAAGACAGGTGTAATCCTTCATGAATTATGGAGCATTTTTTTTTAGTGTTAAAGTTTATGAAAAGAGGCATATAATTGTTAAGGAAGAACTGTATACAGTTTCATGATCATAGGTCAATATTTTGCCAAGTTATGAGCTAAGTTATGAGCTAAGTTATGAGCTAGGTTAGGTTGCAGGTTAAAGTTTTATGAAAAGGGGGCATATAACTCTGCCAAAACGAAACTCAGAGTTATTGGACATGTGTAAAGACATTTCTTCGGTTAAGATGAATACGTGTGTGAAGTTTCATGAACATAGGTCAAATAATTTTCAAGTTACAGTCAGTTATGGCTGGTTAGGCTGCAGGTTAAAGTTTTATGAAAAGGGGCAATAACTCTGCTGAAATGAAAGTCAGAGTTATTGGTCGTGGGTAACAATATTTTGTGTGGTTAGATGAATACGAAGTTTCATAAACATAGGTCAAATACTTCTTAAGTTATGTTGTTCACCCAGCACGTTCAAATGGACAAACATCTGTTGTTGTTGATGTAATAGACCTTTGCAAACTTTTCAGAAATCTTCAGTTTTTTAATAGTACATTAAATTGTTTTAAGAACAACGAAATAGCTACATCAGTTTATTCAGAATGACATTTTTCTAAGAATTAAGACTTTAACAATAAAAAAAATGTTGATATAATCTAACTGTCACCCTTAACAGATAGGATGACTCAATGGGACATGAAGTGTGTACTTGTATTGCCCTTCTTTTGTTATCTAATTGTATTGGGCTCTTACCTGCATTCTTTTGTTACCTGTTTGTATGAGGTTGGATGAATTTGCTATAAAAGACAGATACACTTCTGAGAACGGACTGTCGACTTATAGAAAGGTTTTCTTACTTTAACCTTTAAAGGGGTTGTTGCACTATTCTATAACTAGCTTCATTTAAAAAGTCTTTAAAAACCATGGAAAAGGCTGAAAGAATTATCAAAATATCCTAAAATCTACAGGAGATATGATCTTTTAAAAACTTGCATAAATTCTCAAACATCTGCAGCCATCTTGGATTTACCATTTATTGCATATTGATATATATCATTTAAAACAAAGAATATCACTGCAAATACATGTAAATCGTAAAAAGAGCATATACAGTATAATTATTTCACTTTATATTTATAATTTAATACATTTATTTGCTTTAAACACTATTTATTAGCTATGTTCCATATATTTTAAAAGGAGCGATGATTTCATCATTCAAAGATGGCTGCCTCCATTGGAGTCTTATATATTATATATATCTCCTATATTTTTTAAGATATTTTGATAATTTTTCAGCTTTTTCCACGTTTTTTAAAGCCCTTTTAATTGAAACTAGTTCCAGAATAGTGCAACATCCCCTTTAACTATAAATTTGAAATAATAAATAATTATTCCATAGGCTGTTTTCAAGCAGTCTTTGTAAAACCATGGTGTTATTATAACTGAAATGTGAATGACAGAAATTATATAATCGTAATGTTTAAAAACTTTCAATTGATCTACACAACAAATTGACAAATATTGTAATAAATATTTGTCAATTAGTTTTTTACAATATGAACTGCTCTAAGGCTGGACATATACCGTATTTTCTCTTAAAAGTCCCAATGTTTATTATAACATTTTCTGAAGTTATGGGCATGCGATTAAGTTTTTGAAAAGGATGAAAAGTAAAATATTTCCACTAATGTTTTTAGTTTGCAAAAATATAATATTGCTTAGTGCTTGCCAATATGAAATCATAATTTCACGCAGATTTTTTAGGGGCCTGCCTCTCATCACCACTATATAACCACCACCACACATTCTACGCCTATGATTGATAATCAGGAATTGAACATTTATTACCGGTACAACATTATAAATTAAACTTTATATTTTTAAAAGTTTCCTCAAATTGCAATGTAAAGATCATGGAAACTGATAAGGTATGACTGTCGCAACAAATGCTCATTGTAATATAAAATGCAATAATCAACTAAACATGATGTTTCCTATAACAATTGATCTGCATAACAAGACAATTATGTTTACAGAAATAATCCATGTAAGCTTGCATTTCTGCATATAAATCTGTATGAACAAGATGCCCAAGACGGCCTGTATCACTCTACTCATGGTGTAGGACTGTCTGTATCACTCTACTCATGGTGTAGGACTGTCTGTATCCCTCTACTCATGGTGTAGGACTGTCTGTATCCCTCTACTCATGGTGTAGGACTGTCTGTATCCCTCTACTCATGGTGTAGGACTGTCTGTATCCCTCTACTCATGGTGTAGGACTGTCTGTATCACTCTACTGGTGTAGGACTGTCTGTATCCCTCTACTCATGGTGTAGGACTGTCTGTATCCCTCTACTCATGGTGTAGGACTGTCTGTATCCCTCTATTCATGGTGTAGGACTGTCTGTATCCCTCTACTCATGGTGTAGGACTGTCTGTATCCCTCTACTCATGGTGTTCTACTCATGGTGTAGGACTGTCTGTATCCCTCTACTCATGGTGTAGGACTGTCTGTATCCCTCTACTCATGGTGTAGGACTGTCTGTATCCCTATACTCATGGTGTAGGACTGTCTGTATCACTCTACTCATGGTGTAGGACTGTCTGTATCACTCTACTCATGGTGTAGGACTGTCTGTATCACTCTACTCATGGTGTAGGACTGTCTGTATCACTCTACTCATGGTGTAGGACTGTCTGTATCCCTATACTCATGGTGTAGGACTGTCTGTATCCCTCTACTCATGGTGTAGGACTGTCTATCCCTCTACTCATGGTGTAGGACTGTCTGTATCACTCTACTCATGGTGTAGGACTGCCTGTATCACTCTACTCATGGTGTAGGACTGTCTGTATCACTCTACTCATGGTGTAGGACTGTCTGTATCCCTCTACTCATGGTGTAGGACTGTCTGTATCACTCTACTCATGGTGTAGGACTGTCTATCCCTCTACTCATGGTGTAGGACTGTCTGTATCACTCTACTCATGGTGTAGGACTGCCTGTATCACTCTACTCATGGTGTAGGACTGTCTGTATCACTCTACTCATGGTGTAGGACTGTCTGTATCCCTCTACTCATGGTGTAGGACTGTCTGTATCACTATACTCATGGTGTAGGACTGTCTGTATCACTCTACTGGTGTAGGACTGTCTGTATCACTCTACTCATGGTGTAGGACTGTCTGTATCACTCTACTGGTGTAGGACTGTCTGTATCCCTCTACTCATGGTGTAGGACTGTCTGTATCCCTCTACTCATGGTGTAGGACTGTCTGTATCCCTCTACTCATGGTGTAGGACTGTCTGTATCACTCTACTCATGGTGTAGGACTGTCTGTATCCCTCTACTCATGGTGTAGGACTGTCTGTATCCCTCTACTCATGGTGTAGGACTGTCTGTATCACTCTACTCATGGTGTAGGACTGTCTGTATCCCTCTACTCATGGTGTTGGACTGTCTGTATCACTCTACTCAGGGTGTAGGACTGTCTGTATCCCTCTACTCATGGTGTAGGACTGTCTGTATCCCTCTACTCATGATGTAGGACTGTCTGTATCACTCTACTCATGGTGTAGGACTGTCTGTATCCCTCTACTCATGGTGTAGGACTGTCTGTATCCCTCTACTCATGGTGTAGGACTGTCTGTATCCCTCTACTCATGATGTAGGACTGTCTGTATCACTCTACTCATGGTGTAGGACTGTCTGTATCCCTCTACTCATGGTGTAGGACTGTCTGTATCCCTCTACTCATGGTGTAGGACTGTCTGTATCCCTCTACTCATGGAGTAGGACTGTCTGTATCACTCTACTCATGGTGTAGGACTGTCTGTATCACTCTACTGGTGTAGGACTGTCTGTATCCCTCTACTCATGGTGTAGGACTGTCTGTATCCCTCTACTCATGGTGTAGGACTGTCTGTATCCCTCTACTCATGGTGTAGGACTGTCTGTATCACTCTACTCATGGTGTAGGACTGTCTGTATCCCTCTACTCATGGTGTAGGACTGTCTGTATCACTCTACTCATGGTGTAGGACTGTCTGTATCCCTCTACTCATGGTGTAGGACTGTCTGTATCACTCTACTCATGGTGTAGGACTGTCTGTATCCCTCTACTCATGGTGTAGGACTGTCTGTATCACTCTACTGGTGTAGGACTGTCTGTATCACTCTACTGATGTAGGACTGTCTGTATCCCTCTACTCATGGTGTAGGACTGTCTGTATCACTCTGCTCATGGTGTAGGACTGTCTGTATCCCTCTACTCATGATGTAGGACTGTCTGTATCACTCTACTCATGGTGTAGGACTGTCTGTATCCCTCTACTCATGGTGTAGGACTGTCTGTATCCCTCTACTCATGGTGTAGGACTGTCTGTATCCCTCTACTCATGGAGTAGGACTGTCTGTATCACTCTACTCATGGTGTAGGACTGTCTGTATCACTCTACTGGTGTAGGACTGTCTGTATCCCTCTACTCATGGTGTAGGACTGTCTGTATCCCTCTACTCATGGTGTAGGACTGTCTGTATCCCTCTACTCATGGTGTAGGACTGTCTGTATCACTCTACTCATGGTGTAGGACTGTCTGTATCCCTCTACTCATGGTGTAGGACTGTCTGTATCACTCTACTCATGGTGTAGGACTGTCTGTATCCCTCTACTCATGGTGTAGGACTGTCTGTATCACTCTACTCATGGTGTAGGACTGTCTGTATCCCTCTACTCATGGTGTAGGACTGTCTGTATCACTCTACTGGTGTAGGACTGTCTGTATCACTCTACTGATGTAGGACTGTCTGTATCCCTCTACTCATGGTGTAGGACTGTCTGTATCACTCTGCTCATGGTGTAGGACTGTCTGTATCACTCTACTGGTGTAGGACTGTCTGTATCACTCTACTCATGGTGTAGGACTGTCTGTATCCCTCTACTCATGGTGTAGGACTGTCTGTATCACTCTGCTCATGGTGTAGGACTGTCTGTATCACTCTACTCATGGTGTAGGACTGTCTGTATCACTCTACTGGTGTAGGACTGTCTGTATCCCTCTACTCATGGTGTAGGACTGTCTGTATCCCTCTACTCATGGTGTAGGACTGTCTGTATCACTCTACTCATGGTGTAGGACTGTCTGTATCACTCTACTCATGGTGTAGGACTGTGGTGTCCATTATGCTTTTCTATTGATTGTTATCTCACTGATCAACATCTTCTCACAAATTTGCTGGTTTTCTAATTGAACAAATTTCGTAAAGATCAGATAGAATTATTTTTTTATTACATGCCAATATAAAGAGATATTCTACCAGTGTTAATTAAACAAGAGTGTCTATTGGACACAAAATATGCCTGTCGAAAGCGGATCATTTGTAACTGTGATAACAGACAGATGGACGGACAATGCCGCGACATAATACAAACTCTGTTGTTACCAGGGTGATTGGTCTGGATTGAAAAACAAATATTCAAGTTATAGAGCTGACATCATCAAAATTGTCAATTTTCAATAATTAAAGTGCCATAACTTCGTTGTTACCAGTGCAACTGGGTTGGTTTTCAAACTTGACCGAGATATTATGCCCACAAACATTATTTCCAAGTTTCATAATGATTGGATAATATCTGTTTGAGTTAGAGAGCTGATATCGCAAAACTAAACGGACAGACAGATGGACAACACCACAACATAATATGTCCCGTCTTACGACGGGCATATAAAAAATATCCATTTAAAATTCTATATATTGTAACCTTGCCATTGCAAGCATACTATAATGATACTGCTGTATAAATGTCATCGCAATATCAAAATTAACTAACTTTATGAATTTTAACATATTACGTAAGAAATAATAATAATTACACAGTATAATTATATATACCTCCATATTGAGGGTGCCAGTCTGGTCGAGTTTGTTCATCAATCAGTTTTTTCTCTACAATACTGTCTGGTAGAGTTTTTTTCTCTATCAGTGTTTTCTCCACTACCATTCTTAGTCTTTATCAGCTATTGAACTACAGTTTTCTGAAGTCACATCCACAGTTCTTTGCACGCAAAAGATTACAGTATCTCTTATAACAAGTTAAGTCTTCCTTTTAGCGATGATTTTCTCTTAATGATTCAAAAATACTGTGAGCTTTGCAGAAATAGACATAAATATTAACATTTTACTTCTAGGTCACCTTTATAATGCTGCATATAGTATACCGTACAAAGTAATATGTTAACAATGTATAAAAAATAATTTTAAAACTGCTTTAAATTCTATACCAATTAATCTTAACAATCTATAAAAATAATAATCTAAAACTGCTTTAAATTGCTTTGTTTTAGTTTATGCATGTGCATGATAATCCATTTGCATATTTCTAGAAAAAAGATATAAAAACTTCCAATAAGCATCTATATCTAATGAGAACAAAAACGCAAAGATACTGAATTAACCTCAAAACTGAAGTGACATTGATGCTATCAGCATTCTATGCTTTTATTAAACTGATGATTTGAAAATTCATAAACTGCTGTGCTATACAAGTAAAGTATCAGCTACAGCTTCACAGAAAACAAATAATGTAAGAATGCAAACTTTAAATAATACTGTATTATTATCCCACTCAACCATAATAATATTATCATGGACACAAAACAAGATTTCAATCACTATATAACAAGGACACAAGTATTATTGCGCAGTTCCATAAATTAACAATATCTTCAAAGTAGATTTTATTCCAAAAAACATTTGAAAGTGGCAGTACATTATATAGACTTCCTCTTCCCCCTGCCGAAGTTCCAATATGAATCCATTCATTTACATTTCAACAGAACCCATACAGACAGGCTTGCTACTTCCTAGTAGGTAACCATAAATTTTGACGTCAGTACATGACAATTTGTAGTTCACTAGCACTGTACGTGACAGTTTGTAGTTCACTAGCACTGTGCATGACAGTTTGCAGTTCACTTAGCACTGTACTGTTTGCAGTGTCTATAATAGAAAAGGTATAAACACGGTGATCTTGGTGTTTTTTTAAAAACTTGCGGTGTCATTATATTGTTTATAATTTGCATATTTGAAATCATTAAAGTGAATGTAGGCAAGCTTTATTATTGGCATTTTGAACAACTTGGCATAAAATAATTGTCATAATTGCCTGATAAACTAATACGATATGATCATTTAAAGGTTCCTTTGAAAAAGATATGGTAGGCGCCATTTAGAGAACTATGACATCAATAGTTATTCAAAAGGTTCAAAGCAAACTGTTTTTGCATGGAGCTAATTGTTGATTTATACACTGCACCAATAATATATTAAAACCTGGGGTAGAATAATGCAGAAAATTTAAAAACTACATTTTGTTACCTTTTAATTGCATGCCAGCAGATATTTCAGGGCTTTTTTTTGAGAAAATTGGGAAAAGCCTGCTTATTTTGGGAAAAAGAAAAACGAAATTGTCAGAATTGAGGGGAAACACGGAGCATCAATGATTTTCACTATTTAGGGGAATGGTTTTTAAGAGAAAGCTTTCAATAAAATGCATGTTTTAATACCAATCAAGTATTGAATTAAATGCTGAATAGTGTTTATTTTAACATACAAACTATGAAAAGTCTGTCACTTCTATATTTGTATAAAAATATTTATTTTTTAAGATTGGGATTTTTTTCTCCAGAATTAGATATAGAGGTACATGTAGTTTTTTGCAATAGCGAAGGGGCCGAAATGCAGGGGCCAAATTCTGGCCTCACTTAAATAGGTAAAAAAAGGCCCTGGATTTAAACTCAAAATAATACTTATTTATAAATCGAGGTGCTAATTTGACTTTTCGGTTGGCATAAGTCCCTTTAAATATATATAATACCTGCGTAATGCAAGGTTTTAAATTTGTATCGAGCCATTGTTGCAGACCAAAATAGCATCTTTATTGCACTGGTTTACATTTCCTTAGAAATTATAGAAATGTTACGAAGATGAAATGTTATGAAGATAATTGTAGTTGATAAGATCTGAATGTGTCCCAAAAGGTCTCCGGATAATCGTAATTACCACACGGTGTATAATGATCGGGTTATATAACAATTGGGTTATTTTTTGGCAAGTTAAATGGTGTGCTTCTATTTCAATCTTTGTATACCTACAGAAAGCCATATAGCGGGAAGACTTCCTAGTCAAACCAGAAGACTTGTTTATGTTTGGGGAACAGTGCCAAATCCTTTTTCGGTCTGTTTGTAATAGTCATAATTAAACAAGGAAAAATCAACCTACAAGCAAATCAAAGAACTTCCCAGGAGTAGACTATATTTAGTCCTTTTTTAATTTGCCACCTTAATATCAAAGACCAACATTGTAACAGTTGTTCAAAAGTTATCTTTAAATCTCTGTGTTTGATATGAGGAATTATATAAAAGCAAAACAAATTGACCACAACACTTGACATGCAATCATTGTTAGGGTGTCTGGAGGGATGTCTAGTGGGGCCATATTAAATACTGACAATTGGTAACAGTTCTGAACTGGGCCACAACAGTCTTCCATACTTCAAGTAGAGCCATGACATTGCAAACATATGCTATTAAAGGGAGAGCATCAGGTTTTGGTGCCGAATTGGTTTAAAAATGTAAAAATGTATGAAATGTCCAATTTAAAACGTGAACTAGTTCTTAGATATATTGGAATATTAACAGTTTCCTATAATACAGCGCAATAACTAAACATTAGTATTTACAACAAGTCTTAAAAGTCCATTTAGAAGTCCTCAAATTATAAATAGCTGTCAGGCAGAGCAAATCTGCGATATCTACACATGACTCGCTTTGCAATACATTGTGATTTATTTTACCGCCAAATTTAAAATAGCTATCCCTGGTGAGTTACCATAGTATCACGATATACCTTCTTCGGGTCGTTTGTTTTATATGTTCAGCGTAATTTCTTTTGGTGTTGAATGGCTTATTTAGTTTATTTTTATCAATTAATTACGTAACTAATGTATTTGAACAATTCTAAAAATAAAACCTGATGTACTACATGTACCTTTAAACTGTTTTCATCTTTTCCAAAGCAAGTTTACAGTTAGATCAAATGCAGTACCTATATTGCATCATCGCTCTAATCATTTACATTACAGGCCAACCAAATCTCCGGATAAAATCCGGATTTTCATTCGCTTTCCGGATCTCCAGATTTAAATGTATAATCTCCGGATTTTCGATCACAACAAAATATTATGATTTAACAGCTTTTCACAGTTTATCAGCCACTTCCCGAATTAGTCCTGTTACGCTCCCTAGTCAGAGGAGTATTTACAAGTGTCGAATCAATAGGGGTCGTCCGTGTAATGCACTGCCTAAATATAAAATTAACACCTAAGTTAGTTCCTTCAGTGACACATGTGCAATAACAGCAATATATCTGTGGCTTCTTTAATAGGGCTCGATATTAGATATATACTTGGTAAAAACCCAGTTAATTTGGTACCAGAAACATTAAATTCCAAACAAGATTTGATTTTAAAAAAATATCGCGAACACACAAAGGGTCTGTAAAAAATGTTGCAAAGTCCATAAAAAGTAACAGTTACAGACATTAGAGTAACCAATAAAAAGATTATTATTTTTTTGCAAACTTTCATTGTTAACAATAATTATTGTTGATTGTTGATCTATTGTCAATTATCAACTGAGATAATAAGGGATATTAACAAAATCCGTCAACTGGTTTTCTTTTTATGCGCCATTATATGCCATGGTCCAAAACCTTTTTTTACCGAGTATAGTATGTTTCTAAAAATAAATTGAAACGGTCAATGATTTCGGACAAACAATTCATTACTTACACGGTATATATATACAAATGTATATGTTTATTATGTCAGACATTGTATTGGGAGGTTTACACAGTATGTGACATTGAGCTTTAGCCCAGATATATCCCTACTGGCCAATAAGGGTCTGATTTTAATCAGATTGGAAGTAGAGCAACCTTATCAGGGTTTGACATTAAAGGTTGTCCGCTTGTCCGATGCCATGCATATTCTATTGGGGACAAGTTAATAGTCCCAGGTGACCTGTCCGACGGACAACTAAATTATATATCAAACAATTAATTTTACATCTTTAAAAAATGAAAAATCGCAAGTGAAAAAATGTGTCAAGACATCGTCGAGCACCTTATAAATGACGAATACAAACTCTCTTGTTTTCATTGGTTGAGGCCTGACTTTTGTGTAATTACAAGAAAAACCGGCTGATTCGCTCATTTCCATATATCATCGGAAATATTGCTCGTAGGTATTTCCAAAGATACAAACGTCGATTCGATGGGTTTGGTTTATTTGCCCTGGCCAAGTACCGCATAAACCGTAACAAAAATCGGAAATGGATTGATTTTAAACATATTTTGTTTAAATTTGATAGTTAAATATAAAGATATTTTGTAATTAATTGCGTACAAACACGCTCATTTTCGTAGATCATCGGAATAACGAGCAGCATGCTGGTTCTATGGGCGCCGACATTGTTTATTACACGTAATTGACATGACCAAAAAGTAGTATCCAAGTTGGTGTCTATTCCTTTCCGATATTATTTTTGAAAAAAAAATGGTTGAGGCAATTCGGATCGCTGAGTTACGAGTTTTATTTAATCAATCAGTTTTACGGTAACTGCCGATCTCATGTCGGACATGTGCATAGACGGTAGGTGGCGTATTTTAAACCATATTTTCTCACAACATTATAAATATTACAGACACCGGCAATGACCTAACTTGACCTTGAAAAATAAATAGTCTTTGTCACCCAGATGTACGCAATCATTATCTGCACAGAAAAGTTGGGCCATGAAGGTGGACATGCGGCTGGGTGATCAAGTCTAGAAAATAAACAAAAAAAATGTGGCGATATCTGACAGTTGAAAAAAACCCAGAAAAATGATAATTATCTTGGGTTTTTTATCACTTTTACATGAAGTGCGGGGACAAGTAAATTTGGCTGGGGACAAGTAAATTTTTAAAGTTACTTGTCCTATGGACACGTGGCCAAAAAAAGTTAATGTCGAACCCTGCTTATGCAACTGTTTATTGCCAGATGTTAACCTTTGGGACAAAAATATTGATGTACTAACATAAAATACAATCTTGATATAAACAAACAAGAGGCCCAAGAGGGCCTGTGGACGCTCTACTGGCTAACATGGCTCTTATAACATCAATGAAGTGAGTGACTGCCATTTACGTTTTTTTGAAAGTTTCGGGCAAAAAACAGCTTTTTAACTAAATCAAAGGCCATAACTAAAGAATCTGGTAAAGTTTGGTAAAGATCAGATGAAAAATGAAGGCCCAACCGAATCAACAAGGCAACATATAGCATGTTTAACTAAATCAAGAACACCTCTGTTACTGGTCCGACTGGTCGAACATAGAGCTAAAAAAAAAAAAAAATTGCAAAAAAAAAAAGAAATTCAAAAAATTGCAAAAAAAAAATTGCAAAATAAATAAATAATTGCAAAACATTTAAAAAAAAAAGAGAAGATATTTCAAAAAAAAAAAATTCAAAAAAAAATTCAAAAAAAAATTTAAAAAAAAAAAAATTCAAAAAAAAAATAATAATTCAAAAAAAAAATTCTCTATACATGTCTATGTAAAACATGTGACCCGAGGGTTACCATTTGAACAAACTTGGTAAAGGACCATAAACTTACAGCAAATGCAAAATATTAAACCTCTGGCTCTTGCAGTTCCAGAGAAGAAGATTTTTTTCATTTTTTCCCTATACAAGCATTTATGTAAAACTGTGACCCCCAGGGTCCCCATTTGAACAAAATTGGTAAAGGACCATAAGCTTATAGCACCAGCAAAATATTAAACCTCTGGCTCTTGCAGTTTCAGAGAAGAAGATTTTTTAAGTTTTTCCCTATACATGTCTATGTAAAACATGTGACCCTTGGGGCGGGGCCAAATGTGACCCCAGGGTCACCATTTGAACAAACTTGGTAAAGGACCATAAGCTTTTAGCAAATGCAAAATATTAAACCCATGGCTCTTGCAGTTCCAGAGAAGATTTTTTTTCTTCAGTTTTTCCCTCTACAAGCATTTATGTAAAACTGTGAATCCCCGGCGCAGGGCCAGATGTGACCCCAGGGTCCCCATTTGAACAAAATAGGTAAAGGACCATAAGCTTATAGCAACACCAAAATATTAAACCTCTGGCTCTTGCAGTTTCAGAGAAGATTTTTTAAGTTTTTCCCTATACATGTCTATGTAAAACATGTGACCCTTGGGGCGGGGCCAAAAGTGACCCGAGGGTCACCATTTGAACAAACTTGGTAAAGGACCATAAGCTTATAGTAAATGCAAAATATCAAACCTCTGGCTCTTGTAGTTTCCGAGAAGAAGATTTTTTAAAAACAAATCCTATATACGTCTATGTAAAACTGTGACCCCCGGGGCGGGAACAAATTTGACCCCAGGGTCACCATTTGAACAAACTTAGTAGAGGACCATAAGCTGATGCTACATGTAATACATGAGAGCTCTGTGCCTTGTGGTTTCAGAGAAGAAGATTTTTTAAAGTTTTTTCCTATATGTCTATATGAAAAACATGCAAAACCTCAATATACAAATTTTGGACCCCCGGGGCACGGCCATTTTTGACACCGGGGACTTTATTTGAACAAACTTGATAGTCTAGGCGTTGGTGATCATTTTAAAAGAAAAACTGTTGAAATCTGTCCAGCGGTTCTGGAGAAGAAGATTTTTTAAGGTTTCGACCATATATGGTAATGGCAGCCATCTTGGATGTAGCATTGACCTAATTTTAACAAATCTAAAAAGCATTCAACTAAGGATCATCCACGTGAAGTTTGGTCAAAATTAGCCAAGCGGTTTCTGAGAAGAAGTCGTTTGAAGAAAAGTTAACGGACGACAGACGACAGACGACAGACAGACGACGGACGACGGACGACGGACAACACAGCATCCCATAAGCTCTGCTGGCCCTTGGCCAGTAGAGCTAAAAAACAGCAGACTAAAAATAATCGAAAATCAAAAAGGTCGCATTTTTACATGTACTGAGTATATTAGGTATACCAACACATATTTCATTAAATCTGAAGAAATATTTTCTGCTAAATTATTTCAAAAGTTGAATATTTCAAAAGCTCTTCATATTTTTTACAAACAATACTAATAGTTATTACTGGGAGTAAACTGTAAAGGACTAGATATCATGTTTATATTGAATGAATAGATTTGATCTTAAATGGGGTTGGCTATTCATATAAGCAAACAAAATTATACGGTTTGTGCCTTGAGTAATAATCATATTCCATACATTGAAATTGTTAAAATCTGGGTAAAGCATAATGACGTATAATACGGCTACTTCCTTATTCAGTTACTAGTATATATGTAATTTCTTTACAAATCTTTTCAATTAAATGACCTCTTTAGAATATGAACCAAAATGAATGGTTCACGGTATGTAATTCCTTTACAATTTGTTATTTGTGGATGTATTTGAAGCCCAACCTATAGAATGCATAATGACTGTTAAACAGAAACTCTCAGCAGCTGGTTTATTAATTCCTAGAAAAAAAATTGATATTTTAAGGAAAATTATGTGATTTTTCAAAAATCGCATACCGTAGTTCCTGAAATACCAAACCTATCTGTTTAAACCAGTATTTTTTTCATTTTGTTAAATACATTAACTTTAACTTAATTTTAAACCGCTTTTAAAGTGTTCTCTTCCCTTTTATATTACAAACACTGTTGATACCAATTTAGGATTCAATAACTTCTTAGCAGGATTTTTTGAGTAAAATAGGTAGTGGGTATGGGGGTCCTCCCCATATGGGGGTTTGGGGACAGAGCTTCGATAGAAATGGAGAACCAGGAATTAACAGAATTGCTCAAAGACCCCATTTATTACCACATGAGTCTTTTTCGTTATGTAAACAATAGTTTTTAAATTTAGACATTAACTTACTTACTGACATTAACTTACTTACTGACATTAACTTACTTACTGTACCAGGTTCTTTATATAAAGCAACTTCCAAGGTCAATATATAATTTCCAAACTATTTGTTTCTTTGATCAAATTATAAATATAATTCTGAACGCTAAAATAGGTGCTATTCTACTCTATTCTATTTGTATGCAAGAAAGAGCAGTAGGCAAATCTATGTTTTATACTGCTATTTAATAGGATGTTTATGAATTTTAAGAATTCAATGTGTAAGCCTTTATAAAATACAAGCCTTAAATAACCTTCTCATCGGCATTTACAGAGTTTTGCTTGGATCTTTGAGCTGTTGACTTATTTAACTTTTCCATAGACGGTTGCAAATTACTATAAACATTCCATGCACATTAACTGCCGCAAATAATGTAATCACATAGACGATTAAGATCGCAAATAATGTAATCACATAGATGATTAAGATCGCAAATAATGTAATCACATAGCCGATTTAGATCGCAAATAATGTAATGACATAGACGATTTAGATCGCAAATAATGTAATCACATAGACGATTTAGATAGGGAACCCTGAAGTTTTCTTTTGCTGTCAAAATCGATTGATGAACTAACATGTACAATGCCAGATTGCACTAGTGAGAAGCTAGTGCACTATTTCCTATGTTACCCGCACACCCAGGTTAGAGACACTGTCACTGAACACTGCACAAAGCCGTGTGTTCTGTCGGATGTGGACATAAATCGTGCAGTCCCCTGTACTGGAGTATATTCTCAGTGCATGTAAAATGGGGGAATCTGTTTTTATAGAAAGACTAGGGTGATCATAACTCCTCTGCATCATCTCCCTCTGGGAGAGGCTCTTAATAACCCCAATAAAAGTGAACTTGTAAACAACAAATCAATCAGAAGCAGACAGACAGTGCTAGTGATATATACAGGTAAATCAATCGGCTTTCTCACTATTGGATGAGGGACTATATACTCAAGGGTAACACAGACAAATATGGTAACAAAGAACCGCTGTAATGTTGCATCATAATTATCTACACTTTGATAAAAGGCTAGTACATTTTGTTTTAATCTTCATCAATTTGAGCATCATACCAATCCCATCATAACAACCACTGATAAGATTCAATGAAACACCCAGACAATGACGTATCAGAGTGATCTGGTTTTGTTGACTCGTCCAAATCATCCACATATGCAGGGGTGAATGTTGACTGGTCCAAATCATCCACATGTGCAGGGGTGAATGTTGACTGGTCCAATTCATCCACATATGCAGGTGAATGCTGACTGGTCCAAATCATCCACATATGCAGGTGAATGCTGACTGGTCCAAATCATCCACATAATTATGCAGGGGTGAATTGCAGGTGTGAATGATGACTGGTCCAAATCATCCACATAATTATGCAGGGGTGAATGCAGGTGTGAATGATGACTGGTCCAAATCATCCACATATGCAGGGGTGAATGCAGGTGTGAATGATGACTGGTCCAAATCATCCACATATGCAGGGATGAATGCTGACTGGTCCAAATCATCCACATAAGCAGGGGTGAATGTGAAACTATTGCATCTGGCTCATTCTATTCATATTTTGTTACAACAGTTTCATGACACCCCTCTATTTGGGGCCCAGTGTAGTTGAAAGCCGGAGGACTCGGGTTCCAGCCTAACCAGCTCCACTAAGTTTCGTCTGTGTGTTTTGGGGAAAGACATTTCCCTTAGCCTCATGCATAAGATTGGCAAAATAAACCCGACAGTCCAAGGTATCTGCAGCATGAACTAGACTGCATTAACAAAGCCTATTAAATCAGTTTGCTCAAGAGTGAACACAAGAGGCTTTTAAAGTTCTCCGGCCATGTTTTGTTTTATGAACATGTTAATGTTTATTGAAATCGACAATTCACACATTGCAATATCTGTGAAAAGCGAGAATAAGATTTTATTTGAACTGAATTGAATTGGGGTTTTAAGGCGCACCAACACATGAAAAGGTTATATGGCGCCTAACAGGCATGAACATGCCAGGCTCATCTTTCATGTACATCGAGATAAAATATGGAAAATGGGCCTAGAACCTTCTCACCCTGAACTGCAGAGTTGCTGCAAATTCTATCGTAGAAACTCCATTTACGCTGGAGCCACGTTATTGTTTTTCTGCCACTGCTCTTTAGATGCGAGCGAGATAGCACCTGAAACAATGCAGGGATCATGATGAAGACCTTTAATGAACATGAACAAAAAATGAACATGAATTTGGGGGGATTCTATCCCTCTGCCTTCCCCTCAAAAGGGATCTGCAGTGGCCCTATTCTTTGACCCGTGACCAAACGGGGGCCCCCGGGAAGCACACGGGGCAGATTTTATTTGATGACTAGAAAACTTTGAACAGGTAAATTAATCCACAGGTAAATGCATTTAGCAATTATCTGGCAATAGTTGTGCAGCTATACAATTCAGATTTACCGCATTCCCCCATGCAGTCACGCAGTGGTAAAAGTAGTATCTACGTCATGCAAATAATATTTTATGTTACATACAACTTAGTAGCGGTTTTAAATATATGTTTCTCTCCGGGACAATCAAGTAATGTTCATATGATGTTCAAGATTTAAATTTGTTAATTGATAATACTACAAAAAGGGTGGCCATTCATCTTTAATAATAAAAACGAAATCTGCAGTCTGCTCCGGAGTGAACACAAGACAGCATTAATAAATCAGAAGCATCAGTCCACTAAATAAATCTTTTCTAACTTCGGGTTTCATCGTTGGAAAAAATTACTTGTACATTTTTGAATTGAATGTTCTTTAACGGTTCATCAACACAGTATAGGTTATTTAGAGCTGCCCCAGAGAGAGGGGAAGAAAAATATTATTTTATTGCCCTTGATGAATTCTATCTGTAGTCAACTATAGCATTTTATGTGGCAAAATGTACCTGTGATACTAGTACTTTATTTTGGCACACTAGCCACAGTATAAAGCTTTAGGAAAATGGGTGTTGAATGATGATGAAAATGCAAGAATGTAATATACATTCAAAGAGATCTCTATGTGTCAGCTATGACACAGTTAACAAGTAACACAAATACAATACAACTTTATTTCAACAATTGTTATCATCATTGAAAAAAATATATCTTGTAACTTGTCTTGTACCCACATAAAATACTATAAAACTCTTGAAGGATATTTGATCATAAATGATTAATTGCCTAATAAAGTCTGACATCCAAGTGGTCTAATGGCTCTAATTTGTGTAGTGATTTATGCCTACAGGGTATATGATGTCTACATTTTGAACACCTGGCACTCAAAGCAGAGAGGAATCTCCAGAAACCCCATTCTCTATGACCATAAACCACATGCAAATAGTAGTAATATTTCAGTGAGGTTAAAGTTACATGCTAAAGTAACATTAATATTTTATCTTACTGAAATTAATCAAGTAGAATTTTGTATATGTACATATAAAGAAAACAAATTGTTACCATACCCTGTGCAGTAAATAACAAGTTAAAGCCCAGTGACAGAAAAATGTTCATTCCATCAAGAATGACGAATCGGCAAGCCCATAATTGACGTCCATTTAAATGATAAAGGTAATTAGTAGTTAATCTTACGCAGAACAAAGGCGTAGTACAAGTGGGTGGGTGCAAACGTGTATGCTTAAATTGTATACAGGTATATAACATCATAGTTTAGCAAGAAAACGTGACAAATAAAAAATTCAGACCTAGCCTTTTAGGTGGTTTAATTTAAGATATTCATTTGGTACATACAACGCCCAAAGTTTGAAGTTGCATACGTTGTCATACGGATTTATTTTAAGTTTAAGGTCTACCGCATAGAAATGGCTCTTATCTTAAGCTTTAGATGGCTGATGATGTGTATAAACAATCTGAAGGAATCATATTGACATAATCCATCACAGAATTAAATATGCCATTTATATGACTGGCATGACAGAGGGCATTATTAGACGACTTCAGTAACTAGCATTGACAGTGGACATTATTAGATGACTGACTTCAGTGAATGGCATGAAAGGGGACATTATTAGATGACTTCAGTCACTGGCATGACAGGGGACATTATTAGATGACTTCAGTGACTGGCATGACAGGGGACATTATTAGATGACTTCAGTGACTGGCATGACAGGGGTCATTATTAGATGACTTCATTCACTGGCATGACAGTGGATATTATTAGATGACTTCAGTCACTGGCATGACAGGGGACATTATTAGATGACTTCAGTGACTGGCATGACAGGGGTCAGTATTAGATGACTTCAGTCACTGGCATGACAGTGGATATTATTAGATGACTTCAGTCACTGGCATGACAGTGGATATTATTAGATGACTTCAGTCACTGGCATAACAGGGGACATCATTATATGACTACTTCAGCCACTGGCATGACAGTGGACATCATTAGATGACTTCAGTCACTGGCATGACAGGGGACATTATTAGATGACTTCAGTCACTGGCATGACAGTGGACATCATTAGATGACTTCAGTCACTGGCCTGACAGGGGACATTATTAGATGACTTCAGTCACTGACATGACAAGAGGCAGTATTAGATGACTTCAGTCACTGGCATGACAGGCGACATCTGCGTGGGCTCTTCATTTGTCTTCGCCAGTCGTAATAGGCAAAACCAAATTGTAAATTGCGAAACTTTTGTCAAAAGTCATTTAGACCCATGTAAACCAAAGGCATTGGCGAAGTGGCAAAAGAATGACAAGTTCTCGATGTTTACAAAAGAACTAAAATCTATAGACTGTGTTACAACCTTTGCGCTTTATATTACAAACAGATTATTTTACCTAGCAATGTCTAACTGCAACTCACCTAGTGTGCCTATACTGGAGGGGGTATGGGAGCATAGAGGACATTATTAGAGGACTTCAGTCACAGGCATGTAATGGGACATTTTTAGAGGACTTTAGTCACTGGCATGACAGGGGACATTTTTTTAGAGGACTTTAGTCACTGGCATGACATTTTTAGATGACTTCAATGGCAACATCTTAATGATAAGGTCTCTGGAACAAATTTATTAAATTTGGTGCAAGATCAAAAGCAGCCTTGGTTGCCTTTATGCCACAATGCACACGCTTGCACATTTTCAAAACCAAACAAAACATTTTGCTCTGAAAATAGTTTAAATACACCCGAACTCACCAAATGCATTCTTAAAAACAAATTTTGTCTGGAGGGCATGCACCCAGATCCCCTAGCAACAGGGGGTTTACACATTGTTTTAGTCCAGCTCCACCACCATACATATAACTATACAATAATTTATATATAGGTTTAAATATTTTAAAGTGTAACTTTTATTTATATTACAATGATGTACAATATTTACAAAACAAGCTGCACCATAATATACATGTAGTACATTCAACCTATCAGATAACAGCAGTGATCGATGGGCACATGTTTACATAACAACAGATTATGCCAGTTAAGGATCAGGGTTGTGGGTAAATGTGCAGCAATCACCATTAAGGCATTATTTTTAAAATAGCACCACATTCTACCTATCAGACCACATTCGACCTATCAGATAACAGGACCCTCTTTCTATATTGAAGCAATGGGGCCGGGGCCATTACATGGGGGGAATTTTGCGTCAATTTTAAAGGACAGGGTGTTTTTTTGCTACAATAACAGTGTTGGGCATGTGTTTACATAACAACAGACTATGGCAGTAAGGATCAGGGTTGTGGGTAAATATGCAGCAATCGCCATTATTTAGCAGCATGGAAAAGAAATTCTGTCAGGGCTGTGGATGGGGATTTTTTTTGCAGCCCTCCACTTAAATCCTCATATATAATTATACATTATACTTGCATACCAGATCAAGATAATCTCATTTTACACAAGGTCTATAACATCAATTGACAACAGTTGCTTGCCATCACTGTGTTAATAAACTGTTGATGCTTGAATGCAAAAACGTTAATTACTGTATGCAAGAACAAGAATCAATGGTGATTATCAGATTCAGATAGTAAAATTATATATATAAACATTCCACTTGTGTTGCAATAAATATCATGATGGACTTCCTGAATATCCTTCATACCCACGAAAGATTCTTATATTGCTAATAACTACAAGTCTACATTTTCTTGTAATTTGCTCTTAAGCATTGAGGCAAAATATTAATTAAAATAACTCAAATACCAATACATTATCATAAATGATTTGATGTCAGGCCTATAGTACATAAATTAATGTTGTAATAAGCTTACCGCACATGATGAAATCTATGTAGACGCGGTTTGACAGCTGCGAACGTCTGTGTATTGACTTCTATGGGTATTTGAATGCCACGTTCTGCTGAACACTGTATTTATGCTATCACATTTGACCCACTTCCGGGACCGCGCCGATAGACAAATTTAGAAGAGGGAAAACCCCCATTTGTAAGGCTTGTCTTTTCGGGTATTTCAGTTAAGTACTGCAACCAGAACGACCAAATGCGGGTAAAATAAAGTTCAACCCACGTTTTTGTTTTTGATCTTCACCTGTATAGCTGTCAAACCACTAAACCACTCGTGCGTTAGTAAATCAAACATTTCCAACGTCATGCATGACGTCCTGTTTCCCGGAAGTTTGTGAATTATGGTAATTACCAGCTTAGACTGTTACACTGCGCATGTCGGTTTTCCAAACAGAACAAGTCAATTAAATTGCTAAATTGTCGGCTGTGGAGAAGTCTCGCTAATTTCTTGAACCCGGCTCTAAGCGGTGTCTAAGCGGAGATGTGCCCGACAAAGTGATAGCTGTATTGTTTAGCAATATTCTTAATTTAATCATATGTTATTTACTGTATGTCTGAAACATTGGGTGCGTTTAAGGGTCATTGCTTTGAGTAATTCATTCACTGTGACGCGTTATCCCCGTTGTTTGTTGAATTTGAGAGGCTGTAAAGGACTGCTATCACTAAATAATTGCACTCCTCAAAGACACTTCACTGTCACCATGAGTAAGAGAAAGGATCCAACAGTTGAAAATCCAAACAAAGAATTCTGCGATTTTCTGATGGGTAATATTCTGACATTTTCTGATACTTAGCGGTTATAAAAAGGGATGATGATGAGTGATGATTGGAAGTTAGTCCTGTCCACAAGGCTTCCTACATCTACTCCAGTCTATAAATTAAAACTGAAGTAAGCCAAGGGGAAAAGGTGGTGGGTAATAGACTCGAACCCAGGACCGCTCACTTACAGGATGAATGCTCTTCTAACTGAGCTAACCAAGCCACAGGATATCCAATATCACCACACTCCTCCCCACCACACTCCTCCCCCTTTTAAGTACTGACTCGGCTCTTCAGGTCTCTCAGACCCTCGGTGCCGCTATCCTGCGTTCACTTTTTCTGAATTATCCTCTTCACTGAAGTAAACCAAGGGAGAATATTGCAGCCGGTACAGATCTCAAACCCGGGACCCTCGCTTACAGGGTGAATACCCTACCAACTGAGGTTACTGAGCTAACCTTGCCACCGAGTACCCAATATCACCATGCACCAACCTGCATCTGACATACTTAATACACTCCTTATTGCCAGAGCATCCTTAGTATAAAAATGGTGCAAATCCAACCACCAGCAGACTGTACGACCAGTCTTGTACACATTTATTTGAGTTTTGTTTAGACCTAGGAATGCTTTTAAAAAATGAGCTGAATCGGTGATTCAAAAAGTCAGGGGTCATACAACCTCATTTTGTAAAATGCATGGCAAATAATAATGTTCAATGTCAAAATGTCATGCTGAACAGTTTCAGCGGAGAACTCTTTCCTCTTGATCCAGAGGTCAGATATTCTTTTGGTATGGTCACGTTTGATATTCTTTATCTACCTTGGCAGACAAGGTTACCTACTCTGAATAAGAAGGTGTTCATGCGAACATCCTTTGGGTGGGTGGGTGGGGTGGGAGGAGAATTTGATAGTTTTTATAGAATCTAGGCTTTTTCAATGTTTGTGCTTATTAGTTATCTCTGTGCTTATTAGTTATCTAAGCTTTTTAACCAGGTTTTCCTTGGAAAACTCTGGATATTAGATTGAGGTATGTCGTTAGGTGGGCGGGCGGCGTCAAACTCTTAGTTTCCGCTCAATAACTTTTGTTGGGAATGAGGTATTTCGATGAAACTTGCAGGTAGAAAGCTTATATGGAAAGGAAGCTTGGGATTGCATTTGCAATCACTGGGGTCAAAGTCACTGTTACTAAAAATAGAAAAAACGGTTTCCGCTCTATAACTTTTTTAGGAAGGAGGTATTGTGATGAAACTTGCGGTAGGTAGCTTATATGGAAAGGACGCTTGGGATTGCATTTGGGGTTCAAGGTCAAGGCCACTGTTACTGAAAATAGAAAAACAGTTTCTGCTTAATAACTTTTGATAGGATGAGGTATTGCAATGAAACTTGCAGTGTAGGTAGCTTATATGGAAAGGAAGCGTGGGGTTGCATTTGGGGTCACTGGCTTCCGCTCAGTAACTTTTGTTAGGAATGAGATATTGCGATGAAACTTGCAGGGTTCTGTGGACATTCCTACCTGGAAATAATTATTTATACTCACACACTTTGTTGAAAAAAGTATGTAACTGACAACACTACAGTGGGGACACATTTTCTATTTTGTTTGGTCAGATGTAAAACGAACAGAGTGAGACTGTTGGGTCATAAGATTCAAAGAATTTATTATGTTAGTGCCTTATTAGATATGTCAGACTATAGACAGGATGTTAGAGTTCATTATATAGAGCACATTACATGCAGTTTTAAATATTTCTTGACAGAACTGGCCAATTATGAGAAGAACATAAATCGTCAGATGCACAAGTACAACGTGTACAGAAAAGCTGCCGGAGTCCTCGCTAAACATCCAACTAAAATTCGCAACGGCAAAGAGGCTAAAGCCTTGGTAAGAGCTAAGAATTTTAGGATAAACTTTTGTCTGTATAGCATGTACCTGTATTAGGTTATGTTACAATGTGCACAAACCCTCTCCCACCAAGACGTAGACGTATGTTTTGCCGAGCTATGTTTTTTTGTGTCTGACTGCAGTCCTGTATTCCTAAAGTATTTATGTTCTCCCTCCAGTCATGTATTCCCAAAGTATATATGTTCTCCCTCCAGTCCTGTATTCCTAAAGTATATATGTTCTCCCTCCAGTCCTGTATTCCTAAAGTATATATGTTCTCCTCCAGTCCTGTATTCCTAAAGTATATATGTTCTCCCTCCAGTCCTGTATTCCTAAAGTATATATGTTCTCCCTCATTCTTTTGGTGCACCTCATAATAACCTCATTAAAACTATGTCATAATTTATGGGCTTTAAAAATTAAAAAAATATATAATAAAATGCTAGCATGTGAATTGTTTTCTTTTTCAACAGTAAAAAAAAAAGTTCTTTGATAAATTTACATTCACACGTACTGTACATGTACATGAACTGTTCCTTTGCCCACATATACATGATGATTTTATTCAGGAAGGAATTGGTGAAAAGATTGGACTGAAAATAGATGAATTTATACAGACTGGAAAACTGGCCAAATTGGAGAAGGTATGACTTTTTCACAAATCTATGGAAGCAAACTAGTGACAAATATATTGTTAAACAAAATTTCTCTATTCTCAGAAGTTCTTAATAAATAGTACATACTCTTTGTACTACACAACATATTACATACTCTTTGTACTACACAACATATTACATACTCTTTGTACTACACAACATATTACATATTCTTTGTACTACACAACATATTACATACTCTTTGTACTACACAACATATTACATATTCTTTGTTACTACACAACCAATATTGTCTTTATGGATCTCTTTCTTATTTTAGCCAATTTCCTTAATAGATTCTTTAATTATTCTGGAAAGGTACTGTTCATAGCAAAGCAAAAAATTGATTTACTTTGATTATACAATTATGTTCAGTCAATTGGGCTGAAATTTCAAGAAAGCATTTTGTGGATATTTACAAAATTATTTTTGATATTTTGACCCACGTTACTTTTTTGCATTTGTATTTCATTTAGTGGAGCAAACTTAATATAATAATCAGTAACAAGTGTTCATAATTTCAAATTATTATAGACTGTTGACATTTTCAGATCCGAGCCAGTGATACAAACATGGCGATAACGGAGCTGACTCGGGTAACTGGGATAGGGTGAGTTGTATTACTAAATAATTAACTTTTTCTGTAATTTATTGGTGTGTAAACTTTGCCAAAACATTGAGACAAATTCAGTGAAGGACTTAATGTTTAATTAGCATGAATTGATTTGACAAAGATTACAAAAGATATTTATTTTTAACAATTTTATTGTGGCGCCTTTTCGAAGAAAAATGCGATTCATAGGGATCACTTTGTTGTCAGTCCGTCACGAAAACTTAACATTGGCTATAACTGTCTCATTTCTTGATATTTCTTCATCAAACTTTCAGTATATACTCATCATGGCAACATCAACATGGCCATACTAAAATATAAAGGTCACACTGAAGGTCAATAAATACTCATTTTATTCGTGTTGCCTATTCGAAGAAAAATGCGATACATAGGGATCACTTTGTCGTCTGTCCGTCACAGTCCGTCACGAAAACTTAACGTTGGCTATAACTTTCTCATTTCTTCATCGAACTTTCAATATATACTCATCATGACAACATCAGCATGACCATACTAAAATATAAAGGTCAAGGTCACACTGAAGGTCATTATGTGGGTTAAATACTCACTTTTTTCTTCACGGAAACTTAACGTTGGCTATAACTTTCTCATTTCTTGATATTGTTTCATCAAACTTTCAATATATACTTATCCTGACAACATCAACATGACCATACTAAAATATGAAGGTCATGGTCACACTGAAGGTCATAGTATGGGTTAAATACTTAGTTTTTTCTTCTTGATATTTCTTCATCAAAATTTCAATATATACTCATCATGACTACATCGACATGACCATACTAAAATATAAAGGTCAAGTTCACATTGAAGGTCATTATATGGGTTAAAATACTCGTTTTTTTCTTCACAAAAACTTAACATTGGCTATAACTTTCTCATTTCTTAATATTTTTTCATCAAACTTTTAATATTATACTTATCGTGACAACATCGACATGGCCATACTAAAATATAAAGATTAAGGTCACACTGAAGATCATTATATGGGTTAAATACTCAATTTTTTTTTCATGAAAACTTAGTCAGGCTAGTTTGTCAAGGTCATTTATATGGAACCTTGTTATACTGACAAAGCTCTGACAGGCGACACATGTGTTCCTCGGAACACCCGTCTAGTTAATAATACTTTTGTAAAATACAGTTCTTTTTAAAAATGATCAAATGTTCTCTCTGCTGCCATTAATGAACACCTTTGTTTTCTGAACAATGTATAATGTGGTCAATCTATGTATGACAGTTTTAAGGATCATATGATGCAATTTAACCAATGAATGGCAGCGAAAGGTAATGAGGTGGCATAAAACTGTTGTATTACATAGGTGAACAAAGGTAGCACCATGGTAAGGCCAAAAAAAACAACACCTGTGTTTCTGGTGGCCCGACCCGATTTTTAAGGGCCCGACCCTAAAACTTTTACCCTATTTTTTTAGAGCATGCAATAGGAAACACACCTTTTTTTTTGTTGGCCTAAGCGTCGTGGCTTAGTTACCCAGGGATCGTGCGTTCAGTCCCAGCCTACACCAATTTGGGTTAATTATCGAAATATTTAAAAAGTTTTTCCTACCTTAACAGTCCTTCAATTGAGACTTTAAATCGGGGTCTGCTCGCTAAAATGCCCAGTGCAATACAGCGAGGATTAATAAACACTTATATGCATATGAAAACGTACATATATAAGCTGCCTTCTTGACTACAGGTGAAGTAAAATATCAGTCAGTCTGATTTAATAATACAGAATTTTTTATAGGATATTTGAAACATGGTCCATGAGAATAGTGTACAAAGTATGCGAGGATACTGACCCCATCAGACATTGTGTGAAAAAGGGTTTGATTCTATAATGCATCTATCATTGTTTTCCCCTTACATAGGGGATGGGGATGGGAATTAGACAAATTCCAAAATTGATTTTCTATTTCCCATCCCTAGGACTCCGTGTCGAAGTCACCCTGGGTGAAAGTAATTTAAAAAATAAAACCCTACAATGACCACAGACTTGTGTAATTTCCCACGTGGTGGACAGTGTTACAAAACCATACATTTGATATTATTAAGAGCAAGAATGATGTTCCTTATGAATGTATAAATACATGCAAGGAGATCTACACCATGAAATAAGAATATCCCTGAAATAAGTAAGCGTAGTTCTTCTTTTTGCTCACCAGCTTTTTCATTCCAGCCCAGCGGCAGCTCAGAAACTTGTACAAGAGGGAATAATGAGTATTGAAGGTGTGTAGAAGTTTATATTCATTTGAGATATATGTTGTCGAGAAGCTTGTACTAAAAATAGAGGGAACAAATGCCAACATGGAAATATTTTGTAAAGAAATCTTTCAAATTCCAATGAATGGTCTCAGTGAGCGTTTTGCATAAAACTGTCTATTAAATCATTTTAGAATTATTTTATTTTTAGAATTTTGTGTTTCTGGATTTCAAGAACCTCATTACTCAATTTCAAGTATATATAATGAGTTTTAAATTAACTGGTTTCATTGGTTCAATTTTTATCACTGAACCAATCAGAATGCTTCCTTCATATTTTCATTTGGTTGTTTCTATCATGACATCACTTTCTGGTGTTATGACATCACATCCTGGTATTATGACATCACATCCTGGTATTATGACATCACGTCATGCCATTATGATGCAACTGACTGAGCATTGAAATTGCTGTGAGAAACAGATTAAGATTGTTTGTATCTGTCAATGAGTAATGAGTTTCTTGAAACCAAGAATCATAAAATTCTAAATATAGAATAATTATAAAATGATTGAATAGACTGTTATAAATGCAAAGATGGTGGCCAAATAAAACAATCTGCACAAGTACCAGATCTATTACTTTTTGTGTATTTTCATAACATGATATAAAGAGAACCAAATACAGATCTGTAGGGCAAAGGTTGAAGTAAAATTACAGGATGTTTGTGTAAATACAATTTAAACATTAAAACCTGAATATGAACAACTTCACCAAGTTTGTTTGAGCTGTGTTTGTTTTCCTAAGTATCAAAATCGATTTCTGTTTTCAGATTTGCGGAAACAGACAGATAAGCTTAACCACCATCAACAAATAGGTCTTAGGTGGGTTGTTTGCGGTTACTGTGTTAAGTCATAATTAAGATTTGAGGGAATAACCAAATCTAGGTGGTAAGACGATTTACCTAGCTTTATTTTGATTCAAGTTTAAAAAATATGTTTGGTTGATTACCTGTTGATGGACATCTAGAGGTTACGCTGACTGTCCTAATGTAGAGTCGATCAGCTGTTGCACCATTGATAGAATTTAAAAAACAAATCAGAATGAGACAGTATAAGACTAGTAATACTTTCGTCAGTTTGAAAAAAATAAATAAATTATTAATAATGCCCACATTATTTACAAGTCCCACATTATTTACATTTTCTGCTGATCACATGACAGCCATTATTGTAGTGCATTAGCTTTGATAGCTTGTATTTCTAACGTAATACATCTGGCCCGGTTAGCTCAGTCGGTAGCGAGCTCGACTAATGTGACGATCGCATTAGTCGATCGACTATTATTTCCCGCGAGTGTAACTTTAGTGTGGGTTACGAGTTCAGCCACACAAAGCGGAACTTATTTTCATAGCTCTACTGGCCAAAGGCCAGCAGTTCGGCCAGCAGAGCTTATGGGGTGACGAGTTGTCCTGTCATCCGTCCGTTAACTTTTGCCTTGTGAACACTCTAGCACTTTCATTATTTCATAGTTCTAAAACCAGCCAGATCAGATTAGTTTCACGGATCAGTAACACTGCCTTGTGAACACTCTAGCATTTATTATTAATTTGATCTTTACCGAATTTTGTCTGATTGTATAATATCAATGAAAGCTAGGACTAGTTCGAAAACCAGCCAGATCGGACCAGTAACACCAGACTTATGGCCCTTGATTTTCCTAAATATACAACATACTATATTGAGAACCTGCGGTTGTGGGGGCTATTCCATTAAAACATACATGGGACCAGAGGAAGGCAATTTAATAAACATCTATGGGTGAACCCTATTTTCTGAAATTTGGTTCTTTTAACTCAATTTTGCATCTATGGGTAGGTGTTCAGTTTCATAAATGCCTTCCTGGGGTTACATGTATGTTTAAATGGAATAGCCCTGGGTTAAAATCCCAATGGGGTTTAACTTTTTTTAGTTTTTAGCTCTACTGATCACAGATCAGCAGAGCTTATGCCATGGTGCAATGTCCATCGTCCGTCCGTCTGTAAACTTCTTTTGTAGCGACTACTCCTCTGAAAATACTGAATGGATTTTCATGAAACTTGACAGAAATGTTGCGCATGATGTCTAGTTGATCCTTGCAAAATTTCACGTTGATGTGAAATTCCAGATGGCCACCAAGCTAAAAATCAAAGATCAGCAGAGCTTATGCCGTGGTGCGGCGTCCATCCGTAAACTTTTCTTGTGGAGACTACTCCTCTGAAACTACTTGACAGATTTTCATGAAACTTCACAGGAATGTTGCTCTTGATGTCTAGTTGATCGGCCAGAAATTCAAGATGGCCACCACGGCTAAAAATAGATTTATTTTTAAATGCGATGTTGTGGCGACTACTTTTCAAAGACCATAAGTGATATTGATTTGGAACCTTTGCCAAAATGACTGGCTTGACATGTAGTTGGTCTAACCATAGTTCATTTTGATTGGATGTCAAACATATTTTGTGGCGACTACTTCTCAAAAACCATAAGTGCTATTGAATTGGAACCTTTACCAAAATGACTGGTGCAACATTTACTTGGTCTTAACCAAGATTCATTTCGATTCGATGTCAAACATGTCATGAAACTTCACAGGCATTTTGCTCTTAATGTCTAGTCGAACCTAGCAAAAATTCAGGTTGGCTGGAAATTCAAGATGGCCGCCAAGTAAAAGTAACCTAATTCTTAGAAATTGCATAACATGACCTGTGCGCACAAAAAAAGTTCTAATTTGTTATGGTCATTTAGGGAGTATATAAAAATAGTTTCACCTCCTGCATAAAGTGCCCCTCTACTGGGTTACATCTTGAAGAACTAGCAGTTATTTACTATTACAAAGTTTCCGTCTTGTGACTCTTAACACCCTCTATACTCTTTGAGATTTCAAGTTCATGTTTTATTTCTTAGTTAAGATGTGCAGATGCACAATAATTTTTCGTTTTGGGCTCCATAGGCAGTAATCAGGTAAAAAAAATACATACCTTGTCCAAATGTGAATGCATTTAATTCTAATTTGGGACTTGAGGCAGAACATATATACAATGTGATTTGTCCTCCTGTGTAAAGGGGCCACTCTACATGGGTACAACTTGGGGAATTTGCAATAAGTTATATGTTTGACTGTCATTTTGCTCCGTACCGGGCAAAAGGTTTGTCATAAGTGTCACAACAACTAATTTACCCCCACCCCCAACCACAGACTCCGTAAAGCCAGTAGAGCTATTGAATTCCGTCTAACAATTTTGGTTTTATTTAGTAAATATTCAATAAGGGTTGGTGTGTTATGTTTGTCAACGTAATTATTTTGTGTTTTACAGGCTAAAAGTTACGGACATTGTCCCTTTTACTTAAGGGACACATGGCAATTTTAAAGTTTTATCAAGAATTAAAATTAGCATCTTGATTTATTAATCTTGTATCATTTAAGGAATAGAACATCATTTACGGTGAATTATCGTGTAATATATCACAGTTTGGAGTTCAATTGTAAACAAATTATTGTTTACAATTGGACGAGAAAACCCTGATATATTACAAGATAATTCACCGTAAAGGATGTTCTATTTCTATTCTAATACCCCTAAAATGTGAAAATAACGCACTCATCTGAAATATTTCGCATTGCTTTGCTTACTCTCATAACATTGCAAACGTTACAGTGATATCATTCGCATTGCCTTGCTTATTCTCCTAACGTTGCAAACATTACAGTGATATATCATTGAATATAGCGAGATATTTTAAACTAGGCTATATAGTGCGGGTGTATTAGAATTTGACTTAAAACCTGCTTGCATATATTTAATTAAAAGTTAGTGTATTTATTTTTTTCTTCATTATTCTAGCATAGGTATAAATATGTTATTGGTTCCAATATAATCCACAGTTAGTAATATGCAAAAGCAATTTGCTTTGAAATATTTTTATAATTAATATTAATGATTAAACAAATGCAAGTTACATAGAAAAACTAACGGGACACTGCAAGTTTTATAACAGTCAAGATTGGTTGTGTTAAATAAGAAACCCTTAAAAATAGTGACCCCAAAGTCCCCCCATCCACCACACCCCTTTTTTTTCCATGCTAATTAACACTGTAAACATGGGGACACGGCTACTTCATAAATAGTGTCTAATATGGAATTTGCAGCAACTTCGCAGGTAAGAAGGTTCTAGACCCTTTCTCCATATATAATCTTGATGTAAATGAAGGGTGAGTGTGACATTTTCATTCCTTTTGGCGCCATATAACCTTTCTTGTGTTGGCGCATGGTAACACCTAATTCATTTCATTTCCATAAATTAATGTTTTCTCCATGTGAATGTAATATCTCGATGCAACTGCATTAACGGCAAGGGTTGAAACTCATTAATAACTCGAGGCAAACTGTCCAAAAAAATAAATACCCATGGTCAATAGCAAATCTTATTTCAGGTATTATGAGGACTTCGAGAAGAGAATACCTCGGGAAGAAATGGTTCAGTTACAGGTATGAATAATAGAACAATTTATTGTGTCGCCTGCATAGCACTTAGGGATTACTTTGTCTGTCACCATCGTCTGTCCTTCACGCTTTAACCTGCAACCAAACCTTTGCCATAACTTGAAAAATAGTTGACCTATGTTCATAAAACTTCACACACATCTTCATCTTACCTCAAGGAATATCGTTGCACATGTCCTGTAACACTGACTTTCATTTTGACAGAGTTATGCCCCCTTTTATAAAACCTGCAACCTAACCAATCTGATAACTGGCCATATCTTCAAAAGTATTTGACCTATGTTTAGGAAACTTCACACAAATATTCATCTTACCTCAAGGATTGTGTTTTCCATGGCCAATAACTCTGACTTTCATTTTGGCAGAGTTATGCCCCTTTTCATAAAACTTTAACCTGCAACCTAACCTAGCTCACACCTTGGCAAAATATTGAGCTATGGTCATTAAACTTTATACAGTTCTTTGTTATCAATTACCCAATGCAGATTTATGTCCCTTTTCATAAACTTTATGCCTTTTTTTCCGTAATTCATGAAGGATTGCACCCCGTCTTCAAACTTTATAGATTCTCATTTCTAAAATAAGCACATAGGTGACATAAGTGTTTTGTGGAACACCCTTCCAGTAAATTGGTTGATCCTATAGTTAGGTATGCAGTTATTGTTGTTATTGTTCAAGATACTTGAGTTGATCTGGAAGAATTACGGGTGTGAATCCAGATATAAATATGGTAAAACCATCATTATGTGATCTGGTTTCATATGAAATGTGCACCTGCATTACAATGGGCCAACAGTTTAATTATTGTTTGTGAAATAGTTTGGTCTGGAAACTCAATCCGCAATGTTTTGTTATATAATTACAAAAAAATAAATCATTATTATAGCCCAGTTCGATAACATGGTTTGCTTCCCTTTAATGGGATATTTCCCAATGCTAACTGGTCATTAAAAAAGCATGGAAAGCTTGCTTATTTACTGCTGACATGCTACATGACTGAGCAGTTCAGATGTATAAGTTGAGGCCAGATTAAAGTTATTTCTTTGTTTAGCATTGCCCCTATTGAATATTATCTAGGTTATAGCTATAAAAAAAAAATGATGTACTTGACTTCAATGAAGTAAATATAAGTCAATAATTTAGCTGTACTAAATACAAAACTTTTCTGTATTGTTTTGGAACAAAAATAAAACCAAACACAATTAATGAAAACCCTAATTTATATGTTTACTGCCATGTGTGGTTCCCGGGGGCCTCGTTTGGTTACGGGGCAAAGTATAGGGCCACTGCAGATCCCGTTGGAGGGGTGAATTCATGTTATCACTTTTTGTTCATGTTCATTAAAGGTCTTCATCATGATCCCGGTATTGTTTCAGATGCTGTCTCGCTGAAATCACTGGAGCAGTGGCAGAAAAACAATAAACGTGGCTCCAGCGTAAATGGAGTGTCTACAATAGAATTTGCAGCAACTCTGCAGTTCAGGGTGAGAAGGTTCTAGGCCCATTCTCCATATTTTATCTCGATGTACATGGACGATGAGCCTGGCATGTTCATTCCTGTTAGGCGCCATATAACCTTTCATGTTTTGTTGCGCCTTAAAACCCAATTAAATTATATACTTTTACTTCATACAAAAGCTTTATTGAGCGGACCTTGTCATCTGATATTTAATTTAATCACATAACTTACGGTGTGGGAGTGGAATAACACCATTCTATATTTTCGATATACCACTAGTTATATAAGTATGCAAATAAGCCTAGTATGCACTGTCAAAAATAATCTATGATGACTATGGTCCTATTCCCACAGTTTATGTCGGTTTCACGTTTTAAAGCGACAGGCAAAATGCAATAAAAGTCGATATGTGAGTAATGTGATAAATACCCCTACTTGTAACATTCATTCTCATTCATTATTGAGTCTATTAAACTCGTTAGAACTCCGCATTATATCATTTTGTCAACTCGTTTAATAAATTCAATAATGAATGAGTACTCATGCAAGATCCTATATGAATAACACAATTTGCTCATGCAATGTATGTCAAACAGTGATTTACAGTAAAGGTTCATACTATTGGGTATGCAAATTATTTCTCTTGGACATGCAGAGTTGTAATATCCAACTTCCTGTGAGCAAATTGTGCTAAAAGCTGATGAGATTTTATAGGGTCTTTTTAAGTAATTACCGAACTGGGCTATAGGGTTAGGAGAAGAGCTTGTGAGATACGCTTATATTGAAGTATATGAACCACTGGGCTAAAGGGTTACGAGAAGTGCTTGTAAGTGAGATACGCTTATATTGAATTATATGGACCACTGGGCTATAGGGTTATAAGAAGTGCTTGTAAGTGAGATACGCTTATATTGAATTATATGAACACTGGGCTATAGGGTTATGAGAAGTGCTTGTAAGTGAGATACACTTATAACCGCTGGGCTATAGGGTTATGAGAAGTGCTTGTGAGATACGCTTATATTGAATTATATGAACCCATGAAAAGTTGTATTTTATGTTTTATGCTATGAAAATTGTTGATACTGCTGTTCTTTACAGGATATAGTATTTGGGGAAATAAAGAAGCTGGGTGAGGAGTACACAGCTCGAGTGTGTGGCAGTTTTAGAAGAGGTATCATTTATCTTTACTTCAAAAATAAAACTGATGCTGTTAACTAGATGGCTCAAAATATTAGAATCTCTGAGGAAGAGAAAAACACAGATTTTAAAAGATTTTACTTTAAAATGCCCTTACTCATTATGAAGAAGGTAACATGGAGTGGTAGCAGGCTAAACTTGAAGGTGAACGTTTTCTATGTAAGGAAAATACCCACAACTGTGTAATGCATTTTCAATACCAGCAGGATTAAAATAAGGGGTCAGGACTGTTTATCTTTTAAATGTAAGTGTTAGTTTGGCATACAAATGTGTGTGTTAAACTGAAAGTTTTAATGCCTTAACAAAATGTTTGTGAAGTTTGAAAACATTGAAATATCTGCTATATCAGTCAGGGATAACAGTAGGTCAACATCGCCTTTATATACAATGATAACTGACTTACAGTAGGTCGACCTCACCCCTAGATACTGACTTACAGTAGGTCGACCTCACCCCTAAATACAGTGATTTAACTGACTTAAGTAGGTCGACCTCCCACTAAATACAGTGATTTAACTGACTTACAGTAGGTCGACCTCACCCCTAAATACAGTGATTAAACTGACTTACAGTAGGTTGACCTCACCCCTAAATACAGTGATTTAACTGACTTACAGTAGGTCGACCTCACCCCTAGATACAGTGATTTAACTGACTTACAGTAGGTCGACCTCACCCCTAGATACAGTGATTGAACTGACTTACAGTAGGTCGACCTCACCCCTAGATACAGTGATTTAACTGACTTACAGTAGGTCGACCTCACCCCTAGATACAGTGATTTAACTGACTTACAGTAGGTCAACCTCACCCCTAGATACAGTGATTCAACTGACCTACAGTCCAAATACAGTGATTTAACTGACCTACAGTAGGTCAACCTCACCCCTAGATACAGTGATTTAACTGACCTACAGTAGGTCAACCTCACCCCTAAATACAGTGATTTAACTGACCTACAGTAGGTCAACCTCACCCCTAGATACAGTGATTTAACTGACTTACAGTAGGTCAACCTCACCCCTAAATACAGTGAATTAACTGACTTACAGTAGGTCAACCTCACCCCTAAATACAGTGATTTAACTGACCTACAGTAGGTCAACCTCACCCCTAGATACAGTGATTTAACTGACCTACAGAAGGTCAACCTCACCCCTAGATACAGTGATTTAACTGACTTACAGTAGGTCAACCTCACCCCTAAATACAGTGATTTAACTGACCTACAGTAGGTCAACCTCACCCCTAGATACAGTGATTTAACTGACTTACAGTAGGTCAACCTCACCCCTAAATACAGTGATTTAACTGACTTACAGTAGGTCAACCTCACCCCTAGATACAGTGATTTAACTGACTTACAGTAAGTCAACCTCACCCCTAAATACAGTGAATTAACTGACTTACAGTAGGTCAACCTCACCCCTAAATACAGTGATTTAACTGACTTACAGTAGGTCAACCTCACCCCTAGATACAGTGATTTAACTGACTTACAGTAGGTCAACCTCACCCCTAAATACAGTGATTTAACTGACCTACAGTAGGTTAACCTCACCCCTAGATACAGTGATTTAACTGACTTTCAGTAGGTCAACCTCACCCCTAAATACAGTGATTTAACTGACTTACAGTAGGTCGACCTCACCCCTAAATACAGTGATTTAACCGACTTATAGTAGGTCAAGCTCACCCCTAGGTACAATGACTTAACTAACTTCACCGGCCCTAGATACAATGATTTAACTAATGTACTGTTAGTCAACATCGGCCGAAATACAATGATTTAACTAACATAGAGTTAGTCAACATTGCCCCTAAATACAGTGATTTAACTTACGTACAGTTAGTCAACATAGCCCCTAAATACAATGATTTAACTAACATACAGTTAGTCAACATCACCCCTAGATACAATGATTTAACTAAAGTAGAGTTAGTCAACATCGCCCCTAAATACAATTATTTAACTAACATTCAGTATGTCAACATCGCCCCTAGATACAATGATTTAACTAACGTAAAGTTAATCAGCATCGCCCATAGATACAATGATTTAACTAACGTACAGTTATTCAACATCGCCCCTAGATACAATGATTTAACTAACGTACAGTTAGTCAACATCGCCCCTAGATACAATGCTTTAAGTAACGTTCAGCAGGTCAACATCACCCCTAAATACAATGATTTAACTAAGGTACAGTTAGTCAACATTGCCCCTACATACAGTGATTTAACTTACATACAGTTATTCTACATCGCCCCTTGATACAATGGTCTGACTAACGTACATTTAGTCAACATCGCCCATAGATACAATGATTTAACTAACGTAGTCAACATCACCCCTAAATACAATGATTTAACTAATGTACAGTTAGTCAACATCGCCCCTAGATACAATGATTTAACTAAGGTACAGTTAGTCAACATTGCCCCTATATACAGTGATTTAACTTACATACAGTTATTCTACATCACCCCTGGATACAATGGTCTGACTAACGTACATTTAGTCAACATCGCCCATAGATACAATGATTTAACTAACGTAGTCAACATCACCCCTAAATACAATGATTTAACTAATGTACAGGTAGTCAACATCGCCCCTAGATACAATGATTTAACTAACGTAAAGTTAATCAACATTGCCCATAGATACAATGATTTAACTAACGTACAGTTAGTCAACATCACCCCTAGATACAATGATTTAAGTAACGTTCAGTAGGTCAACATCGCCCCTAAATACAATGATTTAACTAACGTAGTCAATATCGCTCCTAGATACAATTATTTAACTAACGTACAGTTGGTCAACATCGCCCCTAGATACAATTATTTAACTAACGTACAGTTGGTCAACATCGCCCCTAGATTTAACAACATCGCTCCTAGATACAATGATTTAACTACCAGACGGTCAACATCCCAATAGGTAACAGGATTTAATGTTCAGTTGATCTTCTAACATTAGGTGAATGGACCTATGTCCATTTGACTATGTTCGGGTGATAATCATTGTGTAAAGTGGTGTCTCGGTAGTGTCATACTGTTGTGTCATACTGTAGAGTGGTATCTCCATAGTCAATGACAACCAGCTGTTGTGTCATACTGTAGAGGGGATCTCTGTAGTCAATGACAACCAGCTGTTGTGTCATACTGTAGAGTGGGATCTCTGTAGTCAGTGACAACCAGCTGTTGTGTCATATTGCAGAGTGATATCTCCATAGTCAGTGACAACCAGCTGTTATGTCATACTGTAGAGTGGTATCTCCATAGTCAGTGGCAACCAGCTGTTATGTCATACTGTAGTGTGGTATCTCCATAGTCGGTGACAACCAGCTGTTGTGTCATACTGTAGTGTGGTATCTCTATAGTCAGTGACAACCAGCTGTTGTGCCATACTGTAGAGTGGTATCTCCATAGTCAGTGGCAACCAGCTGTTATGTCATACTGTAGAGTGGTATCGCCATAGTCAGTGACAATCAGCTGTTGTGTCATACTGTAGAGTGGTATCTCCATAGTCAGTGACAACCAGCTGTTGTGCCATACTGTAGTGTGGTATCTCTATAGTCAATGGCAACCAGCTGTTATGTCATACTGTAGAGTGGTATCTCCATAGTCAGTGGCAACCAGCTGTTGTGTCATACTGTAGTGTGGTATCTCTATAGTCAGTGACAACCAGCTGTTGTGCCATACTGTAGTGTGGTATCTCCATAGTCAGTGGCAACCAGCTGTTGTGTCATACTGTAGTGTGGCATCTCTATAGTCAGTGACAACCAGCTGTTGTGTCATACTGTAGTGTGGTATCTCCATAGTCAGTGACAACCATCTGTTGTGTCATACTGTAGTGTGGTATCTCCATAGTCGGTGACAACCAGCTGTTGTGTCATACTGTAGTGTGGTATCTCTATAGTCAGTGACAACCAGCTGTTGTGCCATCCTGTAGTGTGATATCTCCATAGTTGGTGACAACCAGCTGTTGTGTCATACTGTAGTATGGTATCTCTATAGTCAGTGACAACCAGCTGTTGTGTCATACTGTAGTGTGGTATCTCCTCTATATATATAGTCAATCACAACCAGCTGTTGTGCCATACTGTAGTGTGGTATCTCCATAGTCAGTGACAACCAGCTGTTGTGTCATACTGTATTGTGGTATCTCTATATATAGTCAATCACAACCAGCTGTTGTGCCATACTGTAGTGTGGTATCTCCATAGTCAGTGACAACCAGCTGTTTTGCCATACTATAGTGTATCTCCATAGTTGGTGACAACCAGCTGTTGTGTCATAATATAGTGTGGTATCTCTATAGTCAGTGACAACCAACTGTTGTGCCATACTGTAGTGTGGTATCTCCATAGTTGGTGACAACCAGCTGTTGTGTCATAATATAGTGTGGTATCTCTATAGTCAGTGACAACCAGCTGTTGTGCCATACTGTAGTGTGGTATCTCCATAGTTGGTGACAACCAGCTGTTGTGTCATAATATAGTGTGGTATCTCTATAGTCAGTGACAACCAGCTGTTGTGCCATACTGTAGTGTGGTATCTCCATAGTTGGTGACAACCAGCTGTTGTGTCATACTGTAGTGTGGTATCTCCATAGTCAATGCAACCAGCTGTTGTGTCACACTGTAGAGTGGTATCTCCATAGTCAGTGGCAACCAGCTGTTGTGTCATAATGTAGTGTGGTATCTCCATAGTCAGTGACAACTAGCTGTTGTGTCATACTGTAGAGTGGTATGTTTTTAGTAATGGGCTGTTGTGATAAATTGGTGCTGTATCTAACGTATGATGTTATCTCAGTATTGCATTACTCTTCAGGTGCTGATACCAGTGGAGATATAGACGTCTTGCTGACTCATCCATCGTTTACATCAACATCGAAAAAACAGGTATGGCATATTGGATCGTAATAAATTTGAGTATATTTCCTTCAAGAAAGTCAATTTTAATAACACGTACATGAATAATATATCATTAGAACTGGAATTTTTAGTGGTAAATAAAAATATGTTAGTTTTGAAAATCGGTTGAGAATTAAATATTTTGCAGCCAAAACGCTTTTTTTATGGGGCTTTTCCCATATAAATTCCTTCTTGCTGGAACAACAGAAAACTAAGAAATATCGAATATTAAACTTCAGTTAGGATTTATGTGTTGCTGTAAAACTTTCAGAGTTTCTTAATTTATGTTTATTTAAAGAAACTATTAAACCCGCCAAATAACGGGAAAATTACACTACAGAACCGTGTATCAAAACTCTATCCAAGTGTTCAGGTCATATACTAATGTATATGTGCCGATTAAAACTAAAGATTTATTAACATGATCTTTATATAATACCCGTGATTGAATATGCGTAAAATGAATTATGAGTTGGTAACTCTTAATTTGACGCTCCAGTTTCGGGTTTAGCCTGGCGGGTTAAAGCTGTTTATATTGTGTCTATATAGTTTTAATTTGTAAAATATGTTTAAGTTAGAAATGTGTACTTATTTTGTAAATTTGGCTATCGTTGGTGGGATAGCTACACATTAAAACCATTTTTGGATACATATTCTAAAAAAAAAATTTTTGATGCAGCAGAATTTTTGCATTGAAAACTGTAATAAAAAAGTACTTTCGCACGTGGGTTTTTACCGATTTTGAAAATCAAGTTGTTGTTTTTTACCACTAATAATGACTCTTTTACTGATAATATTCAACTTATTTGGGTACTAATTAAATTTTGTCTGTAAAATTCATAAAAACCTTCGGCTGAAATAAGTGTCTCAAATAATAAATATTAAGTTTGCATTCTATTTGTCAATTAAATCTTATTGTTTTCACATATTGCCTTCTAACATATATGTTCCCTTGTTTATAGTTCACATAAAGCCTTCTAACATGTATGTTCACATGTTTATAGTTCACATAAAGCCTTCTAACATGTATGTTCACATGTTTATAGTTCACATAAAGCCTTCTAACATGTATGTTCACATGTTTATAGTTCACATAAAGTCTTCTAAAATGTATGTTCCCATGTTTATAGTTCACATATAGCCTTCTACAATGTATGTTCACATGTTTATAGTCCAGATAAAGCCTTCTGACATGTATGTTCACATGTTTATAGTTCACATAAAGCCTTCTGACATGTATATTCACATGTTTATAGATCACATAAAGCCTTCTGACATGTATGTTCACATGTTTATAGTTCAGATAAAGCCTTCTAACATGTATGTTCACATGTTTATAGTTCACATAAAGCCTTCTAACATGTATGTTCACATGTTTATAGTTCACATAAAGCCTTCTAAAATGTATGTTCCCATGTTTATAGTTCACATAAAGCCTTCTACAATGTATGTTCCCATGTTTATAGTTCACATAAAGCCTTCTACAATGTATGTTCCCATGTTTATATTTCACATAAAGCCTTCTAAAACGTATGTTCCCATGTTTGTAGTTCACATAATGCCTTCTACAACGTATGTTCACATGTTTATAGTTCAGATAAAGCCTTCTAAAATGTATGTTCCCATGTTTATAGTTCTCATAAAGCCTTCTAAAATGTATGTTCCCATGTTTATAGTTCACATAATGCCTTCTACAATGTATGTTCACATGTTTATAGTTCACATAAAGCCTTCTACAATGTATGTTCACATGTTTATAGTTCACATAAAAATACAATGTATGTTCACATGTTTATAGTTCACATAAAGCCTTCTACAATGTATGTTCACATGTTTATAGTTCACATAAAGCCTTCTAAAATGTATGTTCCCATATGTTTATAGTTCACATAAAGCCTTCTACAATGTATGTTCCCATGTTTATAGTTCACATAAAGCCTTCTAAAATGTATGTTCCCATGTTTATAGTTCACATAAACCCTTCTACAATGTATGTTCCCATGTTTATAGTTCACATAAAGCCTTCTAAAATGTATGTTCCCATGTTTATAGTTCACATAAAGCCTTCTAAAATGTATGTTCCCATGTTTATAGTTCACATAAAGCCTTCTACAATGTATGTTCACATGTTTATAGCTCACATAAAGCCTTCTACAATGTATGTTCCCATGTTTATAGTTCACATAAAGCCTTCTACAATGTATGTTCCCATGTTTATAGTTCACATAAAGCCTTCTAAAATGTATGTTCCCATGTTTATAGTTCACATAAAGCCTTCTAAAATGTATGTTCCCATGTTTATAGTTCAAATAAAGCCTTCTAAAATGTATGTTCACATGTTTATAGTTCACATAAAGCCTTCTAAAATGTATGTTCCCATGTTTATAGTTCACATAAAGCCTTCTAAAATGTATGTTCCCATGTTTATAGTTCACTTAAAGCCTTCTACAATGTATGTTCCCATGTTTATAGTTCACATAAAGCCTTCTACAATGTATGTTCCCATGTTTATAGTTCACATAAAGCCTTCTAAAACGTATGTTCACATGTTTATAGTTGACATAATGCCTTCTAAAATGTATGTTCCCATGTTTATAGTTCACATATATATTGCCTTCTAAAACGTATGTTCACATGTTTATAGTTCACATAATGTCTTCTAAAATGTATGTTCCCATATTTATAGTTGACATATTGCCTTCTAAAAAGTATGTTCCCATATCTTTAGGCGACATATTGCTGTCTAAAATGTATGTTCCCATGTTTATAGTTCACATAAAGCCTTCTACAATGTATGTTCCCATGTTTATAGTTCACATAAAGCCTTCTAAAATGTATGTTCCCACATTTATAGTTCACATAAAGCCTTCTACAATGTATGTTCTCATGTTTATAGCTCACATAAAGCCTTCTACAATGTATGTTCCCATGTTTATAGTTCACATAAAGCCTTCTAAAATGTATGTTCCCATGTTTATAGTTCACATAAAGCCTTCTACAGTGTATGTTCCCATGTTTATAGTTCACATAATGCCTTCTAACATGTATGTTCCCATGTTTATAGTTCACATAAATCCTTCTACAATGTATGTTCCCATGTTTATAGTTCACATAAAGCCTTCTAAAACGTAAGTTCCCATGTTTATAGTTCACATAATGCCTTCTAAAATGTATGTTCCCATGTTTATAGTTCACATAAAGCCTTCTAAAATGTATGTTCCCATGTTTATAGTTCACATAAAGCCTTCTACAATGTATGTTCCCATGTTTATAGTTCACATAAAGCCTTCTAAAATGTATGTTCCCATATGTTTATAGTTCACATAAAGCCTTCTACAATGTATGTTCCCATGTTTATATTTCACATAAAGCCTTCTAAAACGTATGTTCCCATGTTTGTAGTTCACATAAAGCCTTCTACAATGTATGTTCACATGTTTATAGCTCACATAAAGCCTTCTACAATGTATGTTCCCATGTTTATAGTTCACATAAAGCCTTCTACAATGTATGTTCCCATGTTTATAGTTCACATAAAGCCTTCTAAAATGTATGTTCCCATGTTTATAGTTCACATAAAGCCTTCTAAAATGTATGTTCCCATGTTTATAGTTCAAATAAAGCCTTCTAAAATGTATGTTCACATGTTTATAGTTCACATAAAGCCTTCTAAAATGTATGTTCCCATGTTTATAGTTCACATAAAGCCTTCTAAAATGTATGTTCCCATGTTTATAGTTCACTTAAAGCCTTCTACAATGTATGTTCCCATGTTTATAGTTCACATAAAGCCTTCTACAATGTATGTTCCCATGTTTATAGTTCACATAAAGCCTTCTAAAACGTATGTTCACATGTTTATAGTTGACATAATGCCTTCTAAAATGTATGTTCCCATGTTTATAGTTCACATATATATTGCCTTCTAAAACGTATGTTCACATGTTTATAGTTCACATAATGTCTTCTAAAATGTATGTTCCCATATTTATAGTTGACATATTGCCTTCTAAAAAGTATGTTCCCATATCTTTAGGCGACATATTGCTGTCTAAAATGTATGTTCCCATGTTTATAGTTCACATAAAGCCTTCTACAATGTATGTTCCCATGTTTATAGTTCACATAAAGCCTTCTAAAATGTATGTTCCCACATTTATAGTTCACATAAAGCCTTCTACAATGTATGTTCTCATGTTTATAGCTCACATAAAGCCTTCTACAATGTATGTTCCCATGTTTATAGTTCACATAAAGCCTTCTAAAATGTATGTTCCCATGTTTATAGTTCACATAAAGCCTTCTACAGTGTATGTTCCCATGTTTATAGTTCACATAATGCCTTCTAACATGTATGTTCCCATGTTTATAGTTCACATAAATCCTTCTACAATGTATGTTCCCATGTTTATAGTTCACATAAAGCCTTCTAAAACGTAAGTTCCCATGTTTATAGTTCACATAATGCCTTCTAAAATGTATGTTCCCATGTTTATAGTTCACATATATATTGCCTTCTAAAACATATGTTCACATGTTTTTAGTTCACATAATGTCTTCTAACATGTATGTTCCCATGTTTATAGTTCACATATATATTGCCTTCTAAAACGTATGTTCCCATATTTATAGTTGACATATTGCTTTCTAAAACGTATGTTCCCATATCTTTAGGCGACATATTGCTGTCTAAATAGTATGTTCCCATGTTTATAGTTACATAATTATTGTCTTCGAAAATGTATGTTCCCATGTTTATAGTTCACATATTGTCTTCGAAAATGTATGTTCCCATGTTTATAGTTCACATAAAGCCTTCTACAATGTATGTTTCCATGTTTATAGTTCACATAAAGCCTTCTAAAATGTATGTTCACATGTTTATAGTTCACATAAAGCCTTCTAAAATGTATGTTCCAATGTTCATAGTTCACATATTGCCTTCTAAAATGTATGTTCCCATGTTTATAGTTCACATATTGCCTTCTAAAATGTATGTTCCCATGTTTATAGTTCACATATTGCCTTCTAAAACGTATGTTCCCATGTTTATAGTTCACATAAAGCCTTCTGAAATGTATGTTTCAATGTTTATAGTTCACATATTGCCTGCTAAAATGTATGCTCCCATGTTTATAGTTCACATAAAGCCTTCTAAAATGTATGTTCCCATGTTAATAGTTCACATATTGCCTTCTAAAACGTATGTTCCCATGTTTATAGTTCACATAAAGCCTTCTGACATGTATGTTCACATGTTTATAGTTCAGATAAAGCCTTCTAACATGTATGTTCCAATGTTTATAGTTCACATATTGCCTTCTAAAATGTATGTTTCCATGTTTATAGTTCACATAATGCCTTCTAAAATGTATGTTCCCATGTTTATAGTTCACATAATGCCTTCTAACATGTATGTTCCCATGTTTATAGTTCACATAAATCCTTCTACAATGTATGTTCCCATGTTTATAGTTCACATAAAGCCTTCTAAAACATAAGTTCCCATGTTTATAGTTCACATAATGCCTTCTAAAATGTATGTTCCCATGTTTATAGTTCACATATATATTGGCTTCTAAAACATATGTTCACATGTTTATAGTTCACATAATGTCTTCTAACATGTATGTTCCCATGTTTATAGTTCACATATATATTGCCTTCTAAAACGTATGTTCCCATATTTATAGTTGACATATTGCCTTCTAAAACGTATGTTCCCATATCTTTAGGCGACATATTGCTGTCTAAATAGTATGTTCCCATGTTTATAGTTACATAATTATTGTCTTCGAAAATGTATGTTCCCATGTTTATAGTTCACATATTGTCTTCGAAAATGTATGTTCCCATGTTTATAGTTCACATAAAGCCTTCTACAATGTATGTTTCCATGTTTATAGTTCACATAAAGCCTTCTAAAATGTATGTTCACATGTTTATAGTTCACATAAAGCCTTCTACAATGTATGTTTCCATGTTTATAGTTCACATAAAGCCTTCTAAAATGTATGTTCACATGTTTATAGTTCACATAAAGCCTTCTAAAATGTATGTTCCAATGTTCATAGTTCACATATTGCCTTCTAAAATGTATGTTCCCATGTTTATAGCTCACATATTGCCTTCTAAAATGTATGTTCCCATGTTTATAGTTCACATATTGCCTTCTAAAACGTATGTTCCCATGTTTATAGTTCACATAAAGCCTTCTGAAATGTATGTTCCAATGTTTATAGTTCACATATTGCCTGCTAAAATGTATGTTCCCATGTTTATAGTTCACATAAAGCCTTCTAAAATGTATGTTCCCATGTTAATAGTTCACATATTGCCTTCTAAAACGTATGTTCCCATGTTTATAGTTCACATAAAGCCTTCTGACATGTATGTTCACATGTTTATAGTTCAGATAAAGCCTTCTAACATGTATGTTCCCATGTTTATAGTTCACATAAAGCCTTCTAAAATGTATGTTCCCATGTTAATAGTTCACATATTGCCTTCTAAAACGTATGTTCCCATGTTTATAGTTCACATAAAGCCTTCTGACATGTATGTTCACATGTTTATAGTTCAGATAAAGCCTTCTAACATGTATGTTCCAATGTTTATAGTTCACATATTGCCTTCTAAAATGTATGTTTCCATGTTTATAGTTCACATAATGCCTTCTAACATGTATGTTCCCATGTTTATAGTTCACATAAATCCTTCTACAATGTATGTTCCCATGTTTATAGTTCACATAAAGCCTTCTAAAACATAAGTTCCCATGTTTATAGTTCACATAATGCCTTCTAAAATGTATGTTCCCATGTTTATAGTTCACATATATATTGGCTTCTAAAACATATGTTCACATGTTTATAGTTCACATAATGTCTTCTAACATGTATGTTCCCATGTTTATAGTTCACATATATATTGCCTTCTAAAACGTATGTTCCCATATTTATAGTTGACATATTGCCTTCTAAAATGTATGTTCCCATATCTTTAGGCGACATATTGCTGTCTAAATAGTATGTTCCCATGTTTATAGTTACATAATTATTGTCTTCGAAAATGTATGTTCCCATGTTTATAGTTCACATATTGTCTTCGAAAATGTATGTTCCCATGTTTATAGTTCACATAAAGCCTTCTACAATGTATGTTTCCATGTTTATAGTTCACATAAAGCCTTCTAAAATGTATGTTCACATGTTTATAGTTCACATAAAGCCTTCTACAATGTATGTTTCCATGTTTATAGTTCACATAAAGCCTTCTAAAATGTATGTTCACATGTTTATAGTTCACATAAAGCCTTCTAAAATGTATGTTCCAATGTTCATAGTTCACATATTGCCTTCTAAAATGTATGTTCCCATGTTTATAGCTCACATATTGCCTTCTAAAATGTATGTTCCCATGTTTATAGTTCACATATTGCCTTCTAAAACGTATGTTCCCATGTTTATAGTTCACATAAAGCCTTCTGAAATGTATGTTCCAATGTTTATAGTTCACATATTGCCTGCTAAAATGTATGTTCCCATGTTTATAGTTCACATAAAGCCTTCTAAAATGTATGTTCCCATGTTAATAGTTCACATATTGCCTTCTAAAACGTATGTTCCCATGTTTATAGTTCACATAAAGCCTTCTGACATGTATGTTCACATGTTTATAGTTCAGATAAAGCCTTCTAACATGTATGTTCCAATGTTTATAGTTCACATATTGCCTTCTAAAATGTATGTTTCCATGTTTATAGTTCACATAATGCCTTCTAACATGTATGTTCCCATGTTTATAGTTCACATAAATCCTTCTACAATGTATGTTCCCATGTTTATAGTTCACATAAAGCCTTCTAAAACATAGGTTCCCATGTTTATAGTTCACATAATGCCTTCTAAAATGTATGTTCCCATGTTTATAGTTCACATATATATTGCCTTCTAAAACATATGTTCACATGTTTATAGTTCACATAATGTCTTCTAACATGTATGTTCCCATGTTTATAGTTCACATATATATTGCCTTCTAAAACGTATGTTCCCATATTTATAGTTGACATATTGCCTTCTAAAACGTATGTTCCCATATCTTTAGGCGACATATTGCTGTCTAAATAGTATGTTCCCATGTTTATAGTTACATAATTATTGTCTTCGAAAATGTTTGTTCCCATGTTTATAGTTCACATATTGTCTTCGAAAATGTATGTTCCCATGTTTATAGTTCACATAAAGCCTTCTACAATGTATGTTTCCAACGTTTATAGTTCACATAAAGCCTTCTAAAATGTATGTTCACATGTTTATAGTTCACATAAAGCCTTCTAAAATGTATGTTCCAATGTTCATAGTTCACATATTGCCTTCTAAAATGTATGTTCCCATGTTTATAGTTCACATATTGCCTTCTAAAATGTATGTTCCCATGTTTATAGTTCACATATTGCCTTCTAAAACGTATGTTCCCATGTTTATAGTTCACATAAAGCCTTCTGAAATGTATGTTCCAATGTTTATAGTTCACATATTGCCTGCTAAAATGTATGTTCCCATGTTTATAGTTCACATAAAGCCTTCTAAAATGTATGTTCCAATGTTTATAGTTCACATATTGCCTGCTAAAATGTATGTTTCCATGTTTATAGTTCACATATTGCCTTTTGAAACGTATGTTTCCGTGTTTATAGTATACAACTATCTCTACTTCTGTTGAGGTCAGTGGTTAAGACTATTCTCCCAAGGGAATGACTATTGACCCTCAGCAGTGAACTATTGACCGAGATGCAGTCAAGGTCAGTAGTTCACTGCTGAGGGTCAATAGGCATTCCCGAGGATGAATAGTGTTAACCGTTGACAGAAACAGAAGTAGATAGTTGTTATTATATTGAATCATAGAGAAAACTGTTTGTTGTTAATTTGTATTCTATGTCATTGAATGCTTATGGTAAATAATTCACATTGGTAATAAAGCGCTTGAATGATCTGGAAGATACTATTGACTAGGCAAGAGAACTATTCACCCGAAAGAAAACTATTGACTTGCAAGTCTGGTTTAAACCGGATTGGACACGTTTGAACACGTTTTCAAGTCAGTAGTTCATACTACTTTCACGTGACTGCTTTTCAGCCAATAAAATGGTATATAATAATTCACATTATTGCCTTCTAATTTTTATAGCGGAAAGTCCAGACATATTTCTACTTGCCACATTAGGACTATTATTTAAATAATGTTATTACAACAAAAGGTTATAGTTTTCTCACTGTCACTAGGGCATGAGCAGGCATTATCACAAACCTTAGCTGGAACACAGACAAATTAACCACACATAAGTTCTGGTACATGAAAGAGGGAGCATGTGGTGGGTTATTAGCATGGGACGTGCGCATGGCAACAAAAAGCAATTTTAGACCTCTCTGTTTCTTACAGCCAGACTTGCTGAAGAATGTGGTGGCACGCTTGGAGGAATCTAAATTTGTGACAGACAGACTCTCCCTGGGAGACTGCAAGTTTATGGTAGGTTATATTACCTGGAAGGGGAGACACTTTCCATGTGGTCTAGGAAATATACATGGCTCTTGTTTTATTTAAACATATTCTAGATTATCATATAAAGGGAGGCACGGCACTCTTGAGGTGTTTGTCATGCATGGAAATTGGCATCTTGATTTATTTATCCAGTATCGTTTTGACTTTAAACATGCTTGCTTAAAGAACTTTCAGAGTTTTCATTTATTCGCCTTATTCTACCATACCGTATTTCCCCTACTAATAGTGCCCGGGCCTGTATTTCCCCTACTAGTAGTTCCCGGGCCTGTTTTTCCCTACTAGTAGTGCCTGGGCCTGTATTTCCCCTACTAGTAGTTCCTGGGCCTGTATTTCCCTACTAGTGATTTTTAGCTCTACTGATCAGAGATCAGCAGAGCTTATGCCGTGGTGCGGAGTCCGTCGTCCGTCCGTCCGTCCGTCCGTCCGTCCGTCTGTCCGTCTGTCCGTCTGTCTGTCCGTAAACTTTTATTTGTAGCGACTTCACAGCTGAAACTACTGGATGGATATTCATGAAACTTTACAGAAATGTTGCCCATAAAGTCTAGTTGATCCTAGCAAAAATTCATGTTGATGTGAAATCCAAGATGGCCGCCTAAGCTAAAAATAGAGTTTTAAAATACAAGTTTGTAGCGACTTCTTCTTGAAAACTATAAGTGATATTGTTATGGGACTTTTTCTAAAATGATCAGCATGACATGATGTTGATCCTAGTCAAAAATCGTTTTGATTCAACGTTAAACATGGCTGCCAGCGGCCATCTTTGTTTACATAGAGTTATATAGTAAAAACTTGTAGCGACTTCACAGCTGAAACTACTGGATGGATATTCATGAAACTTTACAGAAATGTTGCCCATAAAGTCTAGTTGATCCTAGCAAAAATTCATGTTGATGTGAAATCCAAGATGGCCGCCAAAGCTAAAAATAGAGTTTTAAAATACAAGTTTGTAGCGACTTCTTCTTGAAAACTATAAGTGATATTGATATGGGACTTTTTCTAAAATGATCAGCATGACATGATGTTGATCCTAGTCAAAAATCGTTTTGATTCAACGTTAAACATGGCTGCCAGCGGCCATCTTTGTTTACATAGAGTTATATAGTAAAAACTTGTAGCGACTTCACAGCTGAAACTACTGGATGGATATTCATGAAACTTTACAGAAATGTTGCCCATAAAGTCTAGTTGATCCTAGCAAAAATTCATGTTGATGTGAAATCCAAGATGGCCGCCAAAGCTAAAAATAGAGTTTTAAAATACAAGTTTGTAGCGACTTCTTCTTGAAAACTATAAGTGATATTGATATGGGACTTTTTCTAAAATGATCAGCATGACATGATGTTGATCCTATTAAAAATCGTTTTGATTCAACGTTAAACATGGCTGCCAGCGGCCGTCTTTGGTTACATAGAGTTATATAGTAAAAACTTGTAGCGACTACTCCTCTGAAACTACTTGACGGATGTTCATGAAACTTCACAGGAATGTTGCTCTTGATGTCTAGTTAATCCTAGAAAAAGTTCAGGTCGGCCGGAAATTCAAGATGGCCGCCACAGCTAAAAATAGATTTAAAATAAATAAGTTTGTAGCGACTACTTCTTCAAAACAATAAGAGATATTGATATGGGACTTTTTCTAAAATGATCAGTATGACATGATGTTGGTCCTTGTCGAAAATCGTTTTGATTTGACCTTAAACATGGCTGCTTTGTTTACATAGAGTTATATAATGAAAACTTGTAGCGACTACTTCTTTGAAACTACCTGATGGATTTTCATGAAACTTCACAGGAATGTTGCTCTTAATGTCTTATTGATCTTAGCAAAATTTCAGGTCGGCCGGAAATTCAAGATGGCCGCAACGGTTAAAAATAGATTTTCAAAAAACAAGTCTGTAGCGACTACTTCCTGAAATCAAAATCAATCAGTAGAGCTTCAAGGTCATTGACCTCTTGTTAAACATATTTTATTGCCAATATTTTACAAACAGAGCAAATATAAACATATATACGATAGACATATTATAATGACACATGGGTTGGGTAACAAGTTCTACCAACATTAGATTAAACCCTTCCCTACTAGTAGTGCCTGGGCCTGTATTTCCCCTACTAGTAGTTTACGTGCCTGTATTTCCTAGTGCCCTGGCCTGTATTTCCCCTACTAGTAGTGCCTGGGCCTGTATTTCCCCTACTAGTAGTTCCCGTGTCTGTATTTCCCTACTAGTAGTTCCCAGGCCTGTATTTCCTAGTGCCCGGGCCTTTATTTCCCCTACTAGTAGTTCCCAGGCCTTTATTTCCCCTACGAGTAGTGCCCGGGCCTGTATTTCCCCTACTAGTAGTGCCCGGGTTCCCTACTTGTAGTGCCCGGGCCTGTATTTCCCTACTAATATTGCCCAGGCCTTTATTTCCCCTACTAGTAGTGCATGGGCCTGTATTTCCTCTACTAGTAGTGCTCGGGCCTGTATTTCCCTACTAGTAGTGCCTGGGCCTGTATTTCCTCTACTAGTAGTGCCTGGGCCTGTATTTCCTCTACTAGTAATGCCCGGGCCTGTACTTCCCCTACCAGTTGTGCCTGGGCCTGTATTTCCCCTCTAATATTGCCCAGGCCTGTATTTCCCTACTTGTATTGCCTGGGCCTGTATTTCCTCTACTAGTAGTGCCCGGGCCTGTACTTCCCCTACTAGTAGTGCCTGGGCCTGTATAGTAGTGCCCGGGCCTGTATTTACCCTACTAGTAGTGCCCGGGCCTGTACTTCCACTTCTAGTAGTTCCCGGGCCTGCATTTCCCCTACTAGTATTGCCCAGGCCTTTATTTCCCCTACTAGTAGTACCCGGGCCTGTATTTCCCCTACTACTAGTGCCCGGGCCTGTACTTCCCCTACTAGTAGTGCCCGGGCTTGTATTTTCCCTACTAGTAGTGCCCGGGCCTGTATTTCCCCTACTAGTATTGCGTGGTCCTGTATTTCCCCTGCTAGTAGTGCCCAGGCCTGTATTTCCCCTGCCTGTATTTCCTCTACAAGTAGTGCCCGGGCCTGTATTTCCCCTACTAGTAGTGCCCGGGCCTGTTCTTCCCCTACTAGTAGTGCCCGGGCTTGTATTTTCCCTACTAGTATTGCGTGGTCCTGTATTTCCCCTGCTAGTAGTGCCCAGGCCTGTATTTCCCCTGCCTGTATTTCCTCTACTAGTAGTGCCCGGGCCTGTATTTCCCCTACTAGTAGTGCCCGGGCCTTTATTTCCCCTACTAGTAGTGCCCGGGCACTATGCAAAATGACAAGTGTGCGCTCTTATAAAATGTAAATGTTTTTTTATTGAGTTGTACTATTCTTATAATTAATATTGATGATTGAACAGTAGAAAAACTAATGGGACGCCTCGAGTGTTTAAAAAAATCAAGGTTGCCATGTGTCCCTTTAAAGATTGATATTCCAGATGTTATTTTGAAATCTATGCATAATTTAGGTTATGTCTGTTTAGATATTTCATGAAGGTGGTTGTGAGTATATTTTCATGATAAAGCAACATTGTCTATATTTTAACACTTGGGTGTACAGGTATATGCTATTAGCTATTTAACTACTGGTCGTATATCTTTTATTCAATTATTATAACCCCAGCCCATTGCCAGGGTTCTAAAATCAAATTTACATGTATAGAGCTTCTATATGTGTAAAATCTTTCAGTGATTTACAAACTTTTCGTAAGATAAATCTGTGCAGCAAATGGAAATGCCCATATCCTGTTTTAAAACAAATTTGATCTTGACAGTCATATTTAAATCATAGTTAAGTTTTTAAGTTTCAAGCCATTTTCCCCTGTTGTAAATATATATTAACTGTTTTTAAAGTTGAACTTTTCTTTCATTATTTGAAAATAAATAAAAAGGATATTGATAAATGTTAACTAAAAATTTTTAAAGGGAAGTAATAAATAAATTAATCTTTTTCTGCAGGGTGTGTGTAAACTAGCAGACACTGATGATACGAAACATGCCTACAGAAGGATAGATTTACGTCTCATTCCCTACGACCAGTATTACTGTGCCCTTCTATACTTCACGGGTAGTGATATGTTCAATAAAAACATGAGGGGACACGCCCTCGAGCAGGGGTTTACCCTCAATGAATACAGCATCCGACCAGTAGGAAGCACAGGTAATATCAGAAATATCGTTACTAAAAGTCGACGGTGACGTTTGATGTTTGTCTGCAGTCTTGTCTTGTCGTGCCCTCAATGGTTTATTCTCTTGTTGCTCTGGCTTCTGCTAAGTCACTGAGTACCTTCTTTGTGGCTTTCTAGGCTATTGTTTTTTAGCTTGACTGATCAAAGATCAGCAGAGCTTATGCCGTGGTGCGGCGTCCGTCTGTCTAAACTTTTTTTTGTGGCGACTACTCCTCTGAAACTACTCATCGGATTTCATGAAACTTCACAGGAATGTTGCTCTTGGTGTCTAGTTGATCCTAGCAAAAATTCATGGCAGTCGTGCACGAAAATTGCCCGTAGGGGCACCTGGGGTCTTCCTCCACCAATCGAAGCTGGAAAGTCGCCATATGACCTTAGCTGTTGGTGCGACTATAAAATCCAATTCAATTCAATTCAGGTCGGTCGGAAATTCAAGATGGCTGCCACAGCTAAAAATAGATTTTAAAAAATGTGATTTTGTGGCGACTACTTCTCAAAAACCGTAAGTGCTATTGATTTGGAACCTTTACCAAAATGACTGGCACGACATGTTGTTGATCCTAACCAAAGTTCAATTTGATTGGATGTCAAACCTGGCTGCTTGCCATAGAGTTACATAGAGTTATATAGGAAAAACTTGTGCCGACTACTCCTCTGAAACTACTCGATGGAATTTCATGGAACTTGACAGGAATGTTGCTCTTGATTTCTAGTTGATCCTAGCAAAATTCATATCGGTAGAAAATTCAAGATGGCCGCCACTGCTAAAAATAGATTTTAAAAATGTGACTTTGTGGTGACTACTTCTCAAAAACCGTAAGTGATATTGAATTGGATCCTTTACCAAAATGACCAAAATGACCGGTGTGACATGTACTTGGTCCTAACCAAAATTCATTTTGATTGGATGTCAAACATGGCCCCAGCGGCCGAAATTCAAGATGGCCACCAAGGCTAAAAATATGTTTTATTTTGTGGCGACTACTTCTGAAAAACATAATTGCTGTTGATTTGAAACCTTTACCAAAATGACTGGCATGACATGTAGTTGGTCCTAACCAAAGTTCATTTTGATTGGCCATCTTTGTTTACATCGAGTTATATAGGAAAAACTTGTGGCGACTACTCCTCTGAAACTGCGTAAATGATTTTCATTAAATTTCCCAGAAATGTTGCTCTTGATGTCTTGTTGAGTCTAGCAAAAATTCAGGTCGGCCAGAAATCCAAGATGGCTGCCAGTTAAAAATAGATTTAAAAAATGCCACTTCGTTGCGCCTTCTTCTCAAAAACCGTAGGTGATATTGAATTGAAACCTTTACCAAAGTGACTGTTGTGACATATATTTGGTTCTAATCAAGACTCATTTCGATTTGATGTCAAAAATCAGTTAAAACCAATTCCTCTTTTAAAATATCCACCCACTTTTTTAAATATAGTATTAGGGAATTTTATAAGCACTGAAAGAGGCAAATATCTCCACTTATAACTGTATGGTGTTATCTGAACATTAAATTAAGCCATGAAGCGACACAGAGCTTGAAATAAAATAAACACTGTATTATTATATTTTTAGCTCGACTATTCGAAGAATAAGATAGCTTATGTCGGCGTTGGCATCGGTGTACCACATTTAGGTTTGTGTGTAAGCTGTGTTTACAAGTCTATTTACAAGTCTATTTCTCTTACATTTCTTATCCTAGCACAACCAAAATTGGTCATGGGCTTCCTTATAACATTATCTTAAGGACTGCGTAAGCAATTCTGGAAAATATCGAAACTTGGCAAGGATGATCAGTACCAAGCCTAGTTGTGCATATCATCACGATGTTCCGGTTGAATGATCTTTGCAGAGTTATGGCCCTTCAAAGGTTTTACTACACAAACTTGTCCGGGCTAGTTCTCCTGAACTCCTGGCCGGATATCAGAGAAACATTGTAGGGATGATCAGTACCGAGCCTAGTTTTGCATATCACCGATTTTGGTGGAGTTAAGGCCCTTTACAGGTTTTAATACACAAACTTTGTCCGGACTAGTGCTGCTGAACCTCTGGCTGAATTTCAACGTAACTTTTTAAGGATGATCAGTATCAAGCCTTGTTGTGCATGTCATTGCTGTGTTCCGGTTGAATGGTTTTTGGCAGAGTTGTGGCCCTTTATAGGTTTTTGTGCACTTTGTACAGACTAGTTCTCTTGAAACCGGCGTCTCCCTGGCTAAATGGTTAACAACATTGCATTGTAAATCTTCGCCTCTCGCCGCTGCAGGTGCGAATCCCACTGGGAGCTCGACTTGTCAGTGAGGAAGTGTCGATTCTTACGGATGGCGGGAGGTGTACAGTACTGGTTCTACAGGAAAAGTGGGTGGTCTGCCTCCTTCACAAAAAATCGACTCGTATATAACCTTACATGTGTTGAAAATGACATAAAACACCAAACAAACAAAACAAAAATCTCCTGAACCCCCGGCTGGATATCAACGGAACATGGCAAGAATGATCAGTACCAAGCCTAGTTGCGCAAGTCATTGCCATGTTCCGGTTTAATGATTTTTATTATGGCTCATACACAAACTTTATCCAGACTAGTTTTCCTGAACCTCTGGTTGGATTTCACGAAAATTTGCAGGAATGATCAGTACCAAAAATAACTATGAAAGTCGAACAGGAATTGCAGCCCCAACAGAATACAGTCAAACGTTAAAGGATGAAACTGAATCTATGAAAGTCATACAAGCCTAGTTGCATATATCGTTGTCGTGTTCGATGATATTTGGTGGAGTTGTGACTCTTTAAATTTTTTAAATACATAAACTTTATCCAGTCAAGTTCTCGTCAACCACCATTCAGCTTTCAACCAAGCTTATATCATTGTCTTGTTCCAGTTCAATCATTTTTGGTGGAGTTTTCCTATATACTTCTCTTGATGTGCTGCCTGGATTTCCATGTAACTTGGTAGGAATGACCATTACCAAACGTAGTTGTCTTCGTCGGGTTCCAGTGTAATGATTTTTGGTGGTTTGATGGTCCTTTCTGTTGGGCATTCATCTGTTTTTACTAAAAACAACCCCTAGTTATTTAAAATGGGTTTTGGCCGCCTGCATAAAGGGGCCCCTCTACTGGCGGTCAAAACCTGTTTTATACAATTGTTGTTCCGTAGTCCCAAAATAACCATACCAAATTAGGGCTGTTTGTTTAAATTGTTAGCACGGATCAAGGGTTTAAGTTTCTGTTGTGTATATTGTTGTTTTGTGTTGTTTTTTTTGCAATGTTTTAAAAAAAGTACTGGTTGGAATTTTATGACGACAACCCTCGATATAAGAGCCATTTTAGCCAGTAGAGCATCCACCTGCCCTCTTGGGTCTCTTGTTCATGTTTATCAAACCTTTAACATATGAATATTTTAGATGTGTTGTTTTAAAACTGAATATTTAAAGGGGCACTTGAGCATGTTGAATTTTATATTTTAAGCATTTAAATTAGCATCTCCATTTATTAGTCAAGTATCATTTTAACTTTAAACCTTTCTTGCATATAATTAAATATATGTTTTGAGTTATTCTGCCAGATGTTTAAATATATACTGAGGGAAAAAGTTTAGCAAGTTGTTTAGATGAAATAATACTGTATAGAAGATATACCGACATTTTGGGACTTTACGCTCTTGACCCCTACGTTCATTTATTCGTTACGTCATTAAAATGTTCGACTGTTATTGATGTGTGTTGGAAAAGGTCAAAATGGGATATTGGCCAAAATTTCTATGACCTTTGCAGGTTGGAGTGAAAAAGAATAACTATTCAACTCAAAAATGTGAAATACTTGTGTTGAACATTTGTAGGTGTCCCAGGTGAACCACTGCCCGTCACATCAGAAGAAGACATCTTCGATTACATCGGCATGTCCTACAAGAAGCCATCTCAGAGAAATGCCTGATGTTGTTTGCATCAGTTCTTTCTAAATTGCTCGGGTGTTCAGTTCCGAGTGCTGGATCAACCGATACATCATAATAAGGAACATTAAACATGCACAGTTCAACAATGGCATTTGGCTTGAAAAGAACATCTGGACTGGACTGTTTAGTTTATTGTTTGATTACATAATTGTAGAAAAGGAACTGTGTTAATAGGACATAATTAATTATAGAAAAGCAGTGTTAGATTAAAGTAGCTATTCCACCAACAGCCAAATTTTACAACATATGTACACCGTTACACCGTTATTTTGAGAAACGAACCCTATAGACACAATTATAAACAGCTTTAACCAGTCGGGCCAAACCCAAAAACTGGAGGTCGAATTGTGAGTTGCTAACTCAATTCATTATTTGCTCACGGGTGGTATGGTTTTCTGGTACAATTTTGCCGTTATTTGGGGGGTTAGTTTAATTGTAGAAAATGAACAATGTTAGATTAATTGTATGTTTTAATAATTGCTTCGTACAATTTTAGTTTTAAATATAATGAAATACTTACGCAATTAAGCTATGATTTATATATGTAAAATAAAAGTAATTACTATAGATTAAATTGTATACCATCTATAAATTGCCACTTGTGAAAGGTTCAAGGACTGGAGGCAGTCTGGAAGAATAATGGGTGTTAATCCAAATATGAATGAAACTGGAAATGGACTTTATAGGCGCACCAACATCTAAGGTTAGTATGGGGACTTTTCAGCTTCCATTGGTGGAGGACGACCCCATGTGCCACTCCGGGCAATTTTCGTGCACGGGCAGGCACCTTTGTAGAACCACCGATGTTCCACAAGCCAGCTAGATAGCTTCTTCAATGTGCATGTGCAATAAACTAAACCCCATGATCCGCGAGATCTTTTAGTTGTTAATGAAATATTTGTCTGCAAATTTAGATGCGACAGCTAGTTAGCGCTATTGGCCAAGGGCCAGCAGAGCTTATGGGATGGTGTGTTGTCTGTCTTCCGTCCGTCAACATTTTTCTTCAAACGACTACTCCTCAGAAACCGCTTGGTTAATTTTGACCAAACTTCACATGGATGATCCTTAGATGAATGCTTTTTAGATTTGTTAAAATTAGGTCAGCGCTACATCCAAGATGGCTACCATATATGGTCGAAACCTTAAAAAATCTTCTCCAGAACCGCTGGACAGATTTCAACAGTTTTTCTTTTAAAATGATCGCCAACGCCTAGACTATCAAGTTTGTTCAAATAAAGTCCCTGGGGTCAAAAATGGCCGTGCCCCGGGAGTCCAAAGTTTGTATATTGAGGTTTTGTATGTTTTTCATATAGACATATAGGAAAAAACTTTAAAAAATCTTCTTCTCTGAAACCACAAGGTACAGAGCGCTCATGTATTACATGTAGCATCAGCTTATGGTCCTCTACTAAGTTTGTTCAAATGGTGACCCTGGGGTCAAATTTGTCCCCGCCCCGGGGGTCACAGTTTTACATAGACTTATATAGGATTTTTTTTAAAAAAATCTTCTTCTCGGAAACTACAACAGCCAGAGGTTTGATATTTTGCATTTACTATAAGCTGGTAAAGGACCATAGGGTCACATTTGGCCCCGCCCCAAGGGTCACATGTTTTATATAGACATGTATAGGGAAAAACTTAAAAAATCTTCTTCTCTGAAACTGCAAGAGCCAGAGGTTTAATATTTTGCATTTGCTATAAGCTTGTGGTCCTCTATAAAGTTTGTTCAAATGCTGACCCAGGGGTCACATTTGGCCCCACCCTGGGGGTCACAGTTTTACATAGGCTTGTATAGGGAAAATCTGAAAAAGTTCTTCTTCTCTGGAACCACATGGCACAGAGCTCTCATGTACTACATGTAGCATCAGCTTATGGTCCTCTACTAAGTTTGTTCAAATGGTGACCCTGGGGTCAAATTCGTCCCCGCCGCGGGGTCACAGTTTTACATAGACTTATATAGGATTTTTTTTTTTAAATCTTCTTCTCGGAAACTACAAGAGCCAGAGGTTTGATATTTTACATTTATTATAAGCTTATGGTCCTTTTCAAAGTTTGTTCAAATGGTGACCCTGGGGTCACATTTGGCCCCGCCCCAAGGGTCACATGTTTTACATAGACATGTATGGGGAAAAACTTAAAAAATCTTCTTCTCTGAAACTGCAAGAGCCAGAGGTTTAATATTTTGCTGTTGCTATAAGCTTATGGTCCTTTACCAATTTTGTTCAAATGCTGACCCTGGGGTCACATCTGGCCCGGCCCCGGGGGTAACAGTTTTACATCAATGCTTGTTTTAAATTTTTTAATTTCTTTATTATTTTTTTTTATTTTTGATATTTTTTTTTTTTTTTGATTTGATTTTTTTTTATCTCTACTGGCCAACTTGGAAAACCAGCCAGATCGGACCAGTAATGACGGAGTTATGGCTCTTGATATAGTTAAAAATGCTATATTTTGCCTCTTTAAGACGATAGTCACTCGCTTCATTGATATCATAAGAGCCATATTAGCCAGTAGAGCGTGGGCCTCTTGTTTTTGTTGTACAAATCTTAAATATTAATTCATGTATTTAAGGCTCGGACAAGTACATATTTGACTTAACAAAGACCATCCCAGTTGTCAGGGTTTCCAGTCCATACATTTGCATTAACAATTAAATCAAAGGTAATACAGGCATAATGCACATTTCATATGAAACGGACACAAACATCTCTTCCCAGATTGCCTCTAGTTCCTTTAAAGATGAATGGCCACCCTTTTTGTAGTATTACCAATTAACAAATTTAACTCTTAAACATCATATGAACATTTCTTGATAGTCCCGGAGAGAAACATATTTAAATCCGCTACTAAGTTGTATGTACAAATAAGTATTATTTGCAGGACGTAGATACTACTTTTACCAATGTGTGACTGCACTGGGAAATGAGGTAAATCTGATTTACCTGTGGATTAATTTACCTGTTCAGTTTTCTACATCAAGTAAAATATTATTCTCGCTTTTCAATTGCAATGTGTGAATTGTAAATATCTATTGTTGTGTATTAGATTTAAATAAACATAAACGTTCATGGCCAGAGAACTTCTAAGATAAAAAATTGAAACATTGACCTTAATTATTGGGGTGGGGATCTGCATGTCTATTGTCATCAGTTGTTCAAAGATCGATTAACTTAACCGAGCGTTCTCAAAATTTCAAATCTCTCTGAATTTTCGATAAATGAATATTTCAACCAGAAATTTAGCATGCAAGAAGAAATGCAAATTAAAAAATGTTAGTAGTAAAAAAAAATTCATGAGAAGATGTACTTTGAAAGCGACACTAACCAAGGATTAAGCTAACCGATTTTTTAACAACAGGTGTTTATAGTAGAATGATGGAGCTTCATGGATTGTTTGACCTTTATATATGGTGGAGCTTCATGGATTGTTTGACCTTGACCTTTATATATGGGTGTCACGAAGAAGTGCATTTTTTTTTTTGATCCAATGCACTTTTCACGACAACAGATGACCTTTGAACCAACCTGGAGATTTATGATAGTGTTAATACAGAGTGATGGAAATATCAAGAAATGAAACAAGAGGCCCAAGAGGGCCTGTGAACGCTCTACTGGCTCAAGATAAAGTTTATGCATAAGGGGCCATAAGTCTTTCAAAAATCATTCAACTGGAACATGGTGGTGATATAGGCAACTAGGCTTGGTACTGATCATCCCTGCAAAGTTTCGCTGAAATCCAGCCAGAGGTTCTGGAAAACTAGTCTAGACAAAGTTAGTGTATTAAAACCTTTAAGGGCTCATAACACTGCCAACATTCATTGAACCAGAAAATTACAGGTGCAACTAGGCTTAGTACTGATTATCCTCGCCGAAATTCGCTGAAAGCTGGCAAAGAGTTCAGCAAGGGCCACAACTCCGGTGTTACTGTTTCGATTCAGCTGGTTTTCGAACTTGTTTGAACTATCATTGGTATTAACAATCTATGCAAGTTTGGTAACGATCAAATAATAAATGAAGGTGCTAGAGCGTTCACAAGACAGAAAATAGCAATTTTCAGAAAAAACAAGGGCCGTAACTCCGGTGTTACCGATCCGATTTGGCTGTTTTTCGAAATTGTACGAGCTTTCACTGTGCAAGTTTGGTAAAGATCAAATAATAAATGAAGGTGCTAGAGTGTTCACAAGGCTTAATATGGCATTTTTCAGCAAAACAAGGGCCATAACTCCGGTGAATTAATCCGATCTGGCTGGTTTTCAAACTTGTTCGAGCTTTCAATGATATAAAGAAACTGGCAAAGTTTCATAAAGATTTGATTAATATTGAAGGCCCTAGAGTGTTCAAAAGGCAAAAGTTAACGACGGACAACTCGCCATCCCATACGCTCGGCTGACCTTCGGCTAGTGAAAAAAAAATTATACCCATGTAAAGTTTTCTGCGGACGGACTCGTGCAAGACGATGGACGATTCCATTTTGTTTGTGCCTACATATAAAAACGTTCTTCCAAAAGGCACACAACAGACTGTATCCTACTTATAATTACTATGCTAAATGCGCCGTCCTCTACCTGAACCTTAATATTTAACTAGCAAAAAGATCATTCAAAACACCTACCGTATGATGTAAATACTTAGTTTTAAGTACTTCCTGTTCTGGAACACTTCGATATATTAAAGTTGCACTTTATTTTAATATATCTGTTCATCAAGGCTGGACATTTTTTATGCGCGAGTATTTTGAATCATTAACACAAACGTTTGTTGAAAAGTGGGGGGGAAAATCCACCGAATTACGGTAGAGTGTTCTCTCCGTGAAGTAGGAACGATTTTATAGATTAAAATTCTTCATAGATGAGGTGCTTCAGTCAGACAATGAATTGTTGATTTATGGCACAAGCAACAACAGCAACTCCCAGAGACGATCCAGAAATTCGGATCACCATATCAGGTAATGCAGTGCAAGTAAAAGTGGAATTTCTATCAATCTTGTAAAATAGGCATTTATGACTGGAGGCTGGGTAATATGTATATTATAGTTCAGAATACCTCATCAAAATAGCAAGTGCTATACATTTATTTAAAAAGTACATGTAATACTGAAAAACAGATCAACAACTCATTATATGAGCTTAATATTTTTGTACAAATACATATTTAAATCGGAAGGGGTGGAACTCCCATCTTGTCCAGTTTGTTCTCAGAAGATGGCAAAATGCATGTTGTCAATAAGGAAAATTGAGTGGAAACCGTTTTTCTATATTTAGTAACGGTGACCTGGATCCCAAATGCAATCTCAGGCTTCCTTTCCATTTAAGATACCTACACAGCAAGTTTCGTTCCAATATCTCTACTGGCTAAAACAACTCCTATAGATTTAGATAGATATAGCTAGATATAGCTCTCTTCTCCTATAGATTTAACGAAGGAAAATACAATATAGCATTTTTCAACAAATCAAGGGTCATAACTCTGTTATTACTGACAAGATCTAGCTGGTTTTCGAAATTGTCCAAGATTTCATTGATATACCGCGCTTTGCACAACTAGACATCATACTGAGGCTTCCTGCCAAATTTCGTAGAAATCCAACGAGCCGTTTAAGAGGAGTAGCGCCGACAAGAAATTTAAAATAACAAGAGGTCAATGACCTTGAAGCTCTACTGATAGATTTTGATAGCTAGGTGAAGTGAAGTTTCATAAAAACTGTCAAGTAGTTTCAGAGGAGTAGTCGCTACAAGTTGAAGTTTTTACTATATAACTCTAGGTAAACAAAGATGGCCACTGGCAGCCATGTTTAATGTCGAATCAAAATAATTTTTGACAAGGATCAACATTTTGTCATGCTGATCATTTCAGAAAAAGTCCCATATCAATATCACTTACAGTTTTCAAGAAGTAGTCGCTACAAACTTGTTTTTAAAAATCTATGTTTAGCTGTGGTGGCCATCTTGAATTTCCAGCCGACCTGAAATTGTGCTAGGATCAACTAGACATCAAGAGCAACATTCCTGTGAAGTTTCATGAAAATCCATCTCAGTAGTTTCAGAGGAGTAGTCACTACACATTTTTACTATACAAACTCTTATGTAAACAAAGATGGCCACTGGCAGCCATGTTTAACGTCGAATCAAAATAATGTTTGACTAGGATCAACATAATGTCATGCTGATCATTTTAGAAAAAGTCCCATATCAATATCACTTCTAGTTTTCAAGAAGTAGTCGCTACAAACTTATTTTTTAAAAATCTATTTTTAGCTGTGGCGGCCATCTTGAATTTCTGGCCGACCTGAAATTTTGCTACGATCAATTGGACATCAAGAGCAACATTCCTGTAAAGTTTCATGAAAATCCGCCAAGTGGTTTCAGAGGAGTAGTCGCTACAAGTTTTTACTATATAACTCTATGTAAACAAAGATGGCCACTGGCAGCCATGTTTAACGTCGAATCAAAACGATTTTTGACAAGGACCAACATCATGTCATGCTGATCATTTTAGAAAAAGTCCCATATCAATATCACTTATAGTTTTTAAGGAGTAGTCGCTACAAACTTGTATTTTAAAAATCTATTTTTAGCTTTGGCTGCCATCTTGGATTTTGCATCAACATGAATTTTTGCTAGGATCAACTAGACTTCATGGGCAACATTTCTGTAAAGTTTCATGAATATCCATCCAGTAGTTTCAGAGGAGTAGTCGCTACAAGTTTTTACTATATAAATCTATGTAAACAAAGATGGTCGCTAGCGGCCATGTTTAAAGTCGCATCGAAATAAATTTCGACAAGGATCAACATATGTCATGCTGATCATTTTAGAAAACGTCCCATATCAATATCACTTACAGTTTTCAAGAAGTAGTCGCTACAAATTTATTTATTTTAAATCTATTTTTAGCCGTGGTGGCCATCTTGAATTTCCGGCCAGCCTGAAATTTTTTTAGGATCAACTAGACATCAAGAGCAACATTCCTGTGAAGTTTCATGGACATCCGTCAAGTAGTTTCAGAGGAGTAGTCGCTACAAGTTTTTACTATATAACTCTATGTAAACAAAGATGGCCACTGGCAGCCATGTTTAACGTCGAATCAAAACGATTTTTGACAAGGACCAACATCATGTCATGCTGATCATTTTAGAAAAAGTCCCATATCAATATCACTTATAGTTTTCAAGGAGTAGTCGTTACAAACTTGTATTTTAAAAATCTATTTTTAGCTTTGGCGGCCATCTTGGATTTTGCATCAACATGAATTTTTGCTAGGATCAACTAGACTTCATGGGCAACATTTCTGTAAAGTTTCATGAATATCCATCCAGTAGTTTCAGAGGAGTAGTCGCTACAAGTTTTTACTATATAAATCTATGTAAACAAAGATGGCCGCTAGCGGCCATGTTTAAAGTCGCATCGAAATAAATTTCGACAAGGATCAACATCATGTCATGCTGATCATTTTAGAAAAAGACCCATATCAATATCACTTATAGTTTTCAAGAAGTAGCCGCTACAAACTTGTATTTTAAAAATCTATTCTTAGCTTTGGCGGCCATCTTGGATTTCACATCAACATGAATTTTTGTTAGGATCAACTAGACTTCATGGGCAACATTTCTGTAAAGTTTCATGAATATCCATCCAGTAGTTTCAGAGGAGTAGTCGCTACAAATAAAAGTTTACGGACAGACAGACGGACGGACGGACGGACGCCGCACTACGGCATAAGCTCTGCTGATCTCTGATCAGTCGAGCTAAAAATGTCAAAGGGCCATAACTCCGTCAAAAATCAGCAAACTGGAACAAAAGCGTTATATGCACAACTAGACATTTTACCGATGCTTCCTGCCAAGTTTCGTCGAAATTCAACAAGGCATTTAGGATGAGTAGCGCCGACAAGAAATTATAAAGTAAGTGTCAAGTAATTAAAAAGATAATGAAAAACATGAGGTCAATGACCTTGAAGCTCTACTGATTGATTTTGATTTCAGGAAGTAGTCGCTACAGACTTGTTTTTTGAAAAATTATTTTTAGCCGTGGCGGCCATCTTGAATTTCCGGCCGACCTGAAATTTTGCTAGGATCAATAAGACATCAAGAGCAACATTCCTGTGAAGTTTCATGAAAATCCGTCAAGTAGTTTCAGAGGAGTAGTTGCTACAAGTTTTCATTATATAACTCTATGTAAACAAAGATGGCCGCTGGCAGCCATGTTTAACGTCGAATCAAAACGATTTTCGACAAGGACCAACATCATGTCATGCTGATCATTTTAGAAAAAGTCCCATATCAATATCACTTATAGTTTTCATGAAGAAGTCGCTACAAACTTGTTTTTTAAAAACCTATTTTTAGATCTGGCGGCCATCTTGGATTTCACATCAACATGAATTTTTGCTAGGATCAACTAGACTTCATGGGCAACATTTCTGTAAAGTTTCATGAAAATCCATTCAGTAGTTTCAGAGGAGAAGTCGCTACAAAAAAAAGTTTACGGACAGACAGACGGACGACGGACGCCGCACCACGGCATAAGCTCTGCTGATCTCTGATCAGTAGAGCTAAAAACTGTTGAAATCTGTCTAGCGGTTCTGGAGAAGAAGATTTTTTAAGGTTTCGACGATATATGGTAATGGCAGCCATCTTGGATGTAGCGCTGACCTAATTTTAACAAATCTAAAAAGCATTCATCTAAGGATCATCCACGTGAAAATTAGCCAAGCGGTTTCTGAGGAGAAGTCGTTTGAAGAAAAGTTAACGGACGGACGACGGAAGACGGACAACACACCATCCCACAATATGAACTGATCATGCTTTTGATCTGATTAATCGATTACAATTTTTCATGATCAACTTTACTCGGTTGTTGAAAATTATGGCTTATAGACTGAAAAAGGCTTACACTTGTCTTTTATAGCAGCCATGCTTAATCGATTAATGATCGATCATCGGTCGGTTAAATATTCTGATGATCGCGATTCCCAACATTAGACACATGGCAATCTTGAATTTTACATCGAGCATTAAAATTAGTACCTTGATGTATTAATCCTATATCATCTTGACTTTAAACCTGCTTGCATATAATTAAATAAAAATTAGAAATTTCATTTGTCTTCATTATTTTACCAAATGTTTTAATATATTGTTGGTGCAGTATAATATATAGTTAGTAATATGTAAAAACAATTTGCTTTGGACAATTCTAATAATTAATATTGATGATTGAAGAAATGCAGGTTTTGTAGGAAAACTAACAAGACGCCGCGAGTTTTTAAAATATCAAGATTGCCACATGTTCCTTTATAAAAGCGGCCCAAGAGGGTCTGAAGACGCTCTACTTGTATGATGTGATTCAAAAACATATAACGCCATGTAAACTTTGGGTTATCGTGGCGGCCATTTTGAATATTTGACGACGACGAAAAACACAAACTTGATAGAGGCCAACAACAGGAACATGCATATGATATTTAACTAGAATGGTAATATGTCGTTTAATAAATGTCCTTAAATTTGACCTAAGTTTAGCCATGGTGGCCATCGTGGATGACTGGAGCCCTCCCAAGTAACATTGTGATGAAGTTTCATCAAAATCCTTCAAGCGATTTCAGGAGATGTCAGAGGAGTTGTCGATTTTATAAAATTGCTAACAGACGGACAGACAGACGAAAAGTGATCGCATGAGCCAGTCGAGCTAAAAATCAAAAAAAAGCTTTTGCTGAAACAAACGCCCCAAAACAATAAAAAATTTGACAACGCATTCCCCACCCACATCCCACTTTTCTTTCCCCTCAAAAAGGCTACACAAAAAGAACAGAAATGAGGTATATAAAACATTGTAAACTTGGATCGACTATTAAGGGGTCTATAAAGTGTACACATATCTGGAATCATAAGACAACTCGGAGACAAACTTCAATGCAATTATTTTATTCATTTGTCAGAATATTATACAATGTATGCATTCTCTACAATGAGGGAAATGCGAAGCATTTTGTCACATAACGAGGAAATGAAGAGAGAATGAAGCACATGCCATATAATTAATCATCATGTAGAAGTACCTTGATACACAGCCCACTCTGCCAGTATCACAAAAATCAAGACATAAACATCAAATCAGTCTTCTGCAACATTACGGGAGTATACATTAACCATTAATTGTACAATTGTGCAGCATTACCACAATTTTTGTATCTAGTCTAAGTCAAAATGTGTGCTTTTGGAGTTGAAAATTCAGACCATTCAGTCAATGTAAAAGTTGCCCATCAAATAAATATGCACAAATACGAACTTCAACTTTCTTTTTAATATAGCAATCTGAATGTCAGACCCGGACAATGTACAACATCATCATCACAGCCTGAATGAAAATTAAGCCATTCAAATTTCTGTTTGAACAATCAATATACCTGCTGAGTTTTAAACTCCAAAAGCTTGAAACACAATTATTTTACCATTTTACAGAAATATGCCTGTATAGGCATGTTTTACACATTTACCAATTGCCTACAATACTCCTATGTGTCTCTCTATGGTGTAACATTTTGGGAAAAGTAAAATCTAACATATCTACTGTCCTGATCAAGAAGCACAGTATCCAAATACACGGTGAAGAATATATTCAACCGGCCGACCACAATCAATTCAGTTGACAGTTGTGACTCGACGTTGACATTTGGGATCCTCTGTTGCCATTTTGGATACACCACCGACATCTAGGATTCTTCGGCCCCTTCACGTACGTCACTTATGCCAGTTCCACATCTGTTAACAAGACATTATGCAGTCAGTATCTGCCAAGCAAACTTAAGTTACAGATAAAGTTCATACAACCACCTACATCAATGCCCATGGCATCTACTATAAGCAACCAAATTCTATTCTCCTGCATGGCATTTGCTCCATATTGATATTTAGCAACCACCTATCTAACGCACCCAAATAATGCATTTCATACCAAAAAACACAGCCAACTTGCAACAGTAACACAAGTGGATCAGATAAGAAGTCTAGTAAATCAAAATACAATTACTGTAACCATGTACCCAGGGGCATGCTAAAATTTAAAGCCAGGAACACCATCTAAACAAACTTTAGCTTATGGTACATGCAGAATATTAGACCTATAAAATATTTATTTTTTTACAAATTTCCAATATCTCTTGTGTAAAACTTATCCCCAGGGGCTGGGCCCATTTTTGACCTTTGAACAAACTTAGTAGTGGACTATACAATTATGCTAAATACAATATATGAGATACATGCCTTGTGGTTTCAGAGAAGATCTTCAATTTTTACCTTGTAAAACATACAAATTCTCTGTACCCGTATACAAACTATGGACAGAGGGGAGTGACCATATTTTATCCTAGAGACTTCATTTGAACAAACTTGACAGTATATGGGCTGACATCCACAAATGAAATAAAGAACAAGAGGCCCAAGAGGGCCTGTGGATGCTCTACTGGCTCAAGCTAAAGTTTGTATAAGGGTCCATAACGCTTGTCAAAAATCATTCAACCAGAACATGGTGATGACATGCACAAGGCTTGGTACAGATCTTGCTGAAATCTGGCCAGAGGTTCAGGAGAACTAGTCTGTACAAAGTTAGCATTTAAAACCTTTGTACAAAGTTAGCATTTAAATCCTTTAAAGGGTCATAACTGCGCCAAAATGCAGTCAACTGGAACACATTGATGATATGCGCAACTATGCTTGGTACTATTCATCCCCGCCAAGATTCGTTTAAATACGTCCTGGGGATCAGGAGAATTAGTCGGGAACAAAGGTTGTGTATTAAAACCTTTAAAGGGCCATAACTCCGCCAAATCATTCAACCGGAACACAGTGACAATATGTACAACAAGAGGCTTGGTACTGATCATCCCTGCAAAGTTTCACTGAAATCCGGCTAAATGAAGGTTCTATCATTTACCAGAAGTAAAATACAGCATCTTTGAAATAAATCAAGGGCCATAACTTCGGTGTTGCTAATCCGATTTGGTTGGTTTTCAAACTTGCCCAAGCTTTCATTGATAGTAACAATCTAGTAAAGTTTGGCAAATATCGAACGAGAAATGAATTGAATTGGATTTTATAGTCGCACCAACAGCTAAGGTCATATGGCGACTTTCCAGCTTCCACTGGTGGAGGAAGACCCCACGTGCCCCTCCGGGCAATTTTCGTGCACGGGCGGGCACCTGGGTAGAACCACCGATGTTCCGCAAGCCAGCTGGATAGCTTCCTCACATAAAGATTCCTAGGCCCCTGAGGGATCGAACCTACAGCGGTGAGGGGCAAGTGATTGCAAGTCAGGGACTCTAACCACTCGGCCACGGACGCCCCGAACGAGAAATGAAGGTGATATCTTCTTAACGAGGCAAAATAAATGATTTTTAACTAAACCAATAGCCGTAACTCAAGCTTTCATTAATACAACAATCTGGTAGAGTTCGGATATAAAATGAAGGCCCTATCATGTTAACGAGGCAAAAGGTAACGGATGGACGACGGACAACTCGCCATCCCATAAAAACTAGATATCTGTTAAGTGGTTCTTGAGTTGTATTTTTTAAGGTTTCAACCTTTTATAGTAAACGACCATCTCGGAAGTTTATGAGGCCAAAGTGAGATGCACTGGTGGGCAAAAAATTGGGACTAGCATTTAATAAGTTAATAACAGCTGTGATTTCAAACCTACATACAGACCACACTACCATCACCGACACAAACACAGTGGCTGCTGCTCAGTATGGCAGTGCCTCCTATAGAACACGGTAATACCTTTGTCTTGCCACTCACCCCCGTGTCCTGCATATCTTCAGAGTTTGGGGGTTCCACAGAGGTGCTCCACATGTTCTGCATGCCATCACCACCACCACTGCCAAACCCTGTGTTTGGATAAGGGCCTCCGACACCATTAAACAGTGGCATGGGCGGCATACAACCACTCTAAAATAAACATGTACAATGTTATCATAAGGTGTCTACCTTTTAAAGTCCCTATCCTGCCATCAACAGGCAAATTTTACAACAGATGTACACCACTTTTAAACCTACTGACAATGAGGTACAACTGACATATTTTCAAAACTTTACAGATGGACTTAACCGGCCAGGCTAAAACCCAAAACTGGAGCATCGAATCATAGATATTTCAAGAACCCGTGAATAAACCTTTACTTTTAATCAGCACATATACATTATAATATGACCTGAACACCTGGATGGAGTTTTGATAGACGGTTTTATAGTGTAATTTTGCCGTTATGTGGTGGGTTAGTTTCTTTTAAGACGTCCATTCTATAAAACAACCAGAAAGAGGGAAAAAAATACTCAACAAGACAGGTCACACTTTGTATAAAGTGGCAAATGACCCCTAAAAGGAAAGGTTTTCTTTTAATAATTCCTACCTTGTTAAAATGTTAATGGTTATATATATATATATGAGCACAACACACCTCCTGATCCACCTACACATTTGTGTAGTGTGATAAAAATGCCCTTATGTAAGTTTCTTACCTGTGCGTCTGGTCTGATGGATCACAAGAATTTCTTACCTGTACATAAGGTGGAAAACTCTGGTCTGACAAACCATTAGTATCTCTTACCTGTACATGAGCAGGAGCTCTGGATTTGACAAAACATTAGTATCTCTTACTGTACATAAGCAGGAAAACTCTGGTCTGACCATTGGAATGTCTAAGATGTACTACACAAGCAGGAAAACTCTGGTCTGACAGACCATTAGAATCTCTAACATGTACATGAGCAGGAAAACTTTGGTCTGACAGACCATTAGTATACCTTACCTGTACATAAGCAGGAAACTCTGGTCTGATAAGACCATTATAATCTCTTACCTGTACATAAGCAGGAAAACTCTGGTCTGAAGACCATTAGAATCTCTTACCTGTACATAAGCAGGAAACTCTGGTCGGACACACGATTAGAAAATTACCTGTACATAAGCAGGAAAACTAGGGTCTGTCAGATCGTCGATACCAGTATGAGCTGGATTGTGATTTTCTAAGCCCATCACCCGACCATCACCACTCGACGATTGATTGGCAGACATGTTACCCCCAGAGATCACAGATGTGGAAATCACAGACGCCTGCAACGTAGCCGTTGTCACCAGGGGCACAACCTTTGGGTTCCAGTCCATGTTTGCATTCAGTTCTGTAAGGGAAATTAATTTATAACTAAATTTTCTAAAATACATGAGGGCCCCGAGGACAGCCTACTGGTTAACAGGTCTCTCTCTCCCAACAATCGAGAGGAATGGTGCTTATATTTTGTCCATCGTATGTGATTTTTAACATCAATTTTCCCTGATAACAAGTAAAGGTAATGTAATGTATACGTGGTCCCACTTCTCCCATCTAAAATGTCATACATTTCTCTAAAGCGCTTTCGTATTTAGCTACGCACAAAACAGCACAGGAACAAACCATTATATAAATATTGCAGAAAACATCAGTTTGTTTACATTTTAACGTTATGGTGTGACATCGTCACATTTTTGAGAGCTCTTTATGATAAACTCTTCATCAATTTAAAACGATTAATGGCACAAAGGATTTAGTAAATATTTGAAGTTGTCAGTATGTGACAGCACTGAAAGGTAACCACTGATGTATAGTATGGGAAATCGAAATTTTGTGCGATGCAGGTGTAGTAAAGCTACTGTGTACAATAGGTGGATTAACAGACATAAAAGTACATCCAGTTTCGAACTGTGGTCTTCAGAAAGGAATGAGCTACTGTAACAACAAGAACACCGTCAACTTAAAACATAACTTATACTGGAAACGTCGTGCTAAGCACTGGAATGCTGGGCCTATTTAGGGCATAAAATTTCCACTCGTCCGCTCACCATGACGAGTGCTCATTGATGAAGGATGAGTAGAAATTTAGATAAATTTTTTAACAATTTATGAATCTGACCATTTAAATATTACGTAGGATGAGTAACTCAGAAACAAATGTTCCTGCTCTGCCTATTAGCGTGTTAAAATTACATGTACATGATTATGCTTATTTCTGTTTTACTTAATCGGCAAGCATATGAAGCAATGTTTTAAGTCAGAATATGAAAGGGAATGTAGGCATATAGCCAAACAATCGTGTTTTGAGTTTTGAAAAAATTCTTGAAACGTGTGTATGAGATCAAAATCGGATGATAAACAAAGAAATTATGACCATTTGAAGGTCGTTCTAGAACGGATACGGGAGCCGCCATTTTGAGAACTGTAACGTCAAAGATTCTAAATTGCTATATACAGGCCTGCCAATTCTCCGGATAAAATCCGGATTTTCAGTCGCTCTCCGGATTTAAGTGTACAATCCCAGGATTTTCCATCAAAACAAAATGTTCCTGATTTAACAGCTATACTTTCACAGTTTATCAGCTATTTCCCAAATTGGTCCCATTACGCTCCCTAGTCAGAGGAATTGAATTGAATTGGATTTTATAGTCGCACCAACAGCTAAGGTCATATGGCGACTTTCCAGCTTCCACTGGTGGAGGAAGACCCCAGGTGCCCCTCCGGGCAATTTTCGTGCACGGGCGGGCACCTGGGTAGAACCACCGACGTTCCGCAAGCCCCTAGTCAGAGGAATATATACACGTGTCGAATCAGTGGGGTCATCCGTGTAATGCACTGACTGAATATACAATTAACACCTAAGGACATAATTAGTTCCTTCAGTGGCATAACGACATGCGTAATGCAGCAATATCTGTGATTTCTTTAATTGGTTTAAGTACTGAAATAGCAAGTGTGATGAACTAGCAACTCCTTGTGTGTGATACCACTATAACAGCTGCTGCTGTGTATGATGATTATAATTTGTGTAAGAGTTGACTTTGTATTTGCATTTAGCATGCATCTGTATAGAAAAGTAAGTGCACTTTCATAAAAAATGACCTTGCAGCTCTACTGATAGGTTTTTGATAGCTAGATCAGCATTCCTGTGAAGTTTCATGAAAATACGTCAATTAGTTTCAGAGGAGTAGTCGCTAAAAGTTTTCATTATATAACTCTATGTAAACAAAGATGGCCGCTGGCGGCCATGTTTAACGTCAAATCAAAATAATTTTTGACAAGGATAAACATCATGTCATACTGATCATTTTAGAAAAAGTCCCATATCAATATCACTTATAGTTTTCAAGAAGTAGTCGCTACAAACTTGTATTTTGAAAATCTATTTTTAGCCATGGCAGCCATCTTGAATTTCCGGCCGACCTAAAAAAATCTCAATCAATTAGACATCAAGAGCAACATTCCTGTGAAGTTTCATAAAAATTCGTCAAGTAGTTTCAGAGCAGTAGCCGCTACAAGTTTTTACTATATAAATCTATGTAAACAAATGTTTAAAGTCGCATCGAAATAAATGTCGACAAGGATCAACATCATGTCATGCTGATCATTTTAGAAAATGTCCCATATCAATATCACTTACAGTTTTCAAGAAGTAGTCGCTACAAATTTATTTATTTTAAATCTATTTTTAGCCGTGGCGGCCATCTTGAATTTCTGCCTATCCTGAAATTTTTCTAGGATCAACTAGACATCAAGAGCAACATTCCTGTAAAGTTTCATGAAAATCTGCCAAGTAGTTTCAGAGGAGTAGTCGCTACAAGTTTTTACTATATAACTCTATGTAAACAAAGATGGCCACTGGAAGCCATGTTTGTCGAATCAAAACAATTTTTGACAAGGACCAACATCATGTCATGCTGATCATTTTAGAAAAAGTCCCATATCAATATCAGTTATAGTTTTCAAGAAGTAGTCGCTACAAACTTGTATTTTAAAAATCTATTTTTAGCTTTGGCGGCCATCTTGGATGTCACATCAACATGATTTTTTGCTAGGATCAACTAGACTTCATGGGCAACATTTCTGTAAAGTTTCATGAATATCCATCCAGTAGTTTCAGGAGTAGTCGCTACAAATAAAAGTTTACGGACAGACAGACAGACAGACGACGCACCATGGCATAAGTTCCGCTGATCTCTGATCAGTCGAGCTAAAAACAGTTGTGGTAGACTAAGAAACTAAACCAAGTCTTTCTAATCAATTACTATGCTAATTTATTATTTTCTATAACTATCAAACAATGCATCAACTTGAATTAATTGCATAAATAATAAAAGTTGCACTTTAAAAAAAATAATACGAAAATCAAGTCGCTCCAAATTTCCATTAAAAATATTCTTCGCTTTTTAAATCTTTAAATTTTAAAAATCTCAGGATTTTGTGTTAAAACATTTTGGCAGGCTTGCATATATGGCCTACTGATTTCATTTAAAGGGACACATGGCAATCTTGATTTTTTGAAAACTCGCGGCGTCCTGTTAGTTTTTCTAAATAACATGCATTATTTCAATCATTAATAATAATTATAAGAATAGTATAAACCAAATTGTTTTTGTATATTCCTGACTTTTGATAATACTGCACCAATAATATATTTCAACATTTGGTAAAATAACATAGAAAATTGAAAACACAGCATTTTTATTTAATGATATGCAAGCCGGTTTAAAGTCAAAATGTTCCTTGACAAATAAGTAGAGACGCTAATATTGATGCTTGATAAAAACATCAAGATTGCCGTGTGTCCCTTTAAAGCAAAAAAAAAAATCACTACAAATAAATGCAAAACCCTAACCATGAAGCGCATTATTACACTTTAGAATACTATTTTTCATACCGTTGCTGCGACTTTCTCGACTGTATGCCCATATTCCATTTTATAAAACTGCACAGAAGACCGAATTAGGGCTATTCCATTTAAACATACCCTGGACCCCAGGAAGGCAATTTAACAAACATCTATGGGTGAACCCTATTTCCGAAATTTGGTTCTTTAAACTAAATTTTGCATAGATCTATGGGTAGGTGTTCAATTTCAGAAGTGCCTTCCTGTGATACCATGTTGTTTTTAATGGAATAACCCTTATATATATATATGTGGCTGCACTAAAGATGGCATCTTGATTTTCAACTCAAATAACAGACTCCTAGTTTTCAGACCAAAATATTACATATACAAAATCTGAATGAATAGAAAGTTTATGGACAGCCGATTTCGATGAATAAGATTTACTAACGTGAGAGGTTCCAGAATGCGTCCCCAAAATCTTGACCAGGTCCTAGACCTACTGGTGGCCCTGTTGACTTTCTGTGAGTTCTTTCACCCCCGATAGGTCGTGGTTGTCTCAGGTAATCCATGGAGTAACCACGCATCATATCAGACATAGGTGGTGTCGAGGGTGGCAGGGGAGAGTTGGCTCGTGGAGGACCAATAGGCGTAGGCGAGGCTCCATCTGAAATTTAGTTAGTAGGGGACAACAATTTGAAACCTGAAATACAGCTGAAACTTTTACCATTTCTTTCTCAAAATCTCAACTCACGATATATACAACCAATATCTATACACTTTCAGGTGCCTGGTGAAAACATAATTTTTAATAAAAACGCCCGATTCTTAAAATTATTTAATCACTGAATTTTAAATGTTTAAATATGGGCAGAAAAGTCTTAACCTTTAAAACAAGAATATAAAATGAGGCTCACCTCTTGGCAGGACTCCACCAACTGACGGTGCACTGTTGGGTCTACCCTGTACTGGCAGTGGTGAGAATGATCGTGGAACTAGTGGAGGGGTGAAACCTGGACCCTGGCTTGGACCTATACCTGGACTGCCCGGGGTCTGATTCTGGAGAGCAAACTGGTGCATTAGGTTGGCCATATTCTGGTAAAACTCTTGCTGGTTATTTTGAATTCCAGCCATAGGATCAGGACCAGCTGGACCAGGACCGGCTGGAGCAGGGCTCTGGCTAGGTGGACCTCCGGGTGGAGGATTGTTGGAGCCCTGACCTGGACCAATGTTGTTAAAAACAGATAAAAGTTGCTGAGCTAAAGCCTGCTGATACATAGGATGAACTGGAAAACCTGAACCAGGAAAGTTTGGTGGTCCCCCAGGTCCGGCATTACCACCGCCGGTCGAACGAGATGTAAAATCTGGAGCATATGGATTTAAGGAGCTTGATATCTTTGGCAGTGTCATAGGCTGGTGAGGTGTTGTATACTCATCCTTCTGACCGGGAATAAGTGGTGGGTCAAATCCAGAGCTGTTTGATCGAGGAGAGAGGCCGGCGGTACTTGACTGACTAGATCTGGGCGACAGGTTTGGACTCTGTGTGGGAAAGCCAACAGATGAAGGGTAACCCTGGAACTGCATGTTCATTCCCTGCAGACCTTGTAATGACATGTTCATGTCCATCATCTGCGGCGACATCTGGAAACCATGTCCCTTAAAACCTGGGGCCATCTCCTGAGGTGTCATCATTCGAGGTCCTGACGGAGGTTTGAAACCGGGTGCTTTGGCCTGCAAGGCTGGGTCAAGAGAGCTGGGAGCCTGGGACATGACAGAACCTCCAGGGAAGGACTGTACAACCCCGGCGGCTGCCACACTGGCAAAATTCATCCTCTCAATGCTGTCATCCTTCTTTCCCAGCAATTGGTCATTGCTAAAGAAGTTATCAAACGGCGAAAATTCTCCTGAAGAGGACATGTTCAGACTTCCATTGGATGAGGACATAGACTGAGTTGTCATAGGTGTAGCCGTTTGATTTGATATTATTGGCAGTGGCTGGGGCTCATGCTTGACATTGCCGCCGGATGATGGTCTCTGAAGGACACGTACAGTTCCTGGTACCAAGGAGGGTTTCTGGTTGGCGTTTCTGTGTTGATGTAATCGTCCATCAGGGCGAATATTAAAGGTTGGTGGAGAGGAAGGTGTGGTTCTTGTCACAGTCGACATTCCACTCATTGGATGGGTTGTTGCCACGTTAGGGCTACCAAAACCGCCCCGCTTTTCACCTGTGAACAACTGCCGCGTTACCCCAGATTTATCACATGTTACTGGCCCATTCATCGCTAGAACGGGCACAGAATAAGGTGCTCCGGGCGGAACTTTACCCGAATTTCTGCGAGGTGAAACCGCCCCAGGTGCTGGTGAACTTCCCCAAACAATTCCAGGATTTGGTAAAGCTTGCACTGAACCAGGTTGTCTTGAAGCATTAACGCTGGCCATGGCAGCCTGCTGCTGTTGTAATCTGGGTGCCAGTGTTTTATTTGACGATTTCTGAGAGTTACCAGATGACTGGTTATTGCTGGTTATCACACCAGGGGGAGTCATCACTTCAGTTGGAGGGATGAAATACAGACTTTTATTCTCCACGGGTTGAGGCTTGATTTTGGATGATTTGGGCAGTATTTCAACTAATTCTTTGTCGGGATCAGTAACGAGGGCTGTGATCAGGGCATGTGCTTGACGTGTTGCATCAGCCGACCCCCTGAAAACAAAAAAACACATCATGTAGGCATCTTCTTGCCAGGGAGAACCAGCTTCAAATTGAGTCATACATACGATTTGAAGCTATTTACAGCTACAGCTCCGTTTCTATTTGTATATTTTCAGCAATTTCACTACAAAATAAAACGTACTCTTCAAATTCAGCGATACAAGTGCTTTTTATTAAAAGCTTATTTTGAAATCCCAATTTAAATGAACATGTATATGTTTTTAAATTAATTACATTAAGAACATTTTACACATACTTATGGAGTCGAATATATTAACTGACATAGTACTTACTTGATTGTAATAAAGCGGTCGCCTGAGCCTTTATTCTTTTCAACGTCAATATTTGCACCAGACACTTCCCGGATAGCGTTGATATTGCAACCACCCCGACCTATCACACGGCTGATTGCTGACGCTGGTACCTGAACCTTCTTGGATCTGAAAAAAAAGAAGAAAACATTTAAAATACAGTGAGTAGGAAATCTAGTATGTAGTTAATAGTTTATATTCTGATAAAAGCTGACACTTAAGAACATGTCATAAAATGTTATTTATTCAAGTCCATTTACACATGCCTATAGGAAATGTTACATTACAATGGGGACAAGAGGTCCAAGAAAGCCTGTATCACTCTACTGGCAGTACTAATGTTACTTTACAGTGGAGACAAGAGGCCCTCTTGGACCTGTATGGGCCTGTATCACATCACTCTGAGACAAGAGGCCCCGTATCGCTCTACTGGCTGTATAAATCTTACATTACAATGGAGACAAAAGGCTAAAGTAGGCCTGTATCGCTATACTGGCCGTACCTTATAACGGGAAAAAAATATACCAGAAAATTTTATAACTGAATAATTTATACGATTTGCATAATTAAGACTTGCTCAGTTAAATTATTTGAAACATATTTTTGTTTCGTTTTCATTATCACTTTGTACTTTAACATCTCTCATGTGATCTACCTACTCCAGGTACAAACTTCCAGAAATAGTTACTGTAGTATTATAAATAATACCATTTTATTGTCCATCCATATAGCCTTTAGTAGCAAATTCTAATTATTTCAGTGTTCATTCCTTCACAACAATGCCATATATCAAAAAATTACTATATGCTTCTTACTCCGAAGTCAACTTACTTTCTTATCACTTCTTTCCATCCATCTTCCTTCTTCTGGCCTCGTTTTGGACTATTGACCAATGCCGGGGACGTCTTTACAGACAACATGCTGGGATTGTTGGCCTCGGGATGACCTTTCTCATAGTGACTCTTCTCTCTGTAATAGAAAGAATACATCATATAATCTATGATATCTTATCCAAAAGTTAAGATTTTCTGGGTTTATTTATGTATTAAAAAGAGCTGGCAGACAGACTCTGATATTTAATCTACACTCAAAACCCCATGGGCATCTGGCCAACCCGAATTGGACCATACATTTACATGTCATGTAAAACCAGATAAACTGTGGCAACACCACTTTCGTTAAATGTGACCTTGACCTCCAACCTAATGATATAATGGCTATGTAAATTATTGGCAACAGAATATGTTTATACTAATGATCTAACATCAGAAGGCATAATGTTTACCAAGTTTTATGAACAAGGTCATTTAAAACTTGAGAAGGTGTGCAAAAATTATTAACTTGACCTATTAAATTTAACTCAAACCCAAAACATAGTTTCATAAAAATTATTCAAGCAGAACTTGGAATAAACGTGAATGTTTTAATTTAACCATTTTCAAGGTCATACTGGGAGAGCAACCGGCTCAAAGGCCAATACCTACACAGGGCACCGGTTGCAGCTTTGAAGTGCAACGTCATTTCTACTAAGGCCACACTTAAAACATTTAATGTTTCCTGACCGACCCGAAAAAAAGGGCCTATCCCAAGAATTTTTTCGTTTTTAGAACCATTTTTTTTTTTAAATTGCCAGTTGCATCAAGATGCCACGAATAACTGAAGTATGTTTTTTTACAAAAAAAAAAATCTGCCTACCTACCAACCCAAAATTTGAAATTAGGGTTGGGAAAGGGCAAACATAAATATTTTTAAGGGTGGCCTAAGATACCGATGCCAGTTATAGTCTGTCACAGATAAGACTGCTTTAACACTTACATTCTCTATACATTTCTGGTAAATTCCATTTGTAAGCAAGACAATATTTACTTACACATTGCTTATTTTTGTCTTTTCCACATTTTTCCTTAGCTTTTCTATGTCTTTATCAGATATTGATGGAAGGTTTCCAAAGTCATCCAAATCACCAATAGCTGAATATATAAAAGTTACACATATAATGGAAAATTATGGCCCTTTTTATACTTTATAGAAAACTTGGTTATAGTCTGTATGTAAGCTTGGTTAAAGTCTGTATGTAAGTTTGTATCTTCCAAACCACTTTACACAATGGATTGGAACTTCACATATTCAGCATCATTAGTTGACACCACAGAGTCAGGTGATGTAACTCCTGCTTTTATTTTGACAGAATTATGGCCTCTTTCATACTTACAAAACTTGGTTAAAGTTTGTATGCAAGTTTGTATCCCGCAAAGAAATTAACATAATAGATTAAAATTTCACACATGCATTGGGCATCATAACAAAACGCCACAAAGTTTGGTTCTATAACTCTTGCATCTATTTAAACAAAACGATGGCCCCTTTTGTACTTAAGAAATTTGGTTAAAGTTTATATGTAAATTTGTATCTCGCAAAGTACTTAACATAATGGATTAAAACTTCACACATGCATTCAGCATCATTAGACAACACCACTTTAACCAGGGGACGCAGACAATGATGACGACAACGATCAAGTGATGACAATAGCTTTTTTGTTTCCTTCGCAAAAGTCGAGCTAATAAATGTACGTTGTACGACATTTTTGGAATGATATGATAAAAAGGATCTGACATTTAGGCTTATTTAATATCAAATTTATAACACGTTGGATAAAACTGATATGATGCTAGTCACTCTCATGATATTTTATTCAACATGTTTTTAGTATTAAACAGGCACTCATGTGGGATCCTCAATTCAATATCAACTAGAACTATCACTGAAGGTGATAAATACCCCCGCTATTTTGCTCTAGCTGATGATGGGCAAAATCAAGAATAACGCATGTCTAAAATATCTTTTTAATGTGAAAGAAATTCTAATTAAAACAAAGGTCCATAATTCTGTAAAAACAAATTGCATGATCGAAAAACCATTAATGCAGAGACACATCATATCATCACGTGAGAACTGTATGTTAGGTGTAATAACAATTCATGAAATATGTTAAAGTGAAAGCCACATGAAGTTCATTATGGAGTGAAAAACTCTAAGTCAAATAAATTAGGCAATCAATGATGGGTGATGTACAGGGACGTAAGGTCATCAGTTATGTTTACATACAAACTTCAACCAAGCTTACATATAAACTTTAACCAAGTTTTCTATAAAGTATGAAAAGGGCCATAATTCTGTCAAAATTCTAAGTTTGGGAACAATCAATTCAAAAAAATGTGTTATGTCATTATACAATATTAGGGTGGAAAATTCTAAGTCAAACAAAGGGCCATAATTCTGTAGTAAATAAGGCAATCAATGATAGGTGATGTACAGGGACATAAGGCCATCAGTTGTTATGTGTACATGACGTTTGGGAACAATCAATCCTGTAATAAATAAGGCAATCAATGATGGGTGATGTACAGGGACGTAAGGTCATCAGTTGTTATGAGTATATGAAGTTTGGGAACAATCCATTCAAAAGTGTTATACAAGATATGCAAGTATTAAATATGTGTTACGCGACAAGACTCGACAAAAATGTGACGGGACTCAACGTTGGGGACAATGTGATTCCTATATAGCCCCCACTTCACTTTGTGAAAGCGGGGGTATAATATTATGCCAGATACATTTAGGTTAAATACTGTTGCATTCAAAATTGTGCATACTTTCTGTGGAGATGCATGTTATAAACAGGCTCAATTTTTCTGAATATTTAATATTGGTTTTATCATTCATGAAACCAGATAAAAATTACTTTTTTCATCAAAATTCCGAACTCGCTTAGGGCTATTCCATTAAAACATACCAGTGGGTAGCGGAAGGCACTTTTAAATTTAACCACCCACCTATAGATGCAATTTTCATATTGATATGACCACCCATAGAAGTAAAATGACATGGAAGACAACCACCCATGTATTTTTGTTTAACCGTGTATTTTTTTAATTAATGATCTGGAATTTGCCAAAAATGTATTTAAGTTTAATATATATGTGATGGAGGCTTTTATTGGTGGATGAAGGGTTGTGTACTCAGAATCATGAATTTGAGCAACCACCCATTTTCTGCACTTAAGTCTTAACCTCTGAATGTTCTCACCAACAATCTGCAGGTGGAGCTGGGATTCAAACCTTAACCCATGACCTCAGCAGTGAAAGGTTTATTTATAGTGGTCTATATGACAACAACAACAGTGCATTCAAATGTTTTTTAAGTATTTTTTTAGATGTATTCAATCCACCAGCTGTTACTGTTCAAGTGAACCACATACATTTCTGACCATTAGATATGAAGATTCCAAGCAATGAGATTTCTTAAATTCAAGTTTTCTTCACTGCCAGAATATATATGCCTATTACCTATTTAAAACTTGTTTTCTATTATTATTATATAAGTTTATTTGCAGGGGCTATATAGGAACCACACTGTCCGTCACGTAGCATCACGTACGTTACGTCACATATGACAACTACTTCTACAATTTTCAACATACTGAACTGAAACTTTGTATACATGATCAGCATCAAGAACTATATAGTAAATAGCCTTTATGCAATCTTGTGAGGCGAACTACTACATAATTTTAACTCCCCAGATACCCACCAATAGAATTTTAACTTTTTCTGCCATTTGAAGTGTTCTTTGCATGATGTGCAGAAATGAGTCGAGCAGCCCATTCAGTGGGGCTCCACCCAGGTTGTGCTTAATTTACATCTCCACCTGATCCCATGTAAGCTATGTACTAGTGACACAGTAATGACTTTTAGTGGAAAGAGACGTAAAATTCCATTTAAACTGAAAAAACATATTCCCTACCCACTAAACAAATAAGTTAACGAGTGCTAATTTATTTTGTTTCACGTGGAATAGCTATGTAATGTATACATAATGCATTCACGTAATAACTGTTTACCTGTGAATGTGCTTTTTAAAATACACAAGTCATTAGGGCAATTCCAGAATTAAATGTATAGGGATGGAGTGGGGTTGTTGTCGTGGGGAACTTTTTCAAGACACCCACCACCGATGAAATAAAAATTCTGCGGACCCCCATGACCCATCCAAAAAATATATAGTATCGACCCCAGCACCCATCAAAAAAATAATTTGAGGACCGCACCACCCATCAATAAAAAATAAAGACCAAAATATTAAACATCGGGCTCCACAAACCATCTAAAAAAAAAGAAAAAGAAAAGAAAAGTGGAACCAACCACCCATCAAATAAAATAAAAAAACGTTTTAATTAAAAAAAAATCTGGAAATTAGCATATATTTAAGGGACACTGTCTGCAAACTTAAACTTATAAAGCACAAAATAATTAAACAAACACCTACCATTATTCAATATTTACTATTATAAAAACAAGATCATTTGCTTGAATTCAATAGTGGTACAATTTTTTTAAAAACAACAACACTTTTTGGGCTTAAACTACATACTAAAATTACACTCGCGGGTAACCCAGTAGTGCAGAGTTCTGTAGCTCTAAATTAAACCCAGCAATGTTAACAAACAACAAATAAACATTTTAAAAATTCAAATTTATTACTAGAATTATTCACTGTTCATTTCGCTGTTATTTGGTTATGCTCAATAATCTGCTTTAATACTTACAGACAGTGTCCCTTTAAATTTTGTTGTTATATGTTCGTACTTACAAAACATAACAATATTGAGAAAGGAAGTTAAAAAAAAAAAAAAAAAAAATTTTTTTTTACCCCACCTACTCCACCAAATACTGGCCGCGATTTTTCAAAAAACGGCCGTGCAAAAGACGGCTGCACGGTTGGCTGGCTAATCTAATTGAGTACTAAGTAAGAAATTTCGTAGGAGTTGTCGTTCTTGAATTTATTCTATTTTTAGAAGCAACAACACCTTGACAAGTCTGCTTCAGAAAAAAATGTTTTTAACTTGAAAAACACTCCTTGATTATTTTTTTATCTTGATTGATTTATTTCAGATCCCCCCACCCCCCACCTTGATTTATTTCCCCCCCCCCCCCCCCCCCCCCACCTTGATTTATTTATTTCAGATACACCCCCCCACCCTCCATTCCCCATAACTCACTTGTTTTGGTGTGAGATTTACACACCCACCTGTAGATGCGCTTTTCCGGAGTTAGGATGGTACCATAGATGCGATTTTGGGACAAGGCACCCTATCATGTATTTTCTATAAATTGCCGTCCGCTACCCTCTAGTATGTTTTAATGGAATAGCCCTTATTAAAATCAATATTAATTAGTCACTACTCTTAAGAACCCATATTTATATAACAAGATATTCTTATGGATGGCGGGAAGAATACAGTACTGGTTCTAAACAGGAATAAGTTGGTGGTGTACATCCACCACAGAAAATCGACCGTCACACTAAGCCTAAAATGTGCTAAAAAATGATGTTCAACACCAAACAAACAAACCTGTCGTACAATTTATTTGAGAATCTTTTTCTGCCTTCTTCTTCTTATTCGACTGGGCTGACTGCTTGGCTTTACTGCTTGCACCTTTCCCCGACCCTGATTTCCTCGACGATGTGGTCGCAGTTGTGGAAGTGTCACATTCTGGAGTCTCGGTCTTCTCTATGTTTGGTACACGTTCTTTCTCCCTCTCCTTTTCTCGCCGATTTCTTTTATTCTTTTTGGACTCGGTTCGAGAGGTAGTAGACGAGCTATCAGACTTATTATTCATGGGGTCCCGATTTTCATCCTGCACGACTCGATCATTTTCGAGGATGGTCAACTCAACCTTACTGGTAAGTTTTTCCGTTTTCTGTTTGTTGTTGCGACCTTTAGCGTTACTGTAGATAGGCTCTAAGGTTGGCAGTGTCAAGCCTAAAAGATACATTTAGTTAAAATTCATGACATGGTAAAATTGTGAGAAAAACACAGCTCCACCTTAAATGAGCACAAAATGAAGGCAAGAGCTTTGTTTATTTGCTCATCTACGATGGTTTTGCTTTATAGCCAGTTGATGAGTGGATTTTACATTTCTATTTGGTTAGTCTGATTACTTTTAACAGTGCCTAATACAAGACTATAAATGATCCGGCTACTTTTAAAACTTTTAAAACTTTCCCCCCGTTACTCAGAAACAAAGGGAATGCCATGACTACAATAACCATTCAGCAAAGGTCTCCCACAGGCAATACTAATGAGCATGTACATGACAAAGATACAGCCAGTATTTCTGCTTATAAAACTATAAGGCCACCGCCTACATGTCGAGCCCTATTGTGAAGTAGTCCAGATGTTTGATTATACCAACACCAATGACCCGGAATTGTACACGCATGTTGGATCCATATAAGAAACATTCTGATGGAATTTGGTGAAAATCCTGCAAGTATCGAAGAAGACATTAATAAATGAAGATCGGACACCGACATCGCTAAAGTCGAGATCCTTAAACCGGCTCGATAATAAATTAAGTTTTTATGACATGCAAGCTTCAAATGGTTCTTGGTCACAGCCCGAGGATATTAAATGTATTTGGCTTCCTTTTTAAGTGAATGATCATTAATCAAGTATTCTATCATAATTACTTAAACAAGAGGCCCAAGAGGGCCTGTGGATGCTCTACTTGCTAAAGATAAACTTTATGTATAAGGGGCTGTCAACTCTGTCAAAAATCATTCAACCGGAACATGGCGATGAAATACACAACTAGGCTTGGTACTGATCATCCCTGTTAAGTTTTGTTGAAATCCAGCCAGAAGTTCAGGAGAACTAGTCTGTACAAAGTTAGTGTATTAAAACTTTTAAGGTGTCAAAACTCTGCTAAAATTCATTCAACTGAAACACGGCAATGAAATGCGCAACTAGGCTTGATCATCCCTGCCAAGATTCCTTGAAATCCGAATAGGGGATCAGAAGGACAGGTTTTCGAACTTGTCTGAGCTTTCATTATATTAACAATCTGGTAAAGTTTGGTAAAGATCGGATGAAAAATGAAGACCCTATCGTCTTGAGGTAAAATACAGCATTTTCAACTATATCAAGGGCCATAACTCCGCTGTTACTGGTCCAATCTGGCTGGTTTTCCAACTTGTCCGAGCTTCCATCGATATTAACAATCTGGTAAAGCTAAGTAAAGATCAGACGAAAAATGAAGGCCCTATCGTATTAACGATTTAATTTGATAGACGGACAACTCACCATCCCATAAGCTCTGCTGGCTTTCTAAAAAAACGGAAAGAAGAGAAACCTACTCCGCTAGCAATTAATAGGTCATAAAAACCAAGGTATAGGAAAAATATATTGCAGACAAGTGTGTACAGACCTAGGGTGGACGTGGTGGTGGCAGTGGGAGGCTGCAACACCAACTTATCATCCTCGTCCTCATCTTTATCCTCTTCCCTCTCCTGTGGCAGGGAGTCTTCCGACTCTGGCTCCGGAGACGAGTTCTTACTGTCATTACTGAAAACAGTAAATATCATCACATAAACAAAATCCAACGAAATGTCCAAACAGTATCTCCAAAAATATATCCAAAATGTCACAAGATGATTAACTAGGATGACCAGTTTTTGATTATTTCACTCCACACTGAAAAGTGTAGATTCTATGTGTATATCTCAATAGATTTGGTGTATTCCAAGAATAATGTTTAAACTTGTTTTTGAGAGCTGTTTAACTGCAGAATGTCACGACAGTGAATCCGTTGAATTCGAAGGATTTACCTTGGTTCTTTATCCTTAGTGACTTGCTTTTCCTTCTTTTTCTTTTTCTTCTTTTCCCTCTTCTTTGCTGCAGCAGCTTTCTTGTTCTCCTCATGTTGTCTTTCCTTGTCCAACTCCTCCAGAAGATCAGTGGCATTCTTGTTGGCCTCGGCTGCTTGTCGATCTTTAGCACTAACTATTATCTCCATACATTGTTGACATTTCTTTTGTAATTCCTGTGCAGTACAAAGATACAACAAATATATTAAATTTAAACTATGAAGATATCAGCAGTCAGATAAAAAAATAATCTATACTGACTTTATAACTGAACTTGTTTAACTGCTCCTCAAGTTTATTTACATACTTTATTCTTCCTCCGAGAGAATCCAAGCCCATCCTACGCTTAATATAGCAAATTAATTATTGTAGTTTTTTACATACCAATAAGATAAACTCCACTATATGAGATGACAATTAAAGTCCCCTCCGAATGGACAAAACAGTCAATCAAGTGGCTGACTCAAGGTCACAAGTGTTCCAGTTCATTCAGCAACAGTATCAGTTCATACTGTATACTTTTAGCTAAGTACCATTCTTTCGAAGTCTCAATTCACCATCTGGACATTCCAAAAGACTGGTTATACACACCAGATTTGTTTGTGGTTTAATGCCTTTTTTCAGCACATTTTAAGCTATATATGATGGTAGATTTTTATTGGTGGAGGTAGACCACCCATTTATTCCTGTGAAGAACCAGTACTGTATATCGTTCGTCATCTGTAAGAATGGACATTTTCTCACTGTCTACTCTAGAGGCATCAATCCTGTTTGTTTGTTTGTATGGTGTTTTACGTCATTTTCAACAGAGGTAAGGTTATATATGACAGTCGATTTTTTGTGGTGGAGGCAGACCACCCACTTTTCCTGGGCAAGAACCAGTACTGTACACCTCCTGCCATCCGTAAGAATCCTAAATAGCTAAATTACACAAGAGGTCAATGACCTTGAAGATCTACCGATTGATTTTGATTTCAGGATGTAGTCGCTACACTTGTTTTTTGAAATTTATTTTTAGCCGTGGCGGCCATCTTGAATTTCCGGCCGACCTGAAATTTTGCTAGCATCAATTAGACATCAAGAGCAACATTCCTGTGAACATTTCATGAATATCCGCCAAGTAGTTTCAGAGAAGTAGTCGCTACAAGTTTGTACTATATAACTCTATGTAAACAAAGATGGCCGCTGGCAGCCATGTTTAACGTTGAATCAAAACGATTTTCGACAAGGACCAACATCATGTCATGCTGATCATTTTAGAAAAAGTCCCATATCAATATCACTTATAGTTTTCAAGAAGTAGTCGCTACAAACTTGTTTTTTAAAAACCTATTTTTAGATCTGGTGGCCATCTTGGATTTCACATCAACATGAATTTTTGCTATGATCAACTAGACTTCATGGGCAACATTTCTGCAAAGTTTCATGAAAATCCAGTCAGTAGTTTCGTTGGAGTAGTCGCTACAAAAAAAAGTTTACGGACAGACGCACCACGGCATAAGCTCTGCTGATCTCTGATCAGTCGAGCTAAAAATGAATCAAGGACAAACCTTGTCTGTAATTGTAGCGATGTATCTGGACAGCTCGGTATCCGACGGGAACTGATTCACGTGCTTCACCATCCACTTGACCACCTTAATGTGTCCCTTCCTAAACGAGGCCATGAGACACGAGACTTTACGGTTGTCCTGACTGTCAATGTCCGCCCCCGCAGTGACCAGTAACTGGACCACATCCAGGTGACCACCTGAAATATCACATAATTGATACTGAACGAGACATCTGCTGTGTGTGCTGTGTTCTCAGTAAAACTGTGAGGCGTTATTCAATGACACAGCAATAAATATAGGGCATACAATGCAAACAACATCAAAGACTGATCTTCATGTCAAAACAACGAATTTCTGATTGAAATGCTAACCGTTTTTCAACGTGGGTATAAAACTAAAAATTTGAAATACTGAAATCCTACTTAAGGCTGAAGGAAATGTAAAGCAGAATTGCCAAATTATATCCACTAGAAGTGAGTATAATTCTGAAATTTAACTTCAGACTGTTTAGGGCACACAAGAGAGAGGATTACCTTATCGAAATAAATGGTTACCAACAGCACAGGGACAAAATGCATTTCAGAGAAACACTCTACTATTACAAAAATGAGATGATAGGAGTTTTACATCCTGTTAACAAAATATATTGGGATAGCAACACCAGAGGGAGATGCAATATCAACAGACAGTTTCAGTACTTCACCCACCATGACAGGCAAGCCAAAGCGGTGAGTTGCCTTTCTTGTTCTTTACATCCACCGCTGCATGTCTGGACAACAACAACTCCACGAATCTATAATGCCCCTTGTCTGCCGCTATAGTGAGGGCCGTGTCTCGCGACGAAGGTACCGGAGGGGCGTTAACGTCAGCACCCTTGTCCAGCAACACGCGTCCCACCTCCACGTAACCTCCCGATGCAGCTTCCATAAGTGGAGTAAGACCAGTCTGTAGAAAAAACAGGGAAGAAGTTGGCACAGAATAAACGTAATGCTGCTTAATGGCAAGATAGACAAAACTATACTAAATTCATACAAAAATTACAGTTCAACTCATAGTTTTGACTGTTAGTATTGATCGTTAGTCAGATAACAAATAAAACAAAAGAAATATTTACCTTCTTCCATGTTATTTACATAAAACACCCCGAGCAGAGAGTAAAATCAACTGGTCGTAAAGATTTGAACACTTTTTTAAATAGTTCACCTTTTCTATACTTTTTAATTGGGCTGATGCAAAACAGTCTAAAATACCAACCTTTGCCCTGTGCTCTATATTGGCTCTCCGGTCCACCAGAAGACTGACCACTTCATGTCTACCCTGGAAACAGGCCAGTGTCAATGCAGTGTTCCTGTTGGTCTCAATCTGAAATATATGCAATTTCATTAATCAGCTATTATTTCACGGTTTTCACCTACAACTTTTTAAGTCACTACAATGCTACCAAGTTATTAATTTCTCGAAAACAATAACAGCAAACAATTTAAATGAAATGGGGTTTTACGTCCCGTTTACTCATCACATTAGGTTATAATGGGACAGCAAAGATAGCAACCTCACAGTGAGATGAGATGAAGAATGCAAACAAAAACACTCGTGTTTTATTTTTACATTACAATCCTTTCAATATATAAAACTAAGAATGAAGGTTCAATTCCCAGCTGTGGAATGCGATTTTTGAAAAGACAGTTGTTCTGAATATTTACTAATTCCGTGCCCTTGTTAGATGCAATAGAGTACTTGCGCAAAATTTTAAAGCTCCAACTTTATCAAATTTACCTTCACAGACTATGGCTGTGTCCATAAGGCTACCGGAAATACAGCCGCAGTTTTTATTATTTTTCAGTATATACCAGACGAGAACAACTAGAACAACATCACTTTAGCCATTTGAAACCTAACAGACAGCCATGCAGATAGAGGAGAAATTTGTTAATTATAATTTGTGCATTACCTGAGCATTGATATCGCTCCCCATGTCCAGGAGTAACTTGACCGCGGCTGTGTGACCATTCATGGCTGCCAACATCAGTGGAGATATACCCAGCTTACTTCCAGTTCTACAATATGCAATACCAGCTCATATTTCTTTCTTTAATAACTGGCATACAATCATCAATCTGTATGTACAAACCAAATCCTGTCAGAGAGGAACTCGGTAAGAATTTATTTTGTTGCGACCTAACAATTTCTCTTTTGATCATTATACTTTTGAAATAAAATGTCCACCTCCTGAAGAGTGCATTAGGTGCTATTGGATTTTGCAGGACACCTCAGAAAGAATCAATCAGTTTATATACACCACACCATGTGATAGAACTTGCTTGGTCTTGTCAATCCTGAAATCTAATGTGAATCTACCTTTTGAAAACTACCTATCACATTGTTGTTAGAACTAATTATTTAATGCGGAAATAAATCTTGGAGTACCCCAACAAAAGAAATTAAAATCAGTTCTTCATTAAATGTTTTATGCCATTAGAAGAATCTTTGCTAGACCTATATTTTCCAGCTGTGAATCTTCATGTAAATAGCCATGTGACATACAGACCCAAATCTCTCCTACCTAGAGTTGATTTCTGCCCCGTGTGAAAGTAGAAGCTTTATAATGTTCACAAAGCCTCCCGAAGCAGCCAGACTAAGTGGGGTGTAGTCAGATACATTGCGATGTTCCTTGTTGGCACCTCGCGCCAGCAACAGTTCCACAACCTGCAGGATAATGAGAGATGTGTTGAACAACAGAGATCCTTGGTAATTGCCAAACCCAGCAAACAAAATAAAGCGGCAAACTGCCTTTAAATGAATCTGCTGCTGTAAAGAGATGGTCAATTCAACACTAATCACTAATTCAAATTACTTGATGATCTTCTCTTTTTGACACCATTAAGTTACACCCACATATATTTGAGGAAATAAACTTCTAATTTCTACATGTATCTGTTATCTTCAATATTCCCACTTGATACATACCTCGTATCTTCCTCCAGAGCAGGCCAGTGAAAGAGGTGTATCTTTTGTTCTTTCCGACTGAGCTTCGATATCAGCCCCATGTTCAAGTAGTATCTCGACCACATCAACATGTCCTGCTGTTGCCGCTAGTATCAATGGTGTGAAACCTGTTAATGCATAAGTACAAATATTTAACCTACAACAGCAAAAGCAGACAAACTAGAACTGTTGCCTTTTAAGGGCGACAAATATGTCCCCGCTTCCAGTCCCCCTCACATACCCCACCCTAGCGATTGAGTAAAAGATTGAGTGGAATGGGATTTTCATGATCGTGATCAGGTAATGGTGGCCCTGACCTTTGACCTACTGACCTCAAAACCAATAGAGGCCATCTATTCATCACAGGCAGTCCACCTATTAAGTTTCATGAGATTTGCTTCAGGGGTAGAGTTAGGGAGCAGACAAAGATTCATTATCGGTCCCTTGACCTTTGACCTATGAAGTTTCATGAGATTTGCTTCAGGGGGAGAGGTTATGGAGCAGGACAAGGTTTTTCATTATCGGGTGCCGGTGACCTTGACCTTTGTCCTACTGACCTTAAAATCAATAGAGGTCGTCCTCTCACCACAGGCTGTTCACCTATGAAGTTTCATGAGCTTTGCTTTAGGGGAAGAGGAGTTATGGAGCGGACAAGGTTTTTCATTATCAGGTCCCAGTGACCTTGACCTGTGACCTACTGACCTAAAAACCAATAGGGGACATCCTCTCACTATAGGCAGTTCACCTATGAAGTTTCATGAGATTTGCTTCAGGGGGAGGAGTTATGGAGGGACGTTTTTCATTATCTTATGCCGGTGACCTTTGACCTACTGACCTTAAAATCAATAGGAGTCATCCTCTCACCACAGGCAGTTCACCTATGAAGTTTCATGAGATTTGCTTCAGAGGGAGAGGAGTTATGGAGCTGACAAGGTTTTCATTATCAGGACCTGGTGACCTTGACCTTTGAGCTACAGATCTCAAAATCAAAAGGGGTTGTCCTCTCACCACATGCAGTTCACCTATGAAGTTTCATGACATTTGCCTCAAGGGGAGAGGAGTTGTGGTGCAGACAAGGTTTTTCATTATCTGGTCCCGGTGACCTTGACATTTGACCTACTGACCTCAAAATCAATAGGGGTCAGCCTCACATCACAGGCAGTCCACCCATAAAGTTTTATGACATTTACTTCAGGGGGAGAGGAGTTATGGAGCAGACAAGGTTGTGTCTACAGACTTCTTTTAGCAGTGGTATAATTAGTGTTGTCAGACCTGCAAAACCAGTCAAAACTTTTTTTTTACGCTTTAAAATAATCAAACTTCCAATTTTGGCCATTAACGAAAAAATCATACTGACGTACATATAAAATATAACATGCTCAGTTGATAGCAGACTGCCAAAACATCCATTAATAACAACTGAAACAGCTTGAACTTACCCTTTTTATCCCGATGCTCTATGTCGGCACCTTTTGAAAGTAGAAGTGTGACTAGCTCAGAATGGCCCCCGGCACAGGCGAGTGTTAGCGCCGTGTCATGGTTACTTTCCGTCTGGGCATCCAGATCAATCGGCGCACATAGAGGTGAAATCTCCGGGGATGCTGGAGAAGGATTGGGTGTGAGGGGCGTTGAAGGCTGCGTAGTCTCGATTCCCAGCATCCCTGTATCCGCGCCATTTATCTGCTGAATGGGTAGCAAGGCTTTTGTGTTTCGCTGAATCGCAGGTTTCTGCCCTTGAATGGTGGTGGATACAACGGGCGGTTTAATCTGCTGAAGCTGTTGTTGAAGGAACTGCGCCTGCTGTTGTTGCTGCAGCAGCTGCTGATGCTGCTGGGTGTTGAAGAGTGCCTGGGAGAAGTTCGGATTGATGGCATTTGTGTGTTGTTGTAAGAGACTCTGCTGGTGTTGAGCGGCAGCCGCAGAGTGCTGCTGGGACGTGACCGCAGCAAACTGTTGTTGCTGCTGTTGGACTGCCGCCTGTGCCTGTTGTAACTGTTGTTGGGTAAACTGCTGTTGAGATAGAACCTGTAAATGGGTCACAAAGAACAGATTTGTTTCTACAGGGACATTGGTATCTTAAGAATTTGTTTACATATAAACATTTAACACTATGTTAGTCTGAAGTATTTGAAACTTGTTTTGACAGGGGAAAAATCTGAAATCACAAGCTGGGAAAGTAAAAGGTGTACACCTGATTGCTCGCTATAAAAGCATTTGCTGTTTAAGGATTAATATTGACAGATTTAAAGCGTTTTATAAAACATTTTGCTTGCAGTAACAATCAGTGATTACATAAGTATGCCTAACTATTTATACCTGAAAGAGATGGTCTTGTTGCTGAGGTGTAAGCTGCAACTGTGGGAACTGCAGGGAGGTTTGCTGTGCTAGTTGCTGGGCCTCCTGTTGCTGTCGCAGGATCAGGTTCTGAAGCGTGTGACGTTGATTCTCGTTCAACACAAATGGCTGCGGGCTCATCTGCGGACTCATCACAGACTGCTGTTGTTGCAGCTGGAGTTGTTGCAGCTGGTGTTCCAGCTGTTGCTGCTGAATGGGCAACAACTGCGGTGGTTTGGGAGGTGCCTGGGGTATGGGGAGTGTTGGTTGGGGCTGAGGTAATGGAATAGATTGTGGGAGGTTTGGTATCTGAGGAATGGGTTGACTCGGTGGCGGTGGAGGCCTGGATAACTGGTTCGACTGGGAACCTACAATGGCAAATAACAGATTTAGGAGAGGAACTTGAGTTGTTGCTTTTATTCGTATAATTTTTGTTGTTCATTTTAAGTTAAACTGCTACAATATACATGTTTTAACAAATGTCGATAATTTACTAAATCCATGAATTAAAAAATACGTAGAAACGAAAAGTTAACAAGCATAAACATAACTATTATTAAACCTAAATCCTAAATCGATCACCTGAGTACTGGCACATTATCAAACTTCTTCGAAATCTTATGGTCAAATACAATCTGTGCAAGTTTGGTTAAGACTGTTCAAGAAATGTGGGCTCTGTTGTGTATAACAGCATTGATATAAAGACACTGACAAAGTTTGGTAAATATCAAATACAAAATGAAGGTGCTAGAGTGGGCAGGGCCAAAGGTGACCCCAGGGCTACATGTAATATATGAGAGCTTTGTGGTTTCAGAGAAGATTTTTTAAGTTTTTCCCCATACAAGTCTATGTAAAACTGTGACCCACGGGGTGGGGTCAAATTTGACCCAGGATCACCATTTGAACAAACTTGGTAGAGGACCATAATCTTATAGTAAAAGCAAAATATTAAACCTCTGGCTCTTGCAGTTTCAGATTTTTTTCCCCCAATATATATGTCTTATGTAAAACTGTGATCCCCAGCCAAATCTGACACCAGGGTACACATTTGAACCAACTTGGTAGAGGACCATAAGCTTATAGCAAATGCAAAATATTAAACCTCTGGCTCTTGCAGTTTCCGAGAAGAAGATTTTTAAAAATAAATTCCTATATAAGTTTATGTAAAACTGTACCCCCTCAGTGTTTTATCTACCCCTGCGTCATGTGTCAAATACGCAGTATTTTCCGATTTGACGCACAAATATTGTTGCCGAAACGTACATTGACGCAGCCGAAAAAGGAGCTGTAAAATAAACTTAAGTCATAAGCGATTTTCACGATATAAGTGTAATTTACGCGCACTTGTCGCCAAACAACGATTTTCATTGGCTGAATTGTATGAATGTCCAATCAAATGAGTTGTTCCGAGATGATGTTGGCGTTCTACGTAAAATGTCAAAAAAGCAAAAGCAGATTCAAAACAAACAAAATTACAGTTAATGGACCGCGTTTGCCTCCAACCTTCAATGATGACAACAACAATAATTTCGAGTCCCAATTAGCAAAGGACGAGGTTATGGTAACCCGCAAGATAAAACATAATTTCGTCCCGCAATGGTTGAGAACGTACAGCTGGCTACGTTTTGAAAAAGAATGCGATGAATTAAATTTGGAGGATTTATGTTCTGCCATGCGTGCACGGTCAACACTTATTTCCATAGATTGCGTTCTATAATCATAACGGTGTAGTCGTTAGAAATTCACAGTTGCGTGAGAATAACATGGCATTCGTACATTTACTTGTGTGCACAGAGGCCAAACTGAAAAACTCGTGTTTTTTTTGGATGAAAATAAAATAAGACTTAGTTAGTCCAGTGTTTTATCTTCAATTGGCTACATAAAATACTTTGAAAGGTATTTTGTTTAATTAAAACAATTGAATTGAATTGGATTTTATAGTCGCACCAACAGCTAAGGTCATATGGCGACTTTCCAGCTTACATTGGTGGAGGAAGACCCCAGGTGCCCCTCCGGGCAATTTTCGTGCACGGGCGGGCACCTGGGTAGAACCACCGACGTTCCGCAAGCCAGCTGGATAGCTTCCTCACATAAAGATTCCTAGGCTCCTGAGGGATCGAACCTACAGCGGTGAGGGGCAAGTGATTTCAAGTCAGAGACGTTAACCACTCGGCCACGGACGCCCCCCTAATTAAAACAATAAAAAATGAACATATTTTTTTTTAAATTGTTGAGAATTGATCACCAGTTTCAGTGTGACGCATAAGTTTGGATTTTGACGCATTGTTTTTTGCCTGAGTGTGTCAAATGACTCGCATGTAGCCAATTGTAGATAAAACACTGCCCCCGGGGCGGGGACAAATTTGACCCCAGGGTCACCATTTGAATAAATTTAGTAGAGGACCATAAGCTGATGCTACATGTAATACATGAGAGCTCTGTGCCATGTGGTTCCAGAGAAGAAGATTTTTTCAGTTTTTCCCCATACAAGCCTATGTAAAACTGTGACCCAGGGGTGGGGCCAAATGTGACCCCTGGGTCAGCATTTGAACAAACTTGGTAGAGGACCATAAGCTTATAGCAAATGCAAATATTAAACCTCAAGTTCTTGCAGTTTCAGAGCAGAAGATTTTTTAAGTTTTTCCCTAAACATGGCTATATAAAACATGTGACCCTTGGGGCGGGGCCAAATGTGACCCGAGGGACACCATTTGAACAAGCTTGGTAAAGGACCATAAGCTTATAGTAAATGCAAAATATCAAACCTCTGGCTCTTGTAGTTTCGGAGATTTCCCCCCCCTCTATACAAGTCGATGTAAAACGACCTGGGACTTTGACCTTTGAGGTACAGACCTGGGTATTGAGCGTGACGCATCGTCTTGTTATGTGATCACTTGTGCAAAGTTATTTAAAAATCCCTGCAGGGGTTGTGACGTTACGGTCCGGACACGAAATTGCGTACCTGTTTTTGACCTATGAACTGCAAGTGTGACGTAGACCTTTGAGATACGGACCTGGGTTTTCGCCTGACACATCGTCTTTTTATGGTGAACACTTGTGCCAAGTACTTTAAAAATCCCTGCAGGGGTTGTGACGTTACGGTCCGGACACGAAAATGCGTACCTGTTTTTGACCTATGAACTGCAAGTGACTTTGACCTTTTAGGTACGGACCTGGGTATTGAACGCGACGCATCGTCTTGTTATGGTGATCACTTGTGCCAAGTTATTTAAAAATCCCTGCAGGGGTTGTGACGTTACGGTCAGGACACGAAATTGCATACCGGTTTTTTACCTATAACTGCAAGTGTGACCTTGACCTTTGAGGTATGGACCTGGGTATTGTGCGCGACACATCGTCTTGTTATGCTGATAACTTGTGCCAAGAAATGTCACAGTAAGTGATAAATGCCCCCGAAGTGACCTTTGACCTGTAAGTGTGACCTTGACCTTGGAGCAATATGAAACCAACAGATATATTTTAAAAAAATATATAATAATAATTATTAAAAAAATATAATAAAAAGATTATTTAAAAAAAAAAATCACAAAAAAAATAAAATATGACCTGTAATTGTGACCTTGACCTGGGAGCGACGGACCTGGATTGTGTGTGCGACATGTCTGGTTTTGGTGAGCATTTGTGCCAAGTTATTTGAAAATCCGTCCAGGAATGCCAGTTATTGACCTGACACAATTTGACCTCTAAGTGTGACCTTGACCTTGTAGCCACGGACCTGGGTTTTATGCGCGACACGTCATCTTGTGGTGAGCACTTGTGCAAAGTTATTTGAAAATCTGTCCATGAATGTCAGAGTTATTAATCGGATATGAAAGCACTTGTTTTGACCTTTGACCTATAAGTGTGACCTTGACCTTGGAGCCAAGGACCTGGATTTTGTGCGTGACACGTTGTCGTTGTCGAGAGTTATTAAGCGGACACGATTGTACAGACGAAAGAACGGACCGAAAGTGCGACTACTATATGCCACCTTTCGGGGGCATAATTAAAAATCCATGAAGGGGTTTTGAAGGTACAGTCCGGACACGAACTGCGAAATGACGGAATCCGGACAGACAGACGGACGGTGCGATTACTATATGCCCACGAAACTTTTTGGGGGCATAAAAAGCATTCATCTAAGGCCTAAAAAAATAAATTGTGTGGTTCGGGTCACCCGACCCTACCTACGAATACCCGCCGACCCCGACGTTTTTTTTGGTCCATTTCGAAAAATAAATAAAAAAAATAAAAAAATATAACAATATAAAGTATATATGTACACAAGTGAAGAGCAAATAGAAAACAATTATAATTACAGTAATTATAGTACATAATTCAGCGCATCTTCTTTGCGTTCATAAAAAACCTTTAAAAAAAAAAAAAAAAAAAAATTCCGACCTACCCTACCTACCAATTTTGAACATGTTACCAGAACCACACATTATTTTTTTTAGGCCTTAGGATCACCTATGTGAAGTTTGGTCAAAATTAGCCAAGCGGTTTCCGAGGAGAAGTCGTTTGAAGAAAAGTTAACGACGGACGAAGAGTGATCCCAATAGATCACCTTGGGTGATCTAAAAAGCTAATTTACTAAATGTTGTTCTGTTATATATTATCCATATGTTTTGATCAGTCGATGGACTTTATAACTGTTTGCTATATGTAATTACCTTCCTTCACGTTAACATACGGTAGTACAAGATAAAGGACGGCTACCACTACTTACCACCATTGTGGGATTGTACAATGCCGTTGGAGGTAGTCTGCTGTCCACCATTACCTTTAACAACATTATCATTGACACTACTGCTGATGTTTGTTGTCTTCTCCCCCTGATTAGGACTGGATGCCGCTTGTTTGTCCGAGACCCCGCCATCTACTGGCTTGCTTGTTTGCTGAGGTGGATAAGGACCGTTTGGTATTGTCACACCCTCGCAAATATTGGGTTTTATACTGGGTTTGGACACCACAACTTCTCCGGGAACGGACTTGGAAGCTTGTTTATCCAGATTATTGGACATCAGCAGATCAGGTAGTAGATCAGACGTTGACGACACAGTCTGACTAGAAATGGTTAACTTTTTCTTTTGTTCTTCCAGTTGTTTCTGCAGTACTTTATGCAGGGGTTGTCGTGAGGTCTGTAACGCTTGCTGCAGCTGCTGATGTTGCTGCTGCTGATGTTGTGCCGTTATCAACAACTGCTGCTGCGCTTTCTCTTGTAACTCTCGCTCAACCTTTTGCAACTCTTCCAAGATCTGCTGCTTTCTCAATATCTGCTCCTCCCGCGTCGACGTCGTGTTGATCAGTTCTTTAGCCATTACATTGCTAATGATTGCCTCTAGCCGCTCCCCTGCCCTTAAGTCAATAGTTTCATCAGTTAACAGATCTGATATTAATCCGTTCTCGTTAAACTGTGGAGAAAGTTCCCCGGATGTCATTAAGTTTGATGTTTTATTAGTTTTGTTGGCTGGATCGACGTTATGTACATTGCCTGTGCTGCTAGATTTTTTGTTTAGGGATTTCTGCATGTTCTGCCAGATCTGATCCCCTGGTTTGATTGGAATATTCATATCCTTGTCCATAGCCTTCCTTTTACATGCCGAACCCTCTGAAATGACAAGGTGGAGGTAAAACATGTATGGGAAACACAATGAAAAGGTTATTCTAAAATCTCACCATGTCTTTTGTAATATTTAATCTGAATTTATTTTGTTGAGAACAACTTGATCATTTACTTTGAACTTGAATATAAAATGATATTAATACTGCATAAAATTTAGAATTTAACACCACTTTCTGTCATACAATATTTAGTTAAATACAGAGTGGTTGGTAGATGTTACAGGTAGAGTATCTACATTCTCTAGTGAAACAGAAAGGCAAGAACTGTACCTGCATGTTCACAAGCAATGGTGGTGAGGTTGTTTGGTTTGGCTGGATGAGAATCGGGTTCGCTGGGCGGAACGATGTTAGCCAGACCATGTATGGGTACCCGAGACTGTAAATATAAAACAAAGCTTAATACTATAATCATCGACTGATCATGTGATTATATCACTGTAAGACCATATACTTGTAGCATGAAAGGTATAGTCCGATTTCCTATGTTCCTGTGTTTCCTCATCTTTGTTGACACTGCATTTTATTGGTACGAACACACTTTTTTACAATGCTCGGCATTAATGCTGGACAATTTGTTTGGATGGCTTTAATGCAGTTCAATATGTTTGCACGGCTTTAGCGCAGGACAATATGTCTGCTCGGCTTTAACGCAGGACAACGTTTATATGTTATTAGCTGTATGTGATCTATATCAATTTAAGATTAAGAGTATTTAACTGTGAACGTTTTGCTTTTTTAGGGATATTCCATAGTAATCAGCTGTTGTAACCCATCTCATGACTGCCCTTACCTCAACAAGGTGTGAATCATTGGCTGTAATCTGGGGGAGCTCATGGGCCGCATTCATCAACATTCTGTTGGGGTACTCCAACAGTAACTTGACGACCTGCGTGTGACCTCCCTTGGCAGCCTCAATCACCATCGTAGAACCATCCTGTAACACAAAAAACGATATAATATACTTACATAATACGTATAGCAGTTAGTCTTGATTTATTTAACAAATTTGTCAAGATTTTGTTCTTCTTCTATTTAAGTGAACTATAATAAGTAAACCTTGGATCAAGAAAAGCGTTGTTCATGAACAGTTAACAATGCAAATATATTTTAAGAAATAAAGTGTTCAAACTAAAACTATCCACCAATGAAAGTTAATTTTTGGTGCTAGTTAAATTGTTCATCAGAAAAACTAATAACTATAGGTTACCTTCAGTTTGTGTGTAGGATCTGCGCCGTGTGCCAACAATAGTTCTACGACGGCGAGATGTCCACCAGCACAGGCCAGCGATAATACAGTGTGGTCATTGGTCGTTGTCTGACGGTTCACGTCAGCTCCTGCATATAACAAACATCAAACAATTGTACAAGCACTTAGCTCAGTTATCAAATTAAGCTGAGTGGGTGTGTGGGGATGGAGGACCCCAATCACATTACTCTTCCATTATAATGTTAAAAACAACAAGAGGTGAATGACCTTGAAGCTCTACTGATAGATTTTGATAGCTTGATCAGCCATGGGAACCTGTGAAGTTTTATGGAAATAGTTTCAGAGACGTAGTCACCACAAGTTTTTCCTATTATCACTCTAAAAAAAAGATGGTCGCAGGCATCCATGTTTGACATAGAATCAATGAATTTTGTTTAGGACCAACTACATGTCATGCCAGTCATTTTAATAAAGGTTCCAAATCAATACCACTTATGTTTTTTGATAAGTAGTTGCCACAAACGAGTATTTAAGCTGTGGCAGCCATCTTGAATTTCCGGCCTACCAAATTTTTACTTAATGCAACTAACTGGACATCAAAACCAACATTCCTGTAAAGTTTTATAAAAGTCATTTTGCTAAAGGTACCAAACCGCTTACGGTTTTAGAGAAGTAGTTGCCACAAAATTGTATTTAATAAATCTATTTTTAGACATGGTGGCCATCTTGAATTTTAGGCCAACCTGATTTTTACTTAGGACATCAAGACGATCATCAAGAGCAATATTCCTATATTCCTAATATTATGATTTCTTATGCGACATTATAATGTCATTCCATTTTATCCTCCTCTAAAGAATATATTTTTTCCAGCTTAGGAATTGTTTCCTATTGCATGCTCTAAAAAATTAGGGTCGGTAGGTAGGCATTTGTTTTTGTTTTTGTTTTTTGGAGCAAGGTATTTTGAGATTCTACATGTATTTATCTTATAAACCCCATACAAGTTGATGATACAACTGAAAGTTTTTCTGTGATGTCAGTTTACTTCGATATATTGTGATAAATCATTGTTCAGAACAATTTTTTTTTTTTTTTTCTTCATAAAATGTTTTAGGGTTGGCCCCTTATAATAGGGTCGGTCGGCCACCGGAAACACAGGTATTTTTTTTTTTTGGCCTTATAAAAATGTCATAATGCTACCAAAAAGTTTAATTATAAAACTATATCAATTAATTCCCTTACAACATCAACCTTAGTATATCCTCTTTTTTCTGCTCCAACTCACACTGTGGAACAGAAATGGAATGATTTGTATTCAGAAATATAGCATGTGTGTGACCACACACAGGTCATGTTATGCAATTTCTCCTGAGAATTATGTTACTATCTCAGTAAATTTTCTCTTGTCTCCTCTTATTATAGTTGGAAAATTAAAATAAAACCTTAAAATCCTACAATTTGTTTTCAGTCTTTTTCTGAGAGTCAAAATACAAAAGAGACTAAATACTTACCCCTCTATGAATGTATAATGGACTGTCCTTTTAATGTGGACCAGTCCATTTGTAGTACAAAGGGGTGTTTCGATCAACTGACTGATTAGCACCAAGACAGTTAAACCCTGATCAGTCTGAAGATGTCGTGCCAGTCATTTTGGTAAAGGTTCCAAATCAGTATCACTTATGTTTTTTGAGAAGTAGTCACAAAATCGCATTTTTTAAATCTATTTTTAACCATTGCGGCCATCTTGAATTTCCGACCGACCTGAACTTCTGCTAGGATCAACTAGACATCAAGAGCAACATTCCTGTGAAGTTTCATGAAAATCCGTCAGGTAGTTTCAGAGGAGTAGTCGCTACACGTTTTCATTATATAACTCTATGTAAACAAAGATGGCAGCTGGCAGCCATTTTTAATGTCAAATCAAAATAACTGGATCAACATCATGTCATATTGATCATTTTAGAAGAAGTCCCATATCAATATCAATTATAGTTTTCAAGTAGTCACTAAAGACGTACCCCAAGCTTCTGTCTTCGGACCAATTCTCTTTCTACTATACATAAATGACCTACTCAAAATAATTTTCAACAAGGATCAACAACATGTCATACTGATCATTTTAGAAAAAATCCCATATCAATATCACTTATAGTTTTCAAGAAGTAGTCGCTACAAACTTGTATTTTGAAAACCTATTTTTAGCCATGGCGGCCATCTTGAATTTCCGGCCGACCTGAAATTTTCCTAGGATCAATTAGACATCAAGAGCAACATTCCTGTGAAGTTTCATGAAAATCCGTCGATTAGTTACAGAGGAGTAGTCGCTACAAGTTTTTACTGGATAACTCTATGTAAACAAAGATGGCCACTGACAGCCATGTTTAACATCGAATCAAAAAGGGTTTTTAAGGACCAACATCATGTCACGCTGATCATTTTAGAAAAAGTCCCATATCAATATGACTTATAGTTTTTAAGGAGTAGTCGCTACAAACTTGTTTTTTGAAAATCTACTTTTAGCCGTGGCGGCCATCTTGAATTTCCGGCCGACCTGAAGTTTTGCTAGGATCAATTAGACATCAGGAGCAACATTCATGTGAAGTTTCATGAAAATCTGTCAAGTAGTTTCAGGGGAGTAGTCGCTACAAGTTTTCATTATATAACTCTATGTAAACAAAGATGGCCGCTGGCAGCCATGTTTAATGTCGCATCAAAATAATTTTCGACAAGGATCAACATCATTCCATACTGATCATTTTAGAAAAAGTCCCATATAGTTTTCAAAAAGTACTCACAACAAACTTATTTTTTGAAAATCTATTTTTAGCTGTGGTGGCCATCTTGAATTTCCAACCAACATGTAATGTTGCTAGGATCATTTAGACATCAAGAGCAACATTCCTGTGAAGTTTCATGGAAATACGTCGAATGGTTTTAGAGGAGTAGTCGCTACAAGTTTTTACTAAATAACTCATGTAAACAAAGATGGCCGCTGCAGCCATGTTTAACGTCGAATCAAAACGATTTATGACAAGGACCAACATCATGTCATGCTGATCATTTTAGAAAAGGACCCATATCAATACCACTTAGAGTTTTCAAGAAGTAGTCGCTACAAACTTGTTTTTTAAAAATCTATTTTTAGATTTGGTGGCCATCTTGGATTTCACATCAACATGAATTTTTGCTAGGATCAACTAGACTTCATGGGCAACATTTCTGTAAAGTTTCATGAAAATCCATTCACTAGTTTCAGAGGAGTAGTCACTACAAAAAAAGTTAACGGACAGACAGACGCCGCACCACGGCATAAGCTCTGCTGATCTCTGATCAGTAGAGCTAAAAAATAGGTATGTTTTCTATTTTATGCTCTAAACAATAGGGTAGGTCGGTAGGCTTTTTTTTTTTTGGAGCACCACGGCATAAGAATGAATTCAGTTCCATGCATTATTGTGCCAAATTTATGAAATAATGATTAACCATTATGTGAAAATGTTGATAATGCATTTCCTTTGCACAAATAGTAACAAAATAGCGCCCACAAAGACTACCTTAATTTTCCAACAGAAAGTATTGCCATGAGGTAAATAGGAAAACTAGGACTAGAAAATGCAAAACTTTAATTATGTTCTCATTTTTATGTGCAGCATGCAACACAACTGGCATTTGGAAATTCAGTAAAATGCTCTGCCACCAAAATATAGCCTGTATGTCATAAATGTTCTTAAGCAAATGAAAAATATTAAGAGAGCAACTTGTGTTCTATCTTAACAGTAGACAAATAGGGCTGGACTATTGTGTTTTTAAATTTTCAGATATCAATGGTATACAATTTATGAATTTCTCTCATATCTGACCATTTTCTACAAACATTTGGGAGCCATCATAGTCACACCAATATATAATGATCCCATAAGCAGTGCTTACAGAAAATCAGGGTGGGGGAGTTTAAAACTATACCTTTGCTAATGAGAAATTGTACAGTACAGAGGTGACCCGCCCTCGCTGCCTTCATCAATGGTGTCCGGCCTCCCTCAGACTCGTGTTCCTGGCAGGGAGAGAAAGTCAACTTTAATATGATATTGTCTATAAACACAGGCATTTAAAATCAATGTTTGTGCAGCCAGATGCAATTTAGATTAAGAATCTCTTCTCTTACTTCATATCTCAAATTATTTTAGGATTGAACTCAATATTCTGATCTTTCAACCGTGTGTGAAAAATATTAGGGTAGTTATGTGAAGCTCAAAGGGCTTCACGCTAACTTGAAACTATCGTAATTTTTTCATAACCTGTTCAAGTTCAGAATATCTAATTAAAGACTTATTTTTTTTAATAAAAGTTATCTTTCATTGTTCAGTTGCAATGGTAGGACTGATTTTATTGATCGATTTTAGTTAAAGCTCTTATAGTAAATACAACTTGAATAGCTAGCTGGCCAGTAGATGGCATTGTTGACATATGATATTATGGATAAAACAAGCTATCACGACTATTAGACATGCCCACCTCCAGGGCCTTTTACCTTTCTTTGCAGCCCAAACCGGTAAAAAGGCCTCGACTTCGGCATTGCATTTTATCGAGAATTGAAATGCAACAAGAATAAATAGTTATTGAAAAGTGTAAATGTTAATCTATAAATGTACCACATATCACAATGTTCACCTCAAGAAATTACATATGTCTATTTTCAGTTTAATTATGTATTAAATATTACTTGTTTGTATATTAAATGCATGAGAATATATTATTTACGAGTACAGCTCCGTGTTGCAATAATACATCAGCAACGTCTGTGTGGCCATTCTCACAGGCGTATGTAAGGGCTGTATCTCCTGTACCAGTCTGAGCCTGTACTTTCGCATCTGTAAAGACAAAAAAACATTAATGTCAGTATACCTTTCCCAACTGTCTAGGTCACCTTTAGTCAGCACATTGATTCAAGCCGTGTTCATTATGGAAAATTTATCTGTGTCGATTTCCCTTCAACAGCGTTAAAACCAATCAACTATATATGCACCTATTCGTTAACGTCCGTGTGGTGTAGGGCCAAAAACCTATCCTCATAAAATGGTAGAATTCATACAACTGTATATTTTGACATACTCATTAAAAAATTTCAATTGTGTCATCATAAACCTGGTGTGGCTTTGGTTTGCCAGATGGGTAGTGGCAGAAAAATAAAATTCAGACTCCTGTGTATTAAAACGGATTGTTTACAACGCGATTTAAGAAACTCTGCAGTTCTGTGTGAAAAAGTTTGAGGCTCATGCTGCAGATTTTTAATTCTATTTCAATGGAGGTTCATCCATGTTGGCACCAAATGACCATAATATCTTGGTCTGCCATAAAACGGATTTCTACAAATCCAGCGAATGGGCTATGAATGGGCAATGTCCCAGTTAGAGGCAAAACATTACTGTTTTGCCTAGAAAATATATATAGAAAAACCTACTGGCTTTGAGAAGGTATTTGACGAGCTCCAAATGTCCCTCCTGTGCAGCCTCCATGAGGGGTGTGCTACAGCCCAGCTCTATGTCAGCCCCTGCCGAGATGAGGAAGTCTGCCACGTCGAGGAACCCCCCGCAACAAGCCAGTGTCAGGGCTGTCTCTTGGGTTTCTTCAGTCTGGGCATTGATGTCAGCATCTGTCAGATATAAAGCACATAATGCCATATGCAATGCATATTACACTGCACAGTAAAACAGACAGGCAGTCATATTGTTTATGCGTCTAAGAAATTTAACTGGAGTTAATTTTAAGAGCTGGCAGATCAAACTTTTATAAGCAAATATCATCTGCAGTTATTAATAAATGGATATTATTTCCTGCTTTAAGTCTATGTAAACATAAACATGAGACCCCTGGGGCTGGGCCAAATTTTATCCCAGAGTCAACATCTATCAAACTTGGTAGAGGATCAATAGGTTCATGATACATGCAAACTATGAGTTATAGTAACAGCGGCCATCTTGGGCGTCACGTTGACGTAATTTTAACAAACTTGGAAGACAGTGATAAAAGGTTTTAAGGAAAAGTTATTGCAATGGACAGACGAAGACTGATCCCAATAGCTCAACCGAGTCTTTCGAAGGCTCAGGTGAGAAATAAATAAGCTGGCCAGGGTGACCCAAGTAGACTCTGAATCATGAATTTGAGCCTGTTAAAGAACGATAGGAATTCAATTCATGCATTGTCCTACACCTCTTTAACTCAATGTCTTGATAAGCCAATTAAATTAAATCCGATATATATAACTACATCTGAATAAAAGAAGGGTTATTATGTTTGTATATGCTAACTTACTATATGCCCTACCCATAAACCAATGTCATATTTCCATCAATAATCTTATATCATTTAATTCGTTACAAGCATATTTTTTATCACATTTACAGAACTTCAGTACTTATAGTTAAATATATAAATAGCATGTGCGTGTTATACTCACACAACGTACCGTGAGCGAGGAGTAGAGCGACCATCTCCTCATGCCCCTCCCTGGCGGCCTCCATCAGTGGCGTGTATCCCTCATCATTCACCTCCTCCAGGTTGGCTCCTCGCTCGATCAGCAGGTTGGCCAGCTCCACGTGACCCCCACAAGCGGCCAGGGTCAGGGGTGACTCAAAGCTGTCTGCTGGCATATTCACCTAAAATTACAATGTGAACGAAATACACAATCTATACAAGTGTATGTTAAAGGCCTAATTTGCTAACAACCGTAAAATGGAACACATTCGAGCGTCTTATAAGTTTAGGGAATTATGCAATCCAATCAATAGAATAAACTTGTAAATAGTTTCATTTCCATATCTCATACTCATGTACCATTATGTTGTGTCCTCATCAAAACTGCATAAAATGGGTAGCTCGTTGTCCAACAAAGTTTTTATAGAACAGGTATTCCAGAAAGAAAGGTATACCATTCTAAATGTGCAGGATTCTTGAAGCATCAGCATGAGTACCCTACCTGTGCTCCACTGTCCAGCAGGAGTCGAGCCACCTCGACATGTCCCGTCCATGGAAGCCTCCATCAGGGCAGTGTGCATTTCGTCAGTCTTGTGTTCTTGGTCTGCTCCAGCCTCCAACAGGAACTTCACCATGTCCTAGATGGCCTGAAACATGAAACCGAATCACTTTATAGCTGGACAGTGTGATGTATGTACAAAAGCGCTTACCAAACAACACTTAAGCAGCACAGCCAATATTTAAATCCCACACCTCTTATGGGTGTTCACTGTTCATGGTGAGAAAGGGTATTTAAGGGTCAGACATCATTTTGTTAATAAACCAGCTGGATAAAAAGCGATATTTTATGCTATTATTCCTGGCTTATAATTTAAACTAACTTTTTGATGGTTGTCTTCAGCAGTAAATTGTTTGTATTCACCAGTACCGCTATAGGTTACTTTAAATACACAACAGAGAATGTTTTTTATTAATACATTGTCAAATGTATCAGGAGTATAATTATGTTACCTTTATAGCAGGCTAGTGTTAGAGCACTTTCTTTGAACTCGTTCGAGTGTGTATTAATTCCGGCTCCGGACTTCAACAGTATGTGTGCCACACCAACATGGCCTGCGCTGGCGGCCTCCATTAGTGGTGTGTGCCCGTTCTCATTGTGCTGTTCCACATTGGCCCCCGCGTCGATCAGCACTTGGACAACATCCTCGTATCCTCCACACGCCGCGTAGTGAAGTGGTGTGTTACCTGTAATCAGTAGTAACAGTTAACACATTTTCCTAAAATTTAATGGGAAAAAAATCATGAGAATAATCACAGACACATATGATCACCTGTATTTAATCTCAGCTATACTGTCAAACTTCATCATAAATAAAATGCACATCTAATGTTTGTAAACAACTTGATCCTGTATGTCTAAGCATTCTGTGGGTTGAAAAATATTGATGACTAAAGAAAATTAATGGCCTAGTTTCGTAAATAAATTGTTTCTTGTTTGCTCTTTGCTCCTTCCACTTCATTTGAATATTGAACTCTTCATAAATAACGTATGTTATGACTCAAAAATGTTTGTATATAAAAACAAAGGAACTTGAACAATTACTCGAAGTGTGAGCAGTCGCATTTGTAGTTTTAAATTTTGTACTTTTAACAGTCAACTTACTATGCAAGTGTTTTTTTTGGAAATAGGGGAAGGGGCCCAGGCCCTTCAGTAGGTGGCAAAAAGTGTAATTTTTGAGGGTAAAGGGTGGAAAAAAAGTGTGGTTTTCGATATAAAATGGAAAAATATAACTGGAAGTTAAATAATGATTTGAAGGGGTTATATAAAGCACAAATCAATATTTAAAGAGGTTAAAAGGGTATAATTAACACCACAAGGTTAATGTTTCATCTTTTTTATTTTGTACTTTCAGAATCATATGTCATAATTTCATGTCACATGATTTTGCGTCTCTAAACATGTCAACCAGTCTGTCCCAGTCAGTCGTAGTCATGTTTCATCCTGGAAACTACCGATTCGCATCAGAGAGTCGATGATTTTGGCCCAGTGATATAGAGTTTAACATAGTTGAAGTGATACGGGAAATAATTCCCGAGTGAGAAAGATTCTTGCGATATAGAAACGAGTGCGTTTTCGCACGAGTTTCTATATCGCAAGAATATTTCTCACGAGTGAATTATTTTCCGTATCACTTCAACAATGTTAATTAAACTCTATATCACTGGGCCAAAATCATCGACTCTCTGATGCGAATCGGTAGTTTCCAGGATGAAATAAACAAAAACTCAAATTAAGGTAACATAAAGCACGCTGTTACCATCGCCGACGTCGTTAATCGTGTGCACTCGATTAGAACAATTATATTGGTCCAGCGAATCGTGCAGAACAGAACAAGCATATCACAGTATTCATTAAAAGTATTACCGTACTCGCTATTACCTGTGAAAATCAAGCGGTCCTATGTCGCTCGTTAGATGCAAATTGATCGTACTTCAATCGAAGAAAACAAAATAGTAAAAGTAACAGAATAACAAGAGGTCAATGACCTTGAAGCTCTACTGATTGATTTTGATTTCAGGAAGTAGTCGCTACAGACTTGTTTTTTGAAAATCTATATTTAACCGTGGCAGCCATCTTGAATTTCCGGCCGACCTGAAATTTTGCTAGGATCAATTAGACATTAAGAGCAACATTCCTGTGAAGTTTCATGAAAATCCGTCAAGTAGTTTCAGAGAAGTAGTCGCTACAAGTTTTCATTATATGACTCTATGTTAACAAAGATGGCCGCTGGCAGCCATGTTTAACGTTGAATCAAAACGATTTTCAACAAGGACCAACATTATGTCATACTGATCATTTTAGAAAAAGTCCCATATCAATATCTCTTATAGTTTTGAAGAAGTAGTCGCTACAAACTTATTTATTTTAAATCTATTTTTAGCTGTGGCGGCCATCTTGAATTTCCGGCCGACCTGAAATTTTTCTAGGATCAATTAGACATCAAGAGCAACATTCCCGTGAAGTTTCATGAACATCCGTCAAGTTGTTTCAGAGGAGTAGTCGCTACAAGTTTTTACTATATAACTCTATGTAAACAAAGATGGCCGCTCAGCCATGTTTAACGTCGAATCAAAACGATTTTCCACAAGGATCAACATCATGTCATGCTGATCATTTTAGAAAAAGTCCCATATCAATATCACTTTTAGTTTTCAAGAAGTAGTCGCTACAAACTTGTATTTTAAAACTCTATTTTTAGCTTTGGCGGCCATCTTGGATTTCACATCAACATGAATTTTTGCTAGGATCAACTAGACTTTATGGGCAACATTTCTGTTAAGTTTCATGAATATCCATCAAGTAGTTTCAGAGGAGTTGTCGCTACAAATAAAAAATTACGGACAGACGGACGACGGACGCCGCACCACGGCATAAGCTCTACTTGATCTCTGATCAGTCGAGCTAAAAATGGCTCTCAATCATTATTTCCTCAAAATACAGGGGAAAAACTGCTGGATTAGGGGAAATTTACAGTCAAAGAGGGGGAAATTAAGGGGCCGATATTCGGCCCGTTTATGAAGGGGAAAAAAACTTGCTGTATATCTCAGTTGGCAGAGTTGCCACAAACACCCGTTATGTAACTACTGACAGGAAGTACAGAACACTTGGTTCTGATAAGTATGTGTTAATTAATTTGTGACAGGGCGCAACTATGTATTATCTCATAAGGTAGTTCCAACTTAGTTATTCTCACCACTATGAAATAGGAAGCACATCATGTGCTCAAATGAAACTTACCAGCAGATGACTGGGCATTTACATCTGCACCATGGGCAATCAGTAACTTGACAATATCTACATAGCCCCCACTGGCTGCCTCCATCAATGGTGTACAGTCCCCCTTGATACCTCGATCCTCAACGTTGGCCTTCATTGCCAGTAAAACCTGTGCTAGCTCATAATAACCCGCTGAGCAAGCAAGTGATAGTAAACTGTCGCCTTCTTCTGTAGTCTCGTGGACGCTGCCTCCTTCTCGTAGTAACTTCCGCACAGTCGGTACATCTCCGTCACTACAAGCCTCGGCCAATGATCTTTGACTGAAGTAATTAAAAGTAATATCCCTGTCAATTTTTTCAAACATAAGCAAAATATACATACACTGTTTACGGGTGTCAGACCTATAAAATACACCCATCCGTAAGTGACCTCGACCTTGAAGATATAGACCCGGGTGTTGGGATCTGCAGGTCATATTAGAGGACGCGAGTATTTGTGTCAATTCATTTTAAAATCTCTCCTTACAAGTGAGATTTATGAACAGACTAGAAATGGACCTCATTATATGCATATATAAAGAGGTAATGACCGCTATAACCTTGACAATTCAGACACGTGTTGGGTTCTGCAGGTCATCTTGATGAGATGGGAATTTGTGCCAATTCATTTCAAAATTCCTCCATACATGTGAGAGTTATAGAGTGTACATAACAATTCGGATGGATGAACAATTGCCAAAGCTATATCAATCCTACTCCGACACCGTTTCTTTTTTTTTTGTATTTGGGGAACAGGGGCCGGGGGGAGGCCTTAGGTAGGGGGAAAAATCGACGTAAATCAACAAAAAGGGAGAACATTTTAATATCATCACAGTAAATCAACATGTATGCTTCTCAAGTTTCCTTATTGAGTGTGTACCAAGTGAAACTCCTTGCACATACAGATTTACTTCATTATTCGACAGAAGGGGACAAAACATTTCACACCGTTTGCAACAATATCCCCCATTAGCTGCACTATAGTAGAGCCAAGGGTATCTTTTCTCATATTTACTGGTGGAAATCCGGCACAGGCTTCAAGTTTCCTTTTTCATTATCAGATTCTGATGATGGATCATCTGACTGAGAAGGCCCATACTTTGGGTTTCGCTAGGCTTGGTGGGCAGCAGTCTTTTGAAGTGATTTTCTACTATTTTGTTCATAGATAGCAACATTTTTAGTAACAACCTCACCATCATTATTTTTGTTTCTAAGATTCGCCTGGTTAAATAATACCGATATCTTTTTACAATTCTTTGCGTCCGATTGTTGGAGCTTCTTAACATAACAGCGCTGATTACGCGACATATTGGATTGGGGAAACTACTCTCGCAAAACATAAGGACGTGTTTAAAGTGCCTGGCCACATGGCCGGGCATTACAACTCTTCTCGGACTTTGTCATATTTTCAACAAACAAAAACACACATGCAGAGGAACTAAAATGCGGCGCCTTGTACTACTGACTCCCGGGACTAACTCCTTTTTTGTATTTTTTTTTTCAAAGAGGGGAAAATTATGGGCTGATATATGCCCCTGTTTATGAAGGGAAAAACCTGTATAAGAATGTAAACATTGTCCCTGAATAGGATAGCTCTCTGGTCAGTGACCATGTCACCACTTATCAAACTTGCCTATCTTATGGAAACAAACCTTCACCTCAAATTTTGTCCAAAATAGGAAATGATTCACTTATTTGTCATGTTTAAAACATTAAAACAATAAGCAAACACACTGAAAACGTAGGACAGTGGGCACCTGTTCATGTTACCTTAAACATTTGTTTTTATTCGGCTTTAATTATGCACACACTTTACAATTTAAGTATTTCTATTTTTTAATTGGTACCAACTGGCTCATTCTTACCTATCCATGTTGCCCAATTGGCTCTGTTGCTCTGCCCTCATCCTATGCAGTGCCTGAGCAGCTTCATCTAGGGCACAGCTCACTGATGATGTCAGTTTACGCAGAACCTCAGGGTCAGTTAGGGCCTTACCATCCGCCGTGGACAATTTTCCTATTCCTGAAATAACAGCAGGACATGCACTTATAGAAATTAAATCTTAAAGGCCAACAAAATGTTTACAAAATAAAACTAGAACGTAAACTATCACTTAAGATTATTAATATCCCTGCAAACCTGTACATTATTGAGAAGTTATTTTAATGTTAGTAATGTGCAATGACGTACATGCTGACAATACAAAAAGATGAATTTTCTTTCAAAATATTCAACTCCGTCAAAAATCATCGAACCGGAAAACAATGACAATATGCGCATCTCCACTTCAAACCGACGCTTACAGCAAAGTTTGGTGAAAACCCAGCAAAGAATTATGAAGAAATAGCGCGGACGAGATTGCTGTGTGGAACTATTCAAAGGGCCGTTAAAAATCATCGAACGAGACAGAAAAGCACATCTTCACCTCATACTGAAGCTTCGCAACGTTTGCTGAAAATCCATCAAGGAGTTATGGAAAAATACTGCAGACAAATGTGTGCGTGAAAATATTCTTCCCTTTTTTTTTTATAAAATCTATTCACGCAAGATATGATGAATGTCAAAGTGTGACAATATAGAAACTACTTGGCTTTTTTTTTTAAAACAGTTGCACTGCAAAAACTCTCAAAAATGTTTAACTACTATTAATAATCCCTCATTCAACAAATCGTAGTGTATAACATACCACTGCTTACAGTAGTGTATAACATACCACTGCTTACAGTAGTGTGTAACATACCACTGCTTACAGTAGTGTGTAACATACCACTGCTTACAGTAGTGTATAACATACCACTGCTTACAGTAGTGTGTAACATACCACTGCTTACAGTAGAGGGTAACATACCACTGCTTACAGTAGTGTGTAACATACCACTGCTTACAGTAGTGTAACATACCACTGCTTACAGTAGTGTATAACATACCACTGTTTATAGTAGTGTATAACATACCACTGCTTACAGTAGTGTATAACATACCACTGCTTACAATAGTGTGTAACATACCACTGCTTACAGTAGTGTGTAACATACCACTGCTTACAGTAGTGTGTAACATACCACTGCTTACAGTAGTGTGTAACATACCACTGCTTACAGTAGTGTGTAACATACCACTGCTTACAGTAGTGTATAACATACCACTGCTTACAGTAGTGTGTAACATACCACTGCTTACAGTAGTGTATAACATACCACTGCTTACAGTAGTGTGTAACATACCACTGCTTACAGTAGTGTGTAACATACCACTGCTTACAGAAGTGTGTAACATACCACTGCTTACAGTAGTGTGTAACATACCACTGCTTACAGTAGTGTGTAACATACCACTGCTTACAGTAGTGTATAACATATCACTGCTTACAGTAGTGTATAACATACCACTGCTTACAGTAGTGTATAACATACCACTGCTTACAGTAGTGTGTAACATACCACTGCTTACAGTAGTGTATAACATACCACTGCTTACAGTAGTGTGTAACATACCACTGCTTACAGTAGTGTATAACATACCACTGCTTACAGTAGTGTATAACATACCACTGCTTACAGTAGTGTGTAACATACCACTGCTTACAAACTATCATAGACGAGTCAGTAATGCCACGTATTTACATGTTTTACTATAAAGGGTTGAATGACCTCACAGATCTCATTGTTAGCACACACGGTATGCAATTCACAGATCTCATTGTTAGCACACACGGTATGCAATATTTATTGAAAACATTTTCTGCAAGACACCAAAGAAAAGTGCCACCTCTAAGTACTTTGCAGTATGATGTGTATGTGCTGTTTAGTAATTGATCAATACCAATATGTATACAATAACAGAAATCGTACCGGCAGCTTCCAGCAGTGCCTCCAATCTGGCATGTGTCTCGGGGTCGACTGTCACTGTCTGTAGGTTGGCACCCTCCATACTCTGTGGCAGCAGGAAGCTGGGCTCTAAACCAGGGTCTGGGTCATCACCATCCAGAATAAAAGAGTCAACCTGCAAAAAAAAAATGTTTAAGATTAATGTATTTGACATTGTAAAGGTCTAGTCGCGTTAGCCCAGTGAACAGCATAGTGGATAAGAAATCCAGAGGTTCAAGCCTCACAGGTGCCACTGAGTTACATCGGTGTGTTCTTGGGCAAGACACTTTTCCTTTGTCTCGTCCGTCGGATGGGGACGCAAACAGGAAAAGCATGTGTATCGGAATCTATCTTCCAAGCGTATTAAAGAATCCTAGAAATCTTGTTTCTTATTAAGAATAGGGCATGTTTCAGGATTGCTAAAATTGTATAGATCTATATAATAAAACAAGAGGTCAATGACCTTGAAGCTCTACTGATTGATTTTGATTTCAGGAAGTAGTCGCTACAGACTTGTTTTTTGAAAATCTATTTTTAACCGTGGCGGCCATCTTGAATTTCCGGCCGACCTGAAATTTAGCTAAGATCAATAAGACATTAAGAGCAACATTCCTGTGAAGTTTCATGAAAATCCGTCAGGTAGTATCAAAGAAGTAGTCGCTACAAGTTTTCATTATATAACTCTATGTAAACAAAGCAGCCATGTTTAAGGTCAAATCAAAACGATTTTCGACAAGGACCAACATCATGTCATACTGATCATTTTAGAAAAAGTCCCATATCAATATCTCTTATTGTTTTGAAGAAGTAGTCGCTACAAACTTATTTATTTTAAATCTATTTTTAGCTGTGGCGGCCATCTTGAAATTTCCGGCCGACCTGAAATTTTTCTAGGATCAACTAGACATCAAGAGCAACATTCCTGTGAAGTTTCATGAACATCCGCCAAGTAGTTTCAGAGGAGTAGTCGCTACAAGTTTTTACAATATAACTCTATGTAACCAAAGATGGCCACTGGCAGCCATGTTTAACGTCGAATCAAAATAATTTTCCACAAGGATCTACATCATGTCATGCTGATCATTTTAGAAAAAGTCCCATATCAATATCACTTATAGTTTTCAAGAAGTAGTCGCTACAAACTTATTTTTTAAAAATCTATTTTTAGCTGTGACGGCCATCTTGAATTTCCGGCCGACCTGAAATTTTGATAGGATCAATTAGACATCAAAAGCAACATTCCTGTAAAGTTTCATGACAATCCGCCAAGTAGTTTCAGAGGAGTAGTCGCTACAAGTTTTTACTATATAACTCTATGTAAACAAAGATGGCCGCTGGCAGCCATGTTTAAAGTTGAATCAAAACGATTTTTGACTAGGATCAACATCATGTAATGCTGATCATTTTAGAAAAAGTCCCATATCAATATCACTTATAGTTTTCAAGAAGTAGTCGCTACAAACTTATTTTTTAAAAATCTATTTTTAGCTGTGACGGCCATCTTGAATTTCCGGCCGACCTGAAATTTTTCTAGGATCAATTAGACATCAAGAGCAACATTCCTGTAAAGTTTCATGACAATCCGCAAAGTAGTTTCAGAGAAGTAGTCGCTACAAGTTTTTACTATATAACTCTATGTAAACAAAGATGGCCGCTGGCAGCCATGTTTAACGTTGAATCAAAACGATTTTTGACTAGGATCAACATCATGTCATGCTGATCATTTTAGAAAAAGTCCCATATCAATATCACTTACAGTTTTCAAGAAGAAGTCGCTTCAAACTTGTATTTTAAAACTCTATTTTTAGCTTTGGCGGCCATCTTGGATTTCACATCAACATGAATTTTTGCTAGGATCAACTAGACTTTATGGGCAACATTTCTGTAAAGTTTCATGAATATCCATCCAGTAGTTTCAGCTGTGAAGTCGCTACAAATAAAAGTTTACGGACAGACAGACGGACAGACGGAGGGACGACGGACGCCGCACCACGGCATAAGCTCTGCTGATCTCTGATCAGTAGAGCTAAAAACTATTCTGGCTTCCTTTAATTTTTTATATATACAGGGTTCTGGAAATATTTTGAAAATCCACTTGCCCAGGGCAAGTGGATTTTCAAAAGTCACTTGCCCTGCCCATAATGTCTCTTGCCCCACATTTAAGAACACTTAATTGCCCCAAGAAATGGCGGTGTACCATTATTCGTGTTAAACGTGATGGACCGCCGCATAATTTGGACCATTATACTTAGAAAAGGAAGGGAGAGTGTATTTTATGAATTATAGTTAATACATTGTATTTATTCATATAAAAATATCAAATGCTTGCATTTTCTTCTTTTGTGTCTATTACATCTTTGTGTTACTTAAATCATAAAATGATGAGACAGTATACAAAGTCATTTTATTCCGCCCTCCCACCCCACCCGAATCCCCACAAACACAACCCCCCATCATGTTTGATGACCATCCAAAAACATGATTGGCAGCTAGTGTATGGAACGTTTAATGTCACAGTGTGTACAATTAACCAGTTGACAGGAAAAAAAAGAAGCTATTGTATTCATTTAAAGGTGCGACAAGCAAAGAAACAAGACAAAAACGTTATTAAAAATATTAACTTGGCCCCCAATTTCTGCAATCATGGTAACGTTCCTACGGCTTTGTATTTTAACTAAAGGGAATTAGATGAAAGCAAGAGGCGTGAATAGGGGTTCCCTTATTAGGGTTCCCTAGGAATTGTTTGAAAAGTAGTAGCAGTAACCTTATTCATCAAAAGCGAAAGTTCAGAACTTGAGAAAAAGGTTTCGTGATTTTTCTGAAATCGCGAAAACCCATGACATGCGCATATCGCTATGTTATGCAACTTATTTGTGTGGTATGCACTTCCATATACGTTTAATTACAGACTATATCAATGAAATACACCAAATACCTCATAAAAGCGCATTGATAAACGAGTGCTTCGAGTAAAAGAAATGTGTATTTTCGTTACGAAAAAATCTTCGGCAAAATTATCTAAACAAAAACAAAACGTCACGTGGGCCTGTCAATCATTATTTTGACACATTAAATTTGCAAATTAAGAAAGAGTTTTCTGATTTGATTGGTGGAAGGTCCAGATTATTTGTAAACTATTTCTGAAAGTAGCTATGTTTATGGTTGGAAGGTCACGGACATAATTGCCGCGATTTCATTGGCCAATGGACACACGTCTGACGGTCGTGTCAGGATAAGTTGTTGTCAAATGGTGTGAAAGGCGCGTGTGGGTTAATTAGTTGTTTATGGAAATAATGCCACAAATTAAGCTGCCTGGGGCGAGATTGTTGATTGTACCGAAAGTTGATTGATCTTATTAACAATCGCTAGTGGCGAAAAACAGCGGCCAGTTTTATTCAGTTATCAGAATGAAATTCTGATATGGCTAGTTTGCCACTTGATTTGTTCCGAAATGGAAATGTCCGTAGGGCAAGTGGCGGGCAACCAGATTTGCGAAGGTCACTTGCCCGCACCCAAAATCCACTTGCCCGGGGCGTCGGGCAACCGTATTTCCGGAACCCTGATATATTTATTTTTTATTTTGAGATTTTTTTGATGCATTTTACAATGTAATCAAAGCGTGATATCGCTCCCAACTGCAATCCCTGTTGTAGCCTAAAGAATAACCAACAGTTTAATCAACAGAACCATCAATGGTATATCTATTTTATATTCCACTGTTTGTCACTGCAAACAAAATATTTCAGAAATGTAAATATTGTGGTCCGTTATGTTTACAAACAATAAAATAAATAAAAATTCAAATTAACAAATGTATTACTACATGTACATATTTATTTGGGTCTATGTTCATGTTTCCATGTACATGTATATATTTCACTGATTAAACAATAGGCCTAAGAGGGCCTGTGGACGCTCTACTTGCTAAAGATTAAGCTTATGTATAAGGGGCCATAACTCTGTCAAAAATCCTTCAACCAGAACATGGCAATAACATACGCAACTAGGCTTGGTACTGATCATCCCTGCCAAGATACACTGAAATCCAGCCAGAGGTTCAGGACAACTAGTCTATACAAAGTTAGTGTATTAATACCTTTAAGGGGCCATAACTCTGCCAAAATTCATTCAACTGGAACACGGCCATGAAATGCGCAACTAGGCTTGGTATTGATCATCCCTGCCAAAATTCTTTGAAATAACGGGCCATAACTCCGCCAAAATAATACATGGAGCACGGTGACAATATGTACAGCTGGGCTTGGTACTGATCATCCCTGCAAAGTTTCATTTAAATCCGGCCAAAAATGGAGGCCCTTTCGCCTTAACGAGGCAAAATACAGTATTTTTTAACTGAATCAAGGGCCACAACTCCGGTGTTACTAATCAGATTTGGTTGGTTTTCAAACATGTCTAATAAAGTGTGGTAAAGATCGGATGAAAAATGAAGGCTGTACCGTCTTAACGAGGCAAAATATAGCATTTTTAACTAAATCAAGGGCCATAACTCCGCCATCTCATAAGCGCTGCTGACCAGTAGAGCTAAAAACAGATAGTTATTTGATTATGCTCAATATATACCGTATGTTTTGCTTATGGACAGTATCCCTTTAAGAATTGGTAACTCATAATACTACACTTTGGCAACAATAATCACCCGATACACATGTACCTTATCGTTAGGCTTTGAAATGGTGTACATATTTTGTAAAATGTGCCTGTTGCTGGCGGGATAGCGGCTTTAAATTAAGGTTTGTAAATGGAAACCACCATCTATTTACTTCAGGTGAATGGCATTGGCTTTCTAACATGTATTATATATTTTGTCAGAGATGCAGTGTTTTCATAAGGGTAATTTTATACAAATGTGTTGACCTTAAATTTAGGCTGTCATGCCAAATTTTCAATTATTTTTTATTCTATATCAACTATAAGGAAGAAATAATGCCTTTCTTATTGCTTTTTCCAGGAATATTAGGTTAATTACCCTTTCATTATCTTAAAATCAATATACTGTAAATGTTTGTCTTCTGCTGTTTGCCAAACATTGTCACCCGCTTGACAGAAAATTTATGTCACGAAGGTTTTGTGGAAAATGGTGCCATCATAAACAATTACTGGATGATTGCTACACAACACCAATACTGCAGTGCATCTATGCGTTTGCTGGTACCTGCCACAGACATGACCCCTTAGCAGTGGATTCAAACTTGCTGATGGTTTATGAAAGGCACAAAAATAATTCAACAATGTATCGCGAACTATTTTAAATAGTTACCATTTTGCTTTTAAAGAGAGTACCGTATTTACCGTTTATTTTGGGACAAGATAAATTAATTACAACCATAATAATTAGTGTCCCAAATTATACTTTTTCAAAAAAAAATTTTTTTAGTGGCCCAAAACATATTAAGAATAAATTTCAGTGAAAAATACATAGTGGAATCGTATGCACTATGTCTGAGTTTGGTACACTTTAATTCATTAATAAACCAATCCTGCAATTATTCTCCCTAAACATTCATCATTTCATAACTGAAGAAATCTGAAGAAAATATCAATCAAAATGTCGCCGCTTGTTGTTTGACAAGTGGACATATTTCTTTATCTTTGCCATGAAGTGATGAAATATTCTGCAGCTTGCATTACTTAATTCCGGACATGCTTAAAGGAGCACCCTAGAGAAAATTAAATGTGAAATACAACTCTAATTTTTGAACAACAAATATAAAACAATAAAATGCTACCGTTATTTTTATAACCCATACCCTCTGAAGAAATATGAAACCATAAAATGCTAACCCATACCCTCAACCTTCTATCTACACAGATTGTGTCCGTTCACGTGCATTCGTGTAAACTATATTTCCCTCTCTGTGAAACACAATGCTTCAAATATAAGAGAAATATGCCCATGAGAACTGCCAGTGACACGTAATGCTTCGCAAAGCAGTAGGTATCTACAACAACCAAAAATCCTCTGTATAGAAGCAAAGTTATTCTCCATCCGTTGAAGATGAAAAAAACGCTTGAAGTATCTAGAACCATCAAAGATACCCTGTTTGCAACCCAGGGTATTCTCCAATAGTTGAAGATAAAACCATCTTGACTTTGAAGAAGACAAAATTGTTATCGAGTGTAATGCAGTTAAAAATATATCTTTCAAGTTGATGCCTTTGCAATGATGTCTGAAAAATAGCTTTAGCATGTTTATTTCGACTTAGGCTTAAAAGAAAAAAGTGTTTGTTTCCGCTAACCCGACCGACCCTATTATTTAGCCGCCGACACTAACTTTTTTTATTGCAGAAAAAAATAAAATAATAATAATTAATAATAAAAAGTTGATCTTCAGAGAAAAATAAATAAATAAAAATATGCTTCCAGTGAGATCTGAACCCACGACCCCCGGGGTTTCCATTGAAAAAGGGCCATAACCATGTATTATCTAGGTATTAATACCTTCCCCAGTTTTTTTTATCATATTAAAAGTGATTTTTTCATTAACAAAAATAAGGTCATTAATAATAAAAAAATAAATAAAAAAATAAAGTTTTGCCTACCTACCTATCATATATTTTTTGAAGCCGTTAGCGGAAACAAACCATTTTTTTTGGCCTTATCAGAAATATTAAATCACTGGCAACCTTGATCAAAAAAATTCTTTCAAAATAGTGTTTTACATATATGTTTACATAATAAACCAATAATAAACCAGCAAGCCTATAGTCAACACCTTCCTACTGACAGAAAAAACGAATTTCATGTCGTGTAAGAAATGACCTGAAATAGCCTAGAGCCAGGACTTGAGATCAACTGTTAATTAATAGTGACCTTGCGATTAACTGTGTGTAAAGACAGTGTTGGGTGAGCAACAGACTATTAGTGTGCGACTGCAATCAACTGGATTAATAACCAATGGGTGTTTTATCAGGATGCGTAATTATAAGGCAAAAAACAAGAGGCCCAAGAGGGCCTGTGAACGCTCTACTGGCTGTTATACCATTGATGAATCGAGTCGTACTACATGGTGTCTAGAGTGTACACAAGGTTTTTCAAGTATTTGACCTAGTGACCTAGTTTTTCATTTTCGAACTTGACCAAAATATAATTAAGACAACATTTCGACAAAGTTTCATCAAGATCGGGTCAGAAATATGGCCTCTAGAGTGTACTAGTGACCTAGTTTTTGACCCTGTGTGACCCATTTTCGAACTTTAGCAAGCTATAATTGAGACAAATATTCTGACAAAATTGCATCAAGATCGGGTCAAAAATATGGCCTCTAGAGTGTACACACGGTTTTTCCAAAGTTAGACCTAGTGACCTAGTTTTTAACCCCATGTGACCCATTTTCAAACTTGACCAAGATATAATTAAGACAAACATTCTGACAAAGTTGCATCAAGCTTGGGTCAAAAATATGGCCTCTAGAGTGTACACAAGGTTTTTCCAATATTTGACCTAGTGACCTAGTTTTTAAGTTCATGTGACCCATTTTCGAACTTGATCAAGATATAATTAAGATAAACAATTTGACAAAATTTCATCAAGATTGGGTAACAAATATGACCTCTAGAGTGTACACAAGTTTTTTCAAGTATTTGACCTAGTGACCTAGTTTTTGACCCCACATGACCCATTTTTGAACTTGACCGAGATTTCATAGAGACAAACATTCTGACAAAGTTTCATCAAGATCGGGTCAAAAATATGGCCTCTAGAGTGTACACACGGTTTTTCCAAAGTTTGACCTAGTGACCTAGTTTTTAAAACCATGTGACCCATTTTTGAACTTGACCAAGATATAATTAAGACAAACATTTTGACAAAGTTTCATCAAGATTGGGTCAGAAATACGGCTTCTAGAGTGTACACAAGATTTTTCAAGTATTTGACCTAGTGACCTAGTTTTTAACCCCATGTGACCTATTTTCAAACTTGACCAAGATATAATTAAGACAAACATTCTGACAAAGTTGCATCAAGCTCGGGTCAAAAATATGGCCTTTAGAGTGTACACAAGGTTTTTCCAATATTTGACCTAGTGACCTAGTTTTTGACCCCACATGACCCATTTTCGAACTTGACCGAGATTTCATTGAGACAAACAATTAAGATAAACATTCTGACAAAGTTGCATCAAGCTTGGGTCAAAAATATGGCCTCTAGAGTGTACACAAGGTTTTTCCAATATTTGACCTAGTGACCTAGTTTTTAACTTCATGTGACCCATTTTCGAACTTGATCAATATAGAATTAAGATAAACAATTTGACAAAGTTTCATCAAGATTGGGTAACAAATATGACCTCTAGAGTGTACACAAGTTTTTTCAAGTATTTGACCTAGTGACCTAGTTTTTGACCCCACATGACCCATTTTTGAACTTGACCGAGATTTTATTAAGACAAACATTCTGACAAAGTTTCATCAAGATCAGGTCAAAAATATGGCCTCTAGAGTGTACACACGGTTTTTCCAAAGTTTGACCTAGTGACCTAGTTTTTAACACCATGTGACCCATTTTTGAACTTGACCAAGATATAATTAAGACAAACATTTTGACAAAGTTTCATCAAGATTAAGTCAGAAATACGGCTTCTAGAGTGTACACAAGGTTTTTCAAATATTTGACCTAGTGACCTAGTTTTTAATCCCATGTGACCCATTTTCAAACTTGACCAAGATATAATTAAGACAAACATTCTGACAAAGTTGCATTAAGCTCGGGTCAAAAATATGGCCTTTAGAGTGTACACAAGGTTTTCCCAATATTTGACCTAGTGACCTAGTTTTTGACCCCACATGACCCATTTTCGAACTTGACCGAGATTTCATTGAGACAAACATTCTGACAAAGTTTCATGATGATTGCATCCGAAATGTGGCCTCTAGAGTGTACACAAGCAAAAGTTAACGGACGGACGACGGACGGACGGACGACGGACGACGGACGACGGAAGACGGACAACACACCATCCCATAAGCTCTGCTGGCCCTTGGCCAGTAGAGCTAAAAACACAAGAGGTCAATGACCTTGAAGCTCTACTGATTGATTTTGATTTCAGGAAGTAGTCGCTACAGACTTGTTTTTTGAAAAATTATTTTTAGCCGTGGCGGCCATCTTGAATTTCCGGCCGACCTGAAATTTTGCTAGGATCAATTAGACATCAAGAGCAACATTCCTGTGAAGTTTCATGAAAATCCGTCAAGTAGTTTCACAGGAATAGTCGCTACAAGTTTTCATTATATAACTCTATGTAAACAAAGATGGCCGCTGACAGCCATGTTTAACGTCGAATCAAAATAATGTTTGACTCTGATAACCATCATGTCATGCTGATCATTTTACAAAAAGTCCCATATCAATATCACTTATAGTTTTCAAGACGTAGTCGCTACAAACTTATTTTTTAAAAAATCTAATTTTAGCTGTGGCGGCCATCTTGAATTTCTGGCCGATCTGAAATTTTGCTAGGATCAATTAAACATTAAGAGCAACATTCCTGTAAAGTTTCATGAAAATCTGCCAAGTAGTTTCAAAGGATTAGTCGCTACAAGTTTTTACTATATAACTCTATGTAAACAAAGATGGCTGCTGGCAGCCATGTTTAACGTTGAATCAAAACAATTTTTGACAAGGACCAACATCATGTCATGCTGATCATTTTACAAAAAGTCCAATATCAATATCACTTATAGTTTTCAAGTAGTAGTCACTACAAACTTGTATTTTGAAAATCTATTTTTAGCCATGGCAGCCATCTTGAATTTCCGGGCGACCTGAAATTTTGCTAGGATCAATTAGACATCAAGAGTAACATTCCTGTGAAGTTTCATGAAAATCCGTCAAGTAGTTTCAGAGGAGTAGTCGCTACAAGTTTTCATTATATAACTCTATGTAAACAAAGATGGCCACTGGCAGCCATGTTTAACGTCGAATCAAAATAATGTTTGACTCTTATAACCATCATGTCATGCTGATCATTTTACAAAAAGTCCAATATCAATATCACTTATACTTTACAAGACGTAGTCGCTACAAACTTCTTTTTTAAAAATCTATTTTTAGCTGTGGTGGCCATCTTGAATTTCTGGCCGATCTGAAATTTTGCTAGGATCAATTAGACATTAACAGCAATATTCCTGTAAAGTTTCATGAAAATCTGTCAAGTAGTTTCAAAGGAGTAGTCGCTATAAGTTTTTACTATATAACTGTATGTAAACAAAGATGGCCTCTGGCAGCCATGTTTAACGTTGAATCAAAACGATTTTTGACAAGGACCAACATCATGTCATGCTGATCATTTTAGAAAAAGTCCCATATCAATATCACTTATTGTTTTCAAGAAGTAGTCGCTACAAACTTGTATTTTGAAAATTTATTTTTAGCCGTGGCGGCCATCTTGAATTTCCGGCCGACCTGAAATTTTGCTTGGATCAATTAGACATCAAGAGCAACATTCCTGTGAAGTTTCATGAAAATCCGTCAAGTAGTTTCAGAGGAGTAGTTGCTACAAGTTTTCATTATATAACTCTATGTAAACAAAGATGGCCGCTGGCAGCCATGTTTAACGTCGAATCAAAACGATTTTCGACAAGGACCAACATCATGTCATGCTGATCATTTTAGAAAAAGTCCCATATCAATATCACTTATAGTTTTCATGAAGAAGTCGCTACAAACTTGTTTTTTAAAACCTATTTTTAGATCTGGCGGCCATCTTGGATTTAACATCAACATGAATTTTTGCTAGGATCAACTAGACTTCATGGGCAACATTTCTGTAAAGTTTCATGAAAATCCATTCAGTAGTTTCAGAGGAGAAGTCGCTACAAAAAAAAGTTTACGGACAGACAGACGGACAGACAGACGCCACACCACGGCATAAGCTCTGCTGATCTCTGATCAGTAGAGCTAAAAAATAGGTATGTTTTCTATTTCATGCTCTAAACAATAGGGTAGGTCGGTAGGCTTTTTTTTTTTGGAGCAATATATTGTGAGATTCTACATGTGTTTATCTCATAAACCCCATACAAGTTGATGATACAACTGGAAGATTCTCTGTGATGTCAGTTTACCCCGATATATTGTGATAAATCATTGTTCAAAAAAAAAAATCATAAAAAGTTTTAGGGTCGGCCCCTGAAAAATAGAGTCACCGGAAACACAGGTTGTTTTTTTTGGCCTAAGGCAATGCTTTATAAATATATGAATTGGGGTTTTAAGGTGCACCAACACATGAAAGGTTATATGGCGCCTAACAGGAATGAACATGCTAGGCTCATCCTCCATGTACATGTACATTAAGATAAAATATGGAGAATTGGCCTAGAACCTTCTCACCCTGAACTGCAGAGTTGCTGCAAATTCTACTTTAGACACTCCATTTATGCTGCTGGAGCCACGTTATAGTTTTTCTGCCACTGCTCTGGTGATATGAGCGAGATGGCACCTGCAACAATGCAGGGGTCATGATGAAGACCTTTAACGAGCATGAACAAAAAATGATAAAATGAACATAAATTTGGTTGTGGGGGGTTCTACCATTCTGCCTTCCCCTACAACGGGATCTGCAGTGGCACTATTCTTTGCCCCGTTATTGGGCTATAAATATATGAAATAATAATTTAAAACAACAAACACTTATACAAACTATATACTATCATTATTTCTCAGTTCAATTAAAATACTGAGTGCTAGCATTTTGTTAGGTGTCCAACAGGGCTTTCGTTAACGGGCGTACGGCCGCAAATTACGTCCAAAAATCATAGTTGTACGGCGAAAATAAACACCAAAGGCGTAGTGTACTTCCAAAAACTTCGAAGTACGCCGCGAATCTTTACTATGGACGTCCAATAATTTGTGTAAATTACCGATTATAGCCCCGCCCATCTAATCTAATTTCATTTGAGACAGCTAAGGTAACAAGTTGTGAAGCAATTAAAACTCAGTGGAGCCTGCAGGGTCCGACAAATCTTTAAAATCTGTGGTAGCCCACTGGGCTACCAGAAACTAAACTTGGTAGCCCGGCATGCGCGCGCGCGGACACGAGGCGACTCATTCACATGTTTCACATTGGTGAACTGTTATTGAACATGTTTGTTTGTAAATGGATTTACCAATAAAATTATTTCTATATTAATATATGACTTTTGACTTTGTTGTTTTACCAATATAAAAATAAAACTAGACTTAAATTTTAAAAAGATTATTTTAAATCATGTGGGTGCTAAAGCCAAATTATTATAAATTGTCTCTTAATCATTGAAATGAAATGGATAATGTTTTATTTTTTTGATGATAGTCATTTGCAATCGTGAACGCTCGGCCAATCCCGTCATTCCTCGGGATCCCTGAATCAGTGTACGAGATGTTGCGAATGAGTCATCTGTACTTAAAAGTCGTCATCAAAAAACGTGTAAAAAAATCGAAAATAAAATCTAGTCCAGGTTACATTTTTCTTACATTTTTACGTTAGCGTTAATAAACAATAAAGTTTCCTTATAAAGTTGTGCTTTTATACGATTTATATATACGAAATAAACACGTCTCTACTATCCATAGGCTAACGTCGACGGCTACACGCGCAAACAAATACATGTACATTGTACCCAAGGCTTTATTTAGTACACGTCGCTGTGTACTGAGTTCATAAAGGAATGAACTACACATGTTTGTGTTGCATGTACATAACACAAGCACGTTTAAGTCATTTGTAAACGCGATGTTTTTAATATGGTGGTCAACACTAATTGATAAGCTTACGTGTTTTTTTAATTATGAACAAACTTTTTTGCATCAAAAATCAAATTAAGAAAGCGCGTGACATGTTGATAAAAAAATGTGTTGCTCGTAAAAAATAATGTATTTACGATATCAGGTAAGTACATGCCACAGAGTTCTTCTATTTATAGAAATTATGCAAAAATAATTAAATTGTCCTTGCTTGTTGAGATATTCAAGATCAAAGTTCGCATATAAACAACTTTTCCCGATAATTTTTGTTATTGTTTACCAGGGCCTTCAGTTCAGAAAAACAGAAATTCTTATAATTGGTATGATGCCCCGATGCAGCTTTTTTAAAATAGCGCCGGTCAGGATTGTTATTCGCTTTTTGATTATGTTGTTGCCTGGATATAATTATTGACGACGTTTGGTAAAATATTTGTGATACAAACAATTATTTCGCAATTAAAAATGAAAACTATAAATATCCAGTCAGTTAAATCGCCGTGAAACCCCGGCGAGTTCTCACTGGGATTCTCCGCGATGATGACCGAGAATACCCATATTTTACAGTGGAAAAAAATCGCCGCGATGAGTGGGAATTGTCGTAATCCGCGTGGTACCATATGTATTATCATTTGATTTTTGACTTCTTTAATTGTCTTAGTCAATCGCCAGGTTTTTATTGCATGCAATTTGCAAACTCACGAAAAAGGAGACGCAGTCTTCTCCCATAATGCCCCTTGGCCATCCAATCAAATGTTTTCCAGTCATGTCCGAGTGAATAAATTATTGACGCAGCATCGTTATTATCCAATCAAAGAGTGTACCCTAGTATTAAAACAACTAATGAATATTAATGAGTTATGCATGCGTCAATCGATCGGGTCCGATTACCCGTGGTGTCTAAACACCTTGTTAATTGGTGTTATTATCGACGCGTGGCGGTGTAATCTTATCTGACTAATTAGCTGGAAACACAGGATTTTATGATATGGATTTAGAGCTAAAATCCGTTTTTTTGCCGGGCTACTTCAAAAGAAAATCTGCAGTAGCCTGCCGGACGCGAGATAGAAAAAAATGGTAGTCCGGATCTCGACTTTTGGTAGCCCGCGGGCTCCGGGCAGAGGATTTGTCGGACCCTGGCCTGTAATTGACAGATAAAACTGGTTTTGTCCAGTTTTATCAAGATTCACACACGTGGCTGGCGTAAGGAGAGTTTTAATTAGATAATTGGCCTAGACGTGCATTTCACAAAATGAAAGAAGCAGTATAATCTCGACGCCAAATTGCTTAATTTATATTCACTAACCACAAAGTTGAAACTTCTTACACACAGCGGCTTGTACATTTTACGCTTTTTCTTTTATATTTGTGTGTCATTTTTCAATGTATTTATCAAAGTAACAAAGAGAAACGAAGTAATGATAGACAGACAGCATGTAATAATCTCTAACCTAGGGGAAAGAACTCTTCGCGAATGGAGTCTGAACAAGGAAGTGAAAATATCACTGGCAAAAACGATTGATTGCTTTGATAATAAATTAAAGAAACTGATACATTTACTCCTACACTTGACAGTTTTACTTACCTTTCATTAATGTATGCCGATTTAAAAGCTTACCTGGATGGATGAATTGAAAACTGTGTGCAAAATGTAATTCACTGTATAAAACCTGTGGGTGGGGAATGACACGCAAGGCAATTTTTTTGTATAATGATGTCATAAAATATTTTCTTTTATAAACATATCTATGATTATAAATATCCTTTTTTTAAACACTTTAGATCCCCTCCCTCACCCTCTACACCCCAAACATCACGCGGAATCATTGACTCGACTGAGTATGAATGCCATGCCCAAACACTGGAACTTCCTAATTTTTTCCCATGAACTTTCAAATTTGATATGCAGGAAGTTTAAACTTCCTAAATTTGAACCTTAGTGGAAGCCCTGGTCTAAATTCCCCCAATTAAAATTATCACGCACTTCCTACGCTCACAAAGTGTATAATTATAATTTTTGCATTTTGCAAATTAAATCTGATAATTTTTTTGCCAAAATTTGACTTGGGATTGGGTCCCAATTTAAATTATAGTAAAATTATGGAACTTTTATGAAATTTGTCCCAAACTAAAAATAATTTCAAGGTTGTCCCAATCCTTACAGTGTCCGAACGTATACGGTAAATACGGTACATCAGTTACATATAAGGTTATATATGATGGTTGATTTTTCGTGGTGGAAAAAGACCAGCCACTTTTCCTCGGTAGAACCAGTACCTCCATCCGTAAGAATCTAGTACATCAGGCTTTGGGACCAACATTTCTCAAAAAAATAGAAAGCTATGAAATTACCAGTTTTAAAATGTAAAATGATTTCAAAGATGTAGATTGAATAGTTTCCTATAATAAAGAAAGAGCAATAATTATCAACAAGTCTTATCAGGCCATAGATGAATCTCCAAGTTATAAATAGCTCTTATGCGGTTCACCACGGTGATATCTATAAATAACGCTCAAATCGCAATACATTGCGTTTTCTTATCGCCAAGTTTAAAAAAGCTCATCTCTGTCGCGTTAACATATTTAGGAAACATCTTTTAACATGGTTCTTCCCAGGAGTTCAGGTATTTTGAAATTAGTCAGGTTAACTTTTTTGCGCATTATTTACTCATTAACAAGGTGGCACGCAATATGTTTCTGAATGCATTTAATTTCAAAATGCAATCGGTCCGAGACCAAGGATCTTGCACTTCTAACCCTCTCCCGAACCGAACCGAGAACACCTCCATTCAACCTTCACATATCACCCATTATACTAGTGATGGTAATCGCCTCCAATTTAATAACTGACTGATCGGTAATCTGTATATTTACTTTACATAGTATTTCTTAGCATAAACGACCATTAATAGGTTATAAATATCCAAAGTATCTTATTCTGACTTAGTTATTACTGTTGTTTACACTTATGACCAGTGTCTCTGTGTCTAATAAAAAAATATTACTTGCAACATATCAAAATATTTCAATCAAACAAATGTCAGATTTAATTTTAAACTACCCAGAACAAGACTACAGCACCATTAAATACATACATGTAAACTCACCTCAAGGATGTAGAGCAAATATAATAGTACAACACCAGTGTTCAATCTAGGCTGCGCCATTGACCCCTTGCGATCGAAATGGCGCAATTTCTCATAAGGAATGGGCCCGCCGGGCGCACTCGATCGGCGATGGTCATTTTGATAATTTCGGTCATTTTCTCCCATCCTGCTATTTAGGCCAACTGTGCTGCGATCGATTAACTGTACAGTATTTTTAAATAGTAAATACAGCGTAACCTGTCTGTTGCTATGGCTTTACATTAGTGTCAGCATCAATCATGAAGCGGATTTCAGATATTTTTTTCTTGCCGAAAACAGCAAAAAAAACGAAGTCAGATGATAAACCTTGTGACGCTACTTTCTCATTTGAGTCAGGTGATAGCCCTACTCACTATGTAGTACAATATAGTGTACATATTACTGTTGATTGACAGTTCAAACGTTTAATTAGTTAAATTGTTTCCAAGTTTACAGTTCACTTCAAGTTCCATTTATTATACGGTAACTGCCACTGAGACATTGGAGTCAAAGCAACAAAATAAATTATTTAAAGGCATGATTTTATTGACTTCTTAGTTTTTTGTTTGGCCCCCATTTTTTTTACAATGGCCCCCAATTGCAAAGCCCAAGGGCCCAAATGGCCCCCAGTTTGGCAAAGCTAGATTGAACACTGCAGCACCATGGACAAGAATGTATAAACATGTACAATCTAAATAGAACTGACTAGCATTCATGGTATAAAGAAAATAATTGCTTGTTGCTTGCTATTGGTGTCCACGAGTCAATGACAAGAAATATTCTTAAATTAACGAAATTATTAACTTTATAGCATTATTATTTGTGAGACTGTTTTGTTTTTGCTTAAATATTATGAATTAATAAATGGATACCTTATACCACTTAAACAAACAAATGAGCAAAAATATGCAAAGATTTTAGGTGATTAGACACTATGGTTCTGGAACTAACTTAAAACATGGCGCTATAAGGCAAAGTGCGGCTCTCATAGACCATTAATCTGACCAGTAATCTAACCAATTAATCAGTAAATTTAGTAATCAATCAATTATTGATTATAATCAATTAATGAGGACACCACTACCTCATGCACACACAAACGCAGAAGACATCATAGAAAGAAGTTAAAATGATGTTGTAAGACGTTATAAATTTTAAAAAACCTTCAACATATTAAAGAATACGCGCCATTTCTCCTTTTTGAAGAGCGTATATAATAGAATATTTGACTAAAATGAAAACTACTTTCGGTTTTAATTTCTCTTTTGATATAAGGCCAAATAAAATTATACCTGTGTTTACTGTAACATTGCTGAAAAAAATAGAGTAGGTAGGTAAGCATTTTATTTTATGGCGAAGTTACATTTAAAGAGGCTCTACCTATATCTTTTTGTCCACCAATTGATATAAACTTTACTTAATTATAAAGAGGACTATGAAAAAGGTAAATGGCAATAATTTCACCCAATGTAATATGCGTTTTGCTGGGGAAAAACAGGATTGAAAAGATCGGATTTTTGAAATTGTATTCGTAATTGCTTTAGACAAGCCGATTGCGGAGATTTTCCGATCTTATTCGATTACAATCGGGAATACCTCGTCTGATTAGCGAAGAGTTCCGATCGATTCGCTTGCTATCGGAAATGCGCCGAATAGTTTGTAATCGCATTGCGCATGTCCGAGAAAATCGTAAAAACTCGTAGTTCTCCGGCAGGAATAAACAGCTGGGCAGCATTTTATTCAAGATATTGTTTTGATCATAATTAATAATTTACAGAACTGGAATACGAACCATGTTTCTTCTTAGAATACTCATAAAATAGCTTTGTATACATATAAATGCAGTAATATGAGTATTTAATAGTTTACATTAAAAATCGCGTAGATATAGGTAGTGCCTCTTTAAGGTGGCGATGAGCTTTGATGAATGGGAAAATGTGGTATTTTAAAAACTATGATAGATAATATGCAATTGTGTATGTTTTATTGTTTCCCCAAAGGCATGGCAACAACTGGCTCTTTTCCCAATCACTTGCAATTATTGCAAAGGGGTAAAACAGTTTAATTTATTTTTCGCAAGTCCGGAAGAGGGTCAGTTCCAATAGCAGGACAATGAGCACATGAGTCAGCCGTGATCGCGTGAACATTATTATTTTTTCAAAAAAAAAAAAAGGATTCGGGGGTGTTTTCAGAGGGTCGGTCGGGTTACAGTAAACTCAGGTATAATTTTATTTAGCCTAACCAGTTTTAACTGTTTGCATTAGGCAAAATTGAACATTCCTTTTGGTTGATTTATTTAAATCCTGCATTGTGCTGCAGATTGTCGATGTTTGGAAGGTTCGTTAGTCGCTGCTCTGTTATTTCCAATAGTAACCATATTTAAAAATACAACAAACCTTCCATTGCTTTAAAGAATAGTTTGTTGTTTCTGTCACAGTATATATTAGAGTTATATACATCAATTAATACTGAAAAGGGGATCCCTTGGAAGCAACAAACACAAACAAGGGAGAAAAGTAGCAGACATCGTTTTTATTGTGTCATGGGAGGTGATATAATGTGCAACACTTCTCATGCCCACTAGCACTGACTTAACCTGTTGTTTATGTTGTGAAAGTTGTTGTTTATTTCGTCTATCTTCACTGCCTATAGAAGCGAATCTTTACTGTGCGATATTCGTCAATGTAATAACATTTTGACATTAGCAACAGGAGTCTACTGATTTTTATTTATTAAAAAAATACATTTGAAATCATGTCCCTAAAACACTGTTTTCTCTGTATTAAGTTAATGGCAAATCTCAAACCAGAAAATGTGTTGATATGCTTTGAGTCTTATCTTTTTAAAGAAACACACACTTTACACTTTCACGCCGAGTGAGGAATTTACAAATCGTGTACTTACGCGGAGTTTTGATGATAAAACTACTCGGAGTGGGAATCACCTACGTGAAAAGTTATCGACGTACTTACACCACGATATTCTGAGTTTGCCAAGTCGAAACTGCACAGGTAAAAGGTGCAACTTTTTTCTAACTGCAGTCATTTTAATGCATAATTTTTCAATAACTTCAGAAAAAATCGGAAAAGCGGATGTTTAAAAATTTGATTGCCCGGATATGTATACTGGGTCACATTAGTTAAATGGCCAGTGTTCCCACTGACTTTTTCATTTGGGGGTACATGTACCCCCTACTGTTAAATTTTGGGGGTACACTATGAATTTTTAAGATTTTTAAACCTTTCAAACCTTTCAACATACTTTATCTGCTACTGAAGGCATTACAATACACAGCACAGTGTAATATTCAAGTTGACATTTTAAAAAAAAAAAAATCTGTGCGTGCATGCACGTATGAGGTCAGTTTTCTGTGCGTGATTTTTTGTTTTCATGCGTGAATGGGAACACTGCGTATGGCAGTTCCTATTACCGGCTTTGCGGCGACTGAACATAAAATTTAATTAGTAATTATTATACTGGAAACTGTAATTCTATTTTTAATTAATCGTTATTAGTAACAAGTTTTTTACTATTCTATTGTTTATTATTAATACATCGATGGGTTATTTATTTAGTCAGAATTAATCAGAAACAATTGAAAAGAATTGCGGGTCATAAACTCGTTGTTAGTGCAGCCTTGTTAAAAGGTACATATATACATGTATGGCCAAGGATTATGGGTATTTCTGTTGGTTGAAGAACTGTGACTTTTGGACAAAAGAAAAGAACAAAATTAAATGCATTAAAAGTTTGAAATATGCAGGGTTTCCCCCAGGGTCATAAGGCATGTCGCATGCAACATGCCTTCCTGGAAAAGAAAGGAAAAACAACATGCCTTCATCAAAGCAACATGCCTTAAGATTTTCTTAATTTGCATAAATAACAGATTTAAAAGAAGAAAAATAGAATTTGTGTGGTGATTCTTGTTCCTTTTGCACCAAAATCATAAAAGTATGTTATTTTGCCATTTTGCCATTAATAGGCACTATTTTTTTCAAGCCCAGTTTGGTAAATGTAATGTCAGAACAACATGCCTTCAAAAGTTTCTGGGGGAAACCCTGATATGTGTTTGTTTCGAAATATATTCATTGTAGTTATCAGTCGTGTCAACTTTGCACAGAAAAGATGCATTCGTCGTCTTATTGTTTGTTCTTTTTCTGACGACCGATTGCTTTTTCAAGCGCGCTGTTGGACATTTTGAAAAGTTGTTGGAAAATTCAGATTTCCTTTTTATTCCCAATAATAAAATTTCCACAGGTGTGCACTCGTTGTCAATTGGATTCTACGCGGAGTAACTCGGAGTGTTTCTGACGTGATGCTCAAATTTGAGACGTAAACCCGTATTCCTAAAAACATACCAATCTGATGTACTCCCTTTAAGGGGAGGCATTTATAAAGTTAGATGGATGAACGAGGTCAAGGAGATTTCTCCATAGCCTGGTAAAATCTTTCCAATTTGTAGGGAATTTTTTTTTGCTATTTTAAGCAGACCGACATCAATATTGACGACATAATTCACCCCAAAAAATTGTGCTTAGACGTCCGTTTCACTATCGGCTGAAATGACATAGCAGTCGATAACTGATAGACAGAAGGTATACTGTAATTATACTGTAATACAGTACAGCTCAAGCGAACCCCACACTTTACTGGATTCGCCGAGTTTGGTGGCATCGAGTGTCGCGCGGATGTACGCGGAGTCTGTGCTTGGACCCCGAGTATCCACGTCGCGAAAGTACAAAATTGTCAGGCACTCGGAGTGATCAAACACTCCGAGCTACTCTGCGCAGATTCCAATTAGCCACGAGTGCACACGTGAGTTGATTTATTATTGGGAATAAAAAAAATCTGAAATTTTCTGACAACTTTCAACTTGTCAGACAGTGCGCTTGAAAAGGCAATCGCCAGAAAAAGTACAAACCAGGGCTGTACAAATAATTTTTTTAGCCACTAGTCCGGGACTAGTCACCCTGTCAAAAGTGACTAGTCCCAAAAAAAGTGTCACTAGTCCCAAAATTTTTTTGAAATGTAAACATTAGCACTGCCGAATACGAAATCAAACTGATTATGTATGTCAGTTTGTTTGTTTTTATTTCATTTTTTCGAACGTAATTGGTACACTAACTAATCCCAAACCGTTACCCCACCCGCCTTTCATGTCTTACAATTACGCTCAACAATGCACTGAGAAACAACAAAAAATCACACCTGCCGTTTCATATCAAACATGCTTCCATTATCAAACGTCCTTAGTTCCTTTACTCATCGAAAGATTGCCGACAAATCGGCCTGATTGCTAATTAATCAACGTGTTAGTGTTATTGTTTCAGTCTATCGCCATTTTCAGCTCACCACGTGACGAACATGTGATTTACCTGTAGTAGTCGTTTCATTGGCTAGCGGGTCTGGATTAAAATAGATCGGGTCAACTGATTGGATAATGTCGACAAAACAGACTGTCAATTAAAGTAATTTGGAGGCGGGACTTCCGGCATGGTTGATTGTTGATAAAATTGCCCGGGGTCACTGTGGATGCTAATTGCATCACATAAGCGAGTGAAATTAAAGGATTACGTTGAGAAGTGTGCTGGGGTTGTTTTATGACAGGTGGCCGACATTGTTAATTGGACAAATCTGGGACTGAAATCTTTTAAACAGTGAGACGCCCGACTTTCTCTTTTTTTTATAATTGGACTGAAATCTTTGAAAAAGCGACACGCCCGACTTTGGTTTTGGACTAGTCCCGGGCGTCGGGCTATAGGATTTGTACAGCCCTGCAAACAATGAGACGTCGAGTGCATCATTTCTGAGCAAAGGTGACAAGACTGATAAATACAATAAATAAATTTCGAAACAAATACGTATTTCTAATGTTTAATCAAAAGTTTTGTTCATTTTTGTTGTCCAAAAGTCGCACGACATATTTTTTCTAAAGTTATTGAATAGTTATGCATTAAAATGACTGCAATCAAAGAAAGTTGCACCATTTACAGGCGCAGTTTCAACATGGCAAACTCTGAGTTTGTCTATGCGAAGTATTGTGGTGCAAGTACGTCGAGAACTTTTCACGTAGGTGATTCCCACTCGAGTAGTTTTATCATCAAAACTCCGCGTAAGTAAGCAATTTGTAAATTTCTCACTCGGCGTGATAGAGTTAATGGTGGTGCTCGCGTGAGCTGTACTGTAAGTACACTGTCTTAAATGATATCCAGTTTCGGTCCGACCAAGGCTGAAAGCGAAAATTATGCAGATGTCTGAAAATCAGTCACCACCCAGTAAATTCTATTTAATTGATAATGGCTCTATCAACTGATATAATTACTTGAAACATATGCATTTATATTAAACTGCAAAATCTATCAACTGTATAATGTCAATACATGATTGTATGGTCACATGGTTTTAATTTTATATTTTGCAGAAACAAAGGAGTGTCCATAGGAACGAAAATACTGTTTGACAGTCCGCACATGCAGGAATTTACTGAAACATTTATACCTCTGACACTTCATCGTCATCACTGCAGGAAACATCAAGTCCAAAAGTCGACTGAGAAGTAGGAACTTGTGGATTTTCAATCAAAGACGGGCCCGTCATGGCCGATGTCTTGCTATCTTGATCGATTTCAACTGTTTTTATTTCGTCATTTAAATCATTATTTGCTTTATGATCATCATTCTGCATTTTCGCGGTACTAGTACAAAGCTATGATAGTTTCGTTGCACTTGTAGGTATCTGTCCAGATGGCAATTTCTAATGATCATATAAATTACTAAGTTGCCACCTTGACCGCCATTATAATCTTAGTGTCCCGGATGATGATTTGTGCGCAGGAGCAGACAACTTGGGTTGATTGCAAAAATAGAAATCGCGCACATGTTTCCTTAAGGAGGCTCGTGCTCTAAACTCCATCTAAGGACAATGTATAACTCATGTGAAATTGAATTGTTATTGTTAATTTTTAGTTGTTAATGCTTGTTTTATATTATATTCTGTGAAATAAAAATCATAACATCGTTATGTTTCTTCTTCTTTCTAAACACTTCTTCTAATTATTTCCGTCTTGTTCGAAATTATTTAGTCTACCTGGCGACAATCCTATAAATGAATAAACTATTAATACATTTTTAAAAATGAAAAAAAAGTGGAAAAAAAACAACAACATTAAAATGCTGTTCAACAATGGCATTTAATCCGCAATAAAATAGCATAACATATTTAACCTAGTATGTCTTATAGTCAAAACGCCCAACATAATGTTGGTCAAAACTTCCTTCTTTAAAAAGTTAATTGACCTAATAAATGATTAACAGACAAACAATAAATTCATTATATATTAAAAAGTATTTGTTAACATATACATTAATATATAAATAATTTATATAATAAAATAAAATTAAACAATTTCAATTGTTTAATAGAGGATTTTTCTTCCTGGGTAGGGGCGGGGAGTTTTAAGTATTTAAAAAATACATGCAAGGACATTTGTAGACAGACGATTTTACTTGGGGACGTTTTGTTATCACTTCCCTTATTTATTCTGTAAGTAAAATTTGAATCACTTTGTCTATTTCCCGACCAGATAGTTGTTAATAAATTCTCTATATAAATGGTGATAACACTTAGCCACTAGCTCCTACAAGGCTACAAGTAATCTTTTGTGCAGTCAGTGACATATTCCAATGCGGATTTCAATTGATACCATGTTGTACAGAGCATACAAAAGACCTAATAACAAATAGATATTGTGAAATGTTACTCGGTAAACTTCGCGTGATAAATGCATCTAAATTTACAGTGACAGAGTCTGGAAATTTCACAAAAATGTTGTCTGACTTTAAAAACACATATAAAGAGTTTTATGCATGCACATTTCATCTATGTCAAAATGTGTTTCTTTTTCCTATTAAATTATGATAATTATGGTATTAAATTCCTTAAACAAAAAGGAGTGCAGCGTAAAGTTTCACTATCTTAAATTTTTGATTGTTAGCTCTGCTGGCCTTATGGGATAGCGAGTTGTCCGTCCGTCCGTCCGTCATTTGTTAACTTTTGCTTCAAAAACATCCCGGAAACTGCTGGGAAGAATTTTACGAAACTTCACAGGAAGCATTCTTGCGTGGTCCTCTCTCAGATCTATATAAACCGTTCCTATCTGTTTACAAAGTTTTGTTTTCTAATAAGAAACCTTACTTCATGGATTGAAAGCTCAGTGGGGCAGATACTGTTTTTTAAACTTGTTTCATTGGTTCTGTTAATCATTATTTATTTTGCTCAAACCGTGATAGAGTGAGACAAGCCCTCATGGGCCTCTTGTTAAGAGACCTGGTACGACACACCGGAAAAGAATACAACCAGAGCCTATATAGGCTCGTACAACAGACATTGACTGGAATTGATGTCATGCGCGAAATCTCAGAGGCCTGCGAATTCACTAGTCAACAAAAACAGAGCGTGTACATGCAGAGAAGCAGGGACAACACACACACACACAAGCACTTTCAATTTGGTGAGACAGGGGAGATGCCATTGATGATTGACCGCATTGTTGGAGATCTCTTCGAATATGAATATACTATGGATAGTATATACGTACATTAAGGTGCGAGCCCCTAGTGTTTAGAAATTTTGACCCCGCAAATGTTTACGCAAACATTCGTTACTTCGTATATCTTAAATAAAAAAGTAAATAAATATAAAACAAGCCGTTTGAATATTACGTTAAATAAAGAAACACATACAAAAAACAAACGATAACACGGCAATCTTGAAGTATTTATTAAGCATGTAAACTTAGATTTATAGCGTTGACCAGAAAGTACATACTAGTCTGGCTAAAACAAGAGGCCCAGGAGAGCCTGTTAACGCTCTACTTGTATTAAGGACGGCCACCTTGAATTCAATGACCTAATATTTTTCTGTATGGTCCACTTCATGTTAATAGCATCAGGGCTTTATATGACGGGGATATGACACGACAGTACAAACACTGTATTCAACTGAAAACACTTGTCGTCCAGGTATGTTTATACGCTGCATTTATCGATTATCGTGGCGGTATGCGAGAGGCCTCGATGTACGATACACCCATCTACATTGCAAACAGACATAATATATCCTTGTTTTAGTGATTCTTTTACATATTTTGCGTTGCCAGAAAGCCAAATAAATAACCCTTCTAATGGTGTAATTTTATTCCAAATAACGGTTAAATAAATAGGCAAAATCTCGAGTTGGAAGGTAATGTATTGCATTTTCTTTTTTTAACGCGTTTACGCGCATCACCATGTGTTTATTGTTTTGGTCATCAAACATTTATTGTTTAATAAATATTTAAATAAGATGCATGGTTAGAAAGCCAAATAAATGACATTTCTAATGGTGTAATTTTATTCCAAATAACGCTTAAATAAATAGGTAAAAGCTCCAGAACGCATTTTTTCTTTTCTTAAAGTGTTTACGCACATCATCGTGTGTTTATTGTTTTAGTCATCAAACATATACACGTATTGATGAATATTTACATAAGATGCATGGTTAGAAAGCCAAATAAATAACCTTTCTATTGATTGTGGTTATTTCAAACAATTTTTCAAAGGTTAAATAAACGAGGAGAGACAAAATAAAAGCGTTGCCGCAATCAACAAGCGGTTACTTTTTTTCAGTATAGATAATATTTGTGAGGATAACAATACATGTAAATGATTTACTAAGTGAGCAAAATTAAATTATCTTTTTAACTTTTCTATAGAACAACTGGTAAAACCTCGAATGCATTGTGTGAACAATTAAGAATGGTGTGATTAATGTATTCTATTGGCATAACAATTGATTGAATAATTAACAAACACGCATGTATCAATAAAAAAAAATATAATAACATCGGCAAACGTGGTAATGATAATTCGAACAACACATTATTTATAGCGTTTGTTTGTTTTCTTCTCGGGTTTCAGGTCGGCTGATTTAGTATTTTAATCAGTTAAAATTGTTGACAAAATCGAAACGCAATGATTGTAAAATGCTCTCATTTCCAAGTTTGTTACTGCAAAACGTAATTATAAATAAACTTTTCACGATTTGCGTGTTTTTTCCCCGTGTTTTTAGCAAATTTTAATTGCTTTTTTTAGTGTTTTGTTCTCAAACCAAGAGGTATAAAATTGCGATGAAAAAAGATGACCGTTGTTCGTGCTTAAAAGCTACCTAAATACAATTTCAATGTGTATACTATTACTTGCAATCATCAACAGGTACTGTATAAGTGAGAAAAAAAGTTTACCCTTCCATAAAATATACATGTTGATCCAAGATTTTTTTTTTTTTCAAAATGGTCAAGTTAATTTTTATTTTTTTTTGTTAAAATCAAAGTCATAAACCACTTAAAAACTACCTTAACACAATTTCAATATGTCTGTTATTACTTGCAATCATCAGCAGGTAATTTGTAAGTGAGAAAAAAAAGTTTACCCTTCCATAAAATATACATGTTGATCCAAGAGAATTTTTTTTTTCAAAAATGGCGAAGTTAAACTATTTTTTTTGCTAAAATCAAAATCATAACCCACTTAAAAACTACCCTAAACACAATTTCAATATGTATGTTATTACTTGCAATCATCAACAGGTACGGTTTAATTGAGAAAAAAAAGTTTACCCTTCCATAAAATATACATGCTAATCCATGAGGAAATAAACACGCTCAAAATGGACAAGTTAAAAAAAATGTTTTTGGTTGAAATCAAAGTCATACCCACTTAAAAACTGTACCAAACACAAAGTGCATATGTTTTGTATGATAAACAACGACCGACATATATATAAAAAATGAAATGCGTATAAAACAAACAAACAAAAGAAGAACGTCGGCCATTTTTTTTTAATCGCAATTTCACGCTTCCTGGTTTAAGAACAAAACTCTAAAAAAAGCAAATAAAAACTTGCTAAAACACGAACAACCCACGCAAATCGTGAAAAGGATACTTACAATTACGTTTTGCGGCAACTAACCATGTTGTTTATAATGTCTTCAACCATAAAACGCGATAAATCATGGAGCGAAATCACATTGTACATTCTAAAACATGGCGGCTAAAGTGAACGTTAATGACCGAAGTATTCCGAATGAGTCGACGACAAGTGTTTGGAACACTTCTGTCCGAGACCGGTCCCTTTAATTATCATCCCAGATAGCATCCATGCGAAATTTTAGTGAGGTAGGCCGAGACGAAACATTATCGCCTAAGCCGAAGCTAGAGATATAAAATTTAAAAAAAAAAAAGTAATAATAAATAACCTTTTTTAAAAAAATAATAAGAACATGTCTAAACATTATCAGTGTTTTCATAATCATAGGCACATTTGACAACAGTTGTACACCGTTTCTAAACCTACTGACGACGAGAGAGATATATAACTTTTATAATCGGTCACCCAGGCTTTTTGAAAATAACACGAATACTAAAAACTGGAAATCACTGAAACACATACCAATATTTTATTAAGTTTGTCAACAAGGTTTTAGTCCAATCAAGGCAGATTAAGTGTTAATAAATCGCTAGCGATATTGGTTAAACGACTTCAAATGAAAATATGAATTGTTAAAAAATATATAATTCTTTGAAAAGTGACCGATTATAAAAGTTGAGTAGTGTATATAACTTACATATTTTGAGAATCCGTCTCTACAGACACCAGCACAGTTTTCACCTCGCAACGGGTAAACAAGCAATTATCAAGTTGTCCTCAAAGATACAAACGCCAAATGGCGATGGCATACTTGCTACCAGAAGCCCCTGCTATATAAACTGCTTGATTGCCCTGCTCGGGGAAATTTTGTCGATACCCCATTATTTTGTCTATACTATAGGTTAGATTATATTAATCCACTGTTTCCTTTTATAAATAACTAACAACACAAAACTTCATATCATATTTTATCACGGAATATTTTATTTCACTACATTTGGATATCTCGTATTTAAGTTTAAGCAGCTTTCCCCGGTTTATATCCAGCTTTCGTTGATAATAATCCAATTCAGCCAGCACTCTTTTTAGCTTATTGGCTTGGCTTTTTTGGTGTCCATAAAATCCTCACAAACTACCTCATATTCTACTTGGCACTGCTTGCCTTCCATTTTTTCTATATTTGTCTTTTAAGTTTCTATTTTTTTTGCAAGTATTTTCTATACCTTTTTGTTCCATTATATATAATAATACTATATACTATTTATTTTTTAAGCCTTTATTTAATATTTTGATTATCCTTAAACGGTACCCAACTATTAAAACCATCATTATAACCCTTCCACTTAACCAACGATTGTTTCTTTATACAATCACGTCGGATACCTTTTTCAGTTCTAAATACTTTTTGATCAGCTATTATCATCTATAATTCGTGAGGGCTGGCGTGGCGCAGTCGGTAGCGCGGCGGATTTGTAACCGGAGGCCCCGAGATGAATCCTCCGTGGTGCCACTGAGTTTCGTTGGTGTGTTCTTGGGCAAGACACTTTCCCTTAGCCTCGTCCGTCGGATGGGGACGTAAACCGGGCGGTCCCGTCTATCCTCCGAGCACGTTAAAGAACCATAGGAATCTAAGAGTAGGGCACGGTTCCCGGATTCCTATGTATCCTTCCCCTCTCTCTGGGGCGGCTGTGTTGATGAGCCGTTAACAACATTCAGTTCAATTCATCTCTAATTCGTAAAAGCTCCCGTCAATCTTTTAATTGTTTAAATCTTTTATTTTGTATGTTGTAGGATTGGTATGTTGCATTTCATCAATAACAAAGATTTCTTCCGTCCAGTTTGGTGTATAAAGGATATCGTACAAACTATGTCCTTCTTGCAACTTTTTAATAAAAAATAGTCAGAAATACCCACACAGTACACCTGTTTTATCTTGATACTGAATAGTTTTGTATTTTATATCAGGTATATAAGTTAAAACTTCTTTTTGCGGACCTAGGCCAAACGGGTCAAAATAATAATTATTGCAGTAACAAGTCCAGTGTGTACCAGGTCCAGTAAAATCCTCAAGATTAATAATACAACATTCTTGTTTATTTTGTTTTGTTGGTAATTTGTTTTTGCTAAAAGGTCCCCTGAAGTTTTGCATACTTATTATATCTAAGTTAGAAATAGGCTCGTTTTTTAATTATTATTTTTACAAATGGGATACTTTTATATGGTGTAATTTGTGAATCTACTTGTAAACCATTTCCACGGTCACCTCTTATTTCTTTTCCTTTCCTTTTCTATCTACTTGTAAACCTTTGTATGACAAAACCACTAATAAGGGATCCAATTAAAGGAATTCCTAATGATGCAAGACGTCCAAGAAATCCTCCGTCTTGTTGTTGTTGCTTTGTTAGTTTAATAGGGCAACAACCTTTAGATTTGGTTATCATTTTTCTTTGTGATGGTGTTAATTTATTTGACTTAAGTAGTGCTTGCTTTTTATCACTAGGTATAGTTACCATTCCATTTCCAAATAGTTTACCAAACTTGCCAGACCACTAAGTGCTTCTGTTGCTACTGTTGCCTATACTTTCTGAGAAATTTTAGCAAGTGTTGGTAATATTGGTAAGTGTTGGTAATATTGTTTTAGTCAGCAAGCCAGCTAATGCTCAGTTATTAGACTGAGACTTCATATATTTATGTCATGTCAAAGCCATGTCCGTTGTTTTTAGCTTTATTAATATTCGTCATTTCGGGATTCCGCTGCAGCTGTAGTGTCTAAATAAAAGTATTTATTTGTTCCGGTTGTTTTTGCATGATCGTCAGACATTTCAAGTAAACTTTATGCAGATTATTATCGCCGTATACTGTTATTTTCCCCCTTTTTTTTTTGCTTTACTTGAATTCGATCAATCAATGAAGCTGCATCATTAATTAAGGCAATTCTATCAGCGTCTGCGAAAGCAGCTCCACCAGCAAGCTTGTTTACTTGAAACCTTATTTCAAAACATGAATTATACCAATCAAAGTGAGAACTTCTATCATTTATTGTTAATTGATAGCCACTTTTCATTTGTCTAGTAGCATTTCCGGGCCTTGCTATAGGCGTATCTAATTGAATAGGTACATGTTCATATTAAGTATTATATTTTTCACTTCGAAACATCTATATATACTATTAATTAGATTCTTTTTTATCAATTAATTGTTTAATTCTTGTATGAACAGTTTTAGTTTTGATTCCCCTTCCGGAAAGTAATCTTTTAATGTTTACATTTACATCTCTTCAATTTCAGCTTCAGCTTCCTCTTTTGTTATCAGCCTTTGTGAGTTCAATTACAATTATTTCTCCTTTCGGTTGATGTTTTATTGTTGAAACTAATTGATCAGCAGCATTTCCCCCTTTTCATCTCCTAGGTTTTTAGAACCACTCTCTAAGATTTGTTTTCCAGCAGATTATCCAGTTAATCTGTCAACTTGAGTATATGTTCCTGTATTATTGGTATAAACGTTTTTTAAACGCGTCATATATAATCATTGTCAGATAAAAAAAATACGTTAATTCTTTTGAAACAAATCGAAATAATGTATGAACCCCATTAAGATTAATAATTTTACCAGAGAAATCGGTTATTTAAATAGTAATACTGTTAATGATTGTTTTGTTTACTTCACAGTACCCAACTCTTATCGGTTCATCTTTAAAAGAATATGACATTGTAAGGTCAGCTGTACTTATTTAGTAAATAAAATCCGCATATGATCCATCAACAATAGAATTGCTTATCAAATCACAGTGAATATATAAAGTATCAATATAATTTGTTATGTTTGGTGTTACTGTTTTAAATTCAGTTTCTCTAATAACTGCATCTTTGTCAAAGTCAATCAAGGTGTGAAAGTTTGACTCCCTTAAGTCAAGTATAACATCATTTTTGAATATAACTAAACATTTTAAGCTTGATAAATCAAACTCAGTTCTTATTGGAACAGGTGAGTCAGCAGCTAAACAGCTAATGTCTCTTTTATATAATTATCGATATTTGCATAACTATAATTTTCATTTTATGGATAATAATATCTTTCCAATCTTTTCCATTGTGATACTTTATCTATTTTTTATACATAATATACAACTTTAACACACAAACTTACCAAAGACAAGCTTATTGCTCTCATTCAAAAAGCTTTTGCTAGGAAAAATACTACATTTTTGGCCTGTAACAATATTAAAGCGTTTGTTACTAACAGCAGTTTGAACAATTACACTATCTGGACTTGCCATGAAGTTTGTAAATCATTTATTTTTCTATTAGATAATATTTTCGTCAGGTATGGAACTACCGTTTATAGACAAATTGTTGGTATCCCTATGGGTACGAACTGTGCACTCCTTGTCGCAGATTTGAAAAAGAGATTAGATACCCAGGCAGATGTTATTGAAGCCTTGACTGACACCTCTCGGTATCTGGATGACATATTGAACATTGACAAACCTTTCTTTTCTTCTATGGTTAATAATATATATATCATAAAGAACTTCAACTTAACAAAGCTAATATTTTCTGATTAGTGCTGGTTATCGCATCCAAAAAACTGTATCGCGATACGTATCATGATATATTTTCTTGTACAACTGCATTGGAAATTTCAATAGACTTTGCCGATTTCCTTGTGTACTTCGATGCAGATGACATAACGTTGACATGAGATGACATGCAATGTTGGTTGTGCTTGTGAATGAGAAACATTGCGCATGGCAGTTCCGAGGTTGACAATCTATTTTCTGTTCTGTATTCAACGTCTGCAGGAATCATAAGAAGTTAAAAATAGATCTTAGTCGCAGATTACGATTTACTTTCATAATCAAAACATATGTGTAGATAAAACCGGTAAGAACCGGTATGCTAACAAATATCATGGTACACAAATATCATGGTACGTATTATTTTTGAGGTCCGTATCACAATGCACCAATACACCGATAATACCGCGCAGCACTATTTCTGATACTAACGTTTCTTTTCTGATTTACATCTCTCTATTGAAAATGGTGAAATAATTAGCAAAATCTATGACCAGAGAGTTGAGCTTAATTTTGATATTGTTAATTATCCCCATTTAGATGGGGATGTTCCCCGAGCAACTTCTTACGGGGTCTATGTTTCTCAACTTAATCGTTTTTCTAGAGCTTGTACTAGAGTTGAGGACTTTAATATTCGTAATCTTTGTGTAACTAAAAAGCTATTCTATCAGGGTTACCGTTACTACAAACCTTTGCAAAATTTTATTATCGTAACCCGGATCTTCTTTCCAAATATAAAAATAATTTAAGAACTCTTCTGCGACAAGGACTATCACAACCTGACTTATATGGTGACGTTAAACTTCGTAAAATCCTTGGTCATGATCACTTTCATACTATCTTTGTTAAACTTGTTAAAAGGTTTATCAAAAGAGGTTATGACCCTATCAATTTTCAACGCACTGCATGCTTGATGGTGGACCTATTTACAGTTCGTCACTATGCGTTCCTCTTTAATGGTGCGATGACCGGGCAGGCTGTGGACCCTATGATGACGTCTAAAAGGACAGTGACGTTTGCTGTTTGTCTGCAATCTTGTCTTGTCGTGCCCTCAATAGTTTATTCTCTTGTTGCTCTGGCTTTTGCCAAGTCATTGAGTACCGTCTTTGTGGCTTTATAGTCTATTGTTTTTTGTATTTATATATACGATCATCTTCTATTGCCTATTAATGCTGCCTTGTTGGTTAGAGATTAGTTCATGGCGGAGATTTTTTTATTTACACTGTCCCGTTGAATTGGGATGACAGTAGGGTAAGTGTGAGGTTTGGTGCATCCTAGAACCTGGTTTAAACCCCAGCGGCCTTTTTTGCCAATGACCGTTCCAGAGCGGTAGCCCTATTGTCAAACCTTTTTGTGTCTGTGACGTCATATGCCTTTATTCATTATTAACATTGCGATTCATGTTTGTCGTTTTGCGTGTTTTGGGGTTTACTGTGTTCTGTGAAAGCTGCATTTACTGCGACTTTTATACTTATTTTTATCACTTTGTTATTAAAATACTCACTTACATTATACCACGAGTAAGTCATAGAATTAATCTTATCAAGTCCAATCCCATACTTTTTTTTTTTTTTTTTTTTTTTTTTATATCTAATAGTAATGGTCTATCAAATACAGTTGTAAAATAACTTGATGTTTCGTTTAGTATTCGTTTACCATTTTCTATTTCTGTATATAAAGGCTTAATCTGAGGGGTAATATTCAAATGAAAACTTTTTACATCTCTGTATAAATAAAATTTATTTTAATTAAATAACGCTAGGATTTACTTATTCTAATTACACCGTTTGGTTCATGTACTACATGTGTAAAACGTATAGAAACATATTCTTCAGTATTTATAAATGGATTGGTTACAAGAGTAAACGCTTCGAGAACATATTTACAAATAGTTCTTTGAAGTGGTTTTTGTGTTGGGTACGATGCACGACCAACTTTATCTTGCATGATACTTATTCTATTTATTGTAGCTTCAAAAATTATAATCCGACTTGCATTATCTACTTTTACTTTCAACTCATCAGTTATCTCAAGAAGTGCTGTGTGGCGATTGTCAGACTATTGATTATGATTTTTAAGAAGAGTTATTTCAATATCAAAAGCTCTGCTTCTTTCATTCTGGACAGCTCTCATTTGCCTTGAAACGTCATTAATAACAGCAGGTTTTATTTCATTGTTGTCCACCATTTGTTTATTGAATTCTACAATCTGTTTATTAATAGTTTCAACGCCAGCTTGTATTTTTCACCAAACTTTTTATAGAGCTCGCTATATTCCAGTCCACCCTCTTTCTTTTCTAACTCTTTTAAAGTATCACCGAACAGTTTTATTTCATCTTTTAAACCATTTTAATTTTCAATCATTTTCTCATGGTTTGTTTGTAACTGTTTTTGTACTTGTCTTATTTTGTCATCAACACTTGTTTTTAAATTTTTAATAATTTCTGGAATTTTGTCTGTATTAAAACCATTTATAGTCTTTCTTATTCTTCTTAAAATAAATTGTTTCGTTGCTACATCAATTGAATTACCTGTTGAATGATCTGTTGAATTACCGACATTTGTAATTATATTATTATCCATGTTAAGATCACATTTTAAATTTTCCTGCTTTTTACCCTTGTGAAGATAATTAGCACAATACCAAAAACACTGTCAGTACTAACTTCCTCTCCAATATCATTAAAAAGTCCCATTATATAATAAAGGACTATATTAAATTTCACCTGTAATAACTTGTTCTCTAGAAAGCATGTCAATTTCATTTTTATTGGAGTGGCAAAGAAGACATAATGAGAACAATTTAATCGGATGTCTCTAGGAGTTTTGCAATAAGATTATGTTAAATAAATTACACAACCGTTTTTATGTCTAACTTGGATAAAATAATTAATAATATCATTTTGATTACGTTCACATACATAATCATAAAAATGACTATCTTTTGAGTATCTGAGTCCAAATCATTCACCGGGATAACTTCATCATTTGAACATTCTAATATATCTTCTGTGGGAATTTCAATCTGTTTTCTCAAAAACTTTCTGATAAAACCTTTCTGATAAAACTTTATATTTAGCCTGCTCTAAATTTTAGCAAACAAGTAAATCTTGTCTTAGTAAAGTAAAGGTTTTAACAACATGTGAACTAATGTATTTGTTTTACCAGATCCTGAATTACCACATATTAACATTCTAAAGCATGAGTCTGCCATGTAGTCGTATATCTGCTTGAAATTACTTTGTTCTACCTTTGTGTCATTGTTTGGTATTTCCATAATATACTATATAACAGATTATTATCTAATTATTATTATAATAAATAAACCAAAAGTTAAAAAGCCAGTTAAAAAATCAATAGTTATATCATATTTAACTTAACTTATTTTAACTTATCTTATTTTATCTTATTTTATCCTATTTTATCTAACCTTATATTATACATGTCTTTCTTAAAATGGAAATAATTAGTAGGTAAATGCAAAAATCAAGTGAACTTGATAAAGATGTTGCAATAAAAATATTTAAAAAAAGAATAAAAAAAAAGGTAGTCGTGATTTGTAAAAGAAGTATTTGACTAAGCAGTTAGCTGCTCTTCCAGAAATAAGCCAGCAATTAGCTACTCTTCCAGAAATGAGCCAGCAACTAGCTCATCTTCCGAGAGCTATTGCTAGTGTGGCATCGGAAGAACAGGCGTATCAAGAGCTGCGTCAGTTATTTGATGAGGAGTCTGGTAAAGTTGATTCAGCTGATCCAGCTAATCCAGAGCCTGCGCCAAAAGAAATGACTGCACATATATATGCTGGAACTGATACAGATGTGCTACATAAATATAAACTCCCATTAACATCGAAACTAATTACTAGTAGATATGATGTAGTCAAAACAATTAAAGATGCTTCTGAAAAAATCCGTGATATTGGACATTATAAAGCTAGTCTAACCAAACAGATCACAAATAAAAGATTTGCCGCAAAAAAGGAAAACCTTGAACAAACAAGATGGATTTTACTAAGAGAGACAGACGTATTAACACATTATAGAGATAGACTTCAAAGTATGCATAAGCATGCTCCTGTTTCTTTCGGGGGAAATGTTTGCAACACAATAGACATTCTTATAAAGTCAGTAAAGATGGTCATTATGGTATATTACACATTTATTTGTCTGTACTTACTGGTCATCACAAACTAATTGCTAGACAAGGAAAAACAATTATATTAAATCAAAAAGTAGACAGTGATTTTATTTGATAATTTCTCAAATACTTTTAAACAGCTGAAAGAATTATCTGGTTTGTCAATTGTTAGAAGTTCTCCAAAGTTTAAGAAGATATTAGGAGGCTGCGTTGATGTTGATTATTACAATAGTCCTGATGATTTGGTTAGTATGTGGAAGTACCGAATCAGGAAATAGTAGTCCACAGTTAATAAATAAAGGTATTAGTATAATTGATGAATTATTACAAAATAGGCAAACTATCATCTGGAGAACATGCACAATTATTTTCTAAATATTTCGAAATTATTAATTATACATGACAACAATTAAAAAACAAAGAATAACTAATTGATCACTTGATACGAGTTGTAGCTGCATACAGGCGTAGTTATAAATTGTGTGGTATTATAAAAAGAGTATGAAAATGGACCTTTGGAAATGGCCGAGCACGACACATACGAAATATTGCAGTCTCGGTTTGATTGAGACTGTTCATGAACGGTAGTGGGTTTGATTGAGACTGTTCATGAACGGTAGTGATATATGCTAGCTACCGCTCACGCCCTCTAGCCACGGGTTGAGCAGAACTCAATATTCATAAAATCAATATTACAAAATGTTAACCATCCCGAAGATGGCATGCATATGGCGGTGGACATAGAGGGTACTGCATCTCCATGTCGTACGGCGTATGGTCCCAGTATCTAATAAAATTAAATAAACACAACGTTACAGATTACCAATGGAATAATTGGTTGTTGTGCTGCTGTAGCATTAGTTCCAGCAATTCCTGTTTTCATGGCTGTAGTTGGTGCAGTTCGTCCAGTAGTTGCTGTTTTAGTGAGTAGAACAAGAATAATAGAAGTTTTAAACAACTTCTTGCATATGTTAATACAACTATAGGTCTAGAAAATGGGGATGAGGTAATCGGACTTGCTTTTAATAGAATTTTAGAGATTAAAAAAAGAAGAAATTAACTTTACATAACCTCTGAAAATATACAAAGTATAGGCTGAACGGGCTTGATATCCATAAAATATCATAATATATAATATATCTATATCATAATTATTTTTCTTTCTTTTTTCCAAATCCTATCGTACATTTCTCTAGTAGCTTTTGTTTTAATCGGTTTTGTTTCTTCTTTTATTTTTAATATTGCAAATATTTTCTGGAAAATGTATTTCAATTTGATTGATATTTTCGACCTCCTATTTTGTCTAATATCGTTACAATTTCGTAAAACAAATTGTTAAATCTTTGTCATTCTACAGGAGACAAATTATATTTTATCAAATGTTTTTCCAACTGATATTTTCTATGAGGTTATATCCATTACGAGTCCCACAATTAAAACAGATACGTTCTTTATCATGAACTTCACAAGTACAATTATAATTAATGCATGCATAAGTGCTCCTGTAACAAAGCTTATTTCCGACACAATATTGGCAGTGCTTCTTTTCATTAATTACATAAAAAGAAACACACTTCAGGGAGATCAATAACATTTAAACCTTTTTTTACAACTTTTGCAATTCATTATAATATAGATTATTTTTTTAAGTTAAATAAATATAGGCTTAACAAAAATCTTATGTAATATTATAATGGAACAAGAAATTAAAACTTTTAAGAAAGATTGTAATTAACAAATTTCAATAATTGATTTTGAAAATTTAAGTAAGCTTGACAAAGAGTCAACAATTTATAAAACTTTAACGAGTTAGCCGAAACGATAATCTCTAATGCACGTAAAATACACTTACCATGGCAAATTAGAAAGATCGATATAAAAATATTACATGATTATGGTAAACAAATAATTACATTATAAAATAATTATAGGCTTAAAGAAAAAATATCTTATATACTATTATATAATGCGTGTTAGAGAAATTGAAAAATCCCCAAATCATTATAGCAAAGTTTTTCAAGCTGATATTGTAGATAAAAAATACCCATATCCTCAACTTCGGAAAACAAAAAAGAAAAAATAATTTCAAAATTTCTTAAAGCTGAATTAGCACAAACAAACGGTTTTAAAATGAGTGCTAATTTAAAAATTACTTTTTCAAAACTATTGCATGATAAGGACAAAACTATGTATAAACCAGCTTAATGCTTCCAAAGCATTATTAATTATAGACATAAAGGAAATTAAAGATGCACCAGACGAAGCAACTGTTGAAATAAATTGTGTCTGGAATTGGAGGTCGGTTTCAGAAGGAAGTGGTTGGACAATTGAATCAGTTGATGAACATTACATAAATAGGGTAAAGTATAAGTCTTTATGAGGTAGTTCTTATTGAGATTTACCGAAAGAACTTGCTAATACTGGAAAAGGTTAATAACTGTAAAAATAATGAGTGTCTTAGATGGTGTCACTTAGCTTATAAATTTCCAGTTCAAAGAAATCCCCAAAGAGTATCAAATTATAAAAAAAATATGAGGATCAAAATTGTGAGGGAGTTACATTTCCTGTTACTATAAATTAGATCTGAAAAATAGAAAATCAAAATAATATAAGCTTTCCCTGTCCGATATTTTTAGCCTTCTTAATATATTCGGGTATGAAAATGATCAAGTATATCCCTTGTACATGAAAAAAATAAAGGAGAACAGATTTGTGAGATGCTTTTAATTACTAAAGAAGAAAAATCGTTATGTATGGATAAAGGATTTTAACCGAAAGATGTATAATCAAAACTTACATAAGGAAAGAAAATGGTTTTGTAAAACATGCTTACAATGTTTTGCAACAGAAAGGGTATTAAAAAAGCACGAGCCTGATTGTCTTTCACTTAAAGGGCAACAAGCAATAACATGCCAGAATAAAACGAGAAGGTTACGTTTAAAAACTATGATAGACAATTAATGGTTCCCTTTGTTATATATGGTGACGTTGACGCAATAACTGAGGACATTTCTTGGTAATCCTAAAAAAATCAACAAAAGAAGCATAACAATAGAATACTGATTGTGGTTACGGGTACAAAGTTGTTAGTTGTTATGAACAGAACAGAACAGAACAGACAGTTTATTAAGACTTATACATAAGTACATCGTCTAAATACATGTATGTATAAATAAATTCATGTCACGTATCCAAGCATACAATATATTTTCTATATATTTTTAACATAGTTAATAGAAATGTATTAACAAAGGCAGTAAGGAAAATCAGCATAACTAATTACATTAGGTCTCAATATTAATAATTGAATTCCGTACAGCTAAAGCTTCTTTTATATATTTACAAATGTTCGCAATCTCATTCTTATCAGATGAAGTCAGTAAATTGTGAATCTTAAATACAGATGGATTAACATAGTAAAAACGTTTAATATACTTGTTTCTTAGTTGAAGATAACATCGACAGATACATATAAAATGGAATTTCATCCTCTATGTCCCTATCATTACAACCTAAACAATAGCGTTCATTACGAGGTATATTATTACGTGAGTATCTTCCTGTTTGTATTCTCAAAGGGTGTACAGAAACCCTCAATTTCACAAAGTATAAACGTAGACTTCTGGGTACTAAATCTAAATATCGTTCATATTCAAAAGAGGTTTTAAACACTCGATGCATATTCAAAACAGAACTGTTATTTACACTTCCATACCATTCTTGTTTAAATGTATCTATTATTCTACACTTAAATTCACTAATAAATGCGTTAACATGTAATGTATTAGGATTTTCAAATACATATTCAAAACCATAGTCATTTAACAACTTTTTTACATTAGAAACCCAGTTTGTATAACTTTTATTACAGTCATCAATAGCCTGGTTATACACAGTTTTCATTATTATATTATTACTGTTGTGAATTTTAAACCAGTGTTTTACAATCCTTACATATCTGTTAATATATAAAGGGTATCTCCCCAATTCTCCATATACAGCAGCATTGCATGTGTTTATTTTAACCTGTAACAATCTTTTACAAAATTTTAAATGTATACGATCTACTTCTTTGGATTTGGTGAAACCCCATACTTCAGATGCATAACTTAATATTAAACCAACAAATGCATCAAACAACTGACATAATATTTTAGGCTTTAGATGTGTGTGTGTGTGTGTAATTCTAAGGTTTATAGTCCGTCCGCCAACGAACACGTCAGGGTATACCTGACGCGATGGGCACAATAGAGTCTGGACTTTTAAAGGTGTAATTTTGAATTTTGAAGCTGATCTAGACCTTGCCAACAGGTCTGTTTAATGCCTAAATATGTGCTAAAAACGGTGTCAACAACAGCGGTTAATTCAACCTAATTTCGTGTATTGACACCTTTTTAGGCTTTAGATCATATTCTTTGCATTTATATAGTAAAGTATTCATAGCCTTAAGGGCTTTTCCAACCAAATGCTCTTGGTTCAATGTAAAACTCCCAGTATAATTTATTACAGTGCCTAAATAATTAAAATTATCTACTACTTCAACATTATGGCCATTATAGGTCCAAGTCTCATCATGTCGTATTCTACCCCTCTTACGAAATACCATAATTTTAGTTTTGGAAGTATTAACGTTTAGGCCCCATGCATTGCAATATAAGTAAAGATTGTCGAAATGATTTTGTACTTCTTCGGGTGATTTGCCTAAAATGGCCATATCATCTGCAAATAACAACAGGATCAACACAATATAGTCTATATTTAAACCAGAGTCAATACTATTATGTAAATAAAGTTCTAAGTCCTCTATAAACAGAGAAAAAGTATCGGGGACATTACCTCCCCTTGGCGTAAGCCAACAGCATAACTAAAGTAATCCGAGTAAGATGAACATGATTTCACACAAGATTTAACATTTTCATACATATCTTTGACTAATCTAAGTAATTTGCCTTGGATACCAGATTTGTAAAGTTTCAGCCACAATGCATTACGATAAATACTATCAAAACATTTAAGCAAATCGACATATATAACGTATAAACGTTTGTTCTCGTTTATGTAATTTTGCGCAATAGACATTAGAATATATATTGCGTCAACAGTTGAACAACCTTTCCGAAATCCGAATTGCGCATCCGAAATAGTAGCGTTATCTTCACAAAATGACTCGATGCGCTTATTTAAAACAGTGAAGTAATAAGTCTCTTATTACTTCACTGTTTAAAATCGTGGTAAATAATTTTGAAAAACAACTAACAAGTGTAATCCCTCTGTAGTTATTAACATCATTAACAGATCCCTTTTTATGCAGAGGGATAATGACACCCTCTGTCCACTTTTCTGGAAAGAAACCTGATACTAAAATACTATTAAATATATCACATAAATGACTAGATAATATATCAACACATTCAATAAAGTATTCATTTAATATACAATCGCTACCAGCCGACTTACTACGTTTTAAATGTTTAATTGCACTATGTACTTCACTAACAGAAATAGGCAGGTCCAACTCTGGAAATGATGAATTATCTACATTAAAGTCATGACTTAAACAAAATCTCATTATTATTACAATCAAATGATGATACATATTCTAAACCAGTTGTGACATACAGAGGACACACGCTGTTTATAAGTTTATAGAAAAAATGATAGAATAAGAAAATATTGTAGGAAAATCATATTTCAGTGTTTTAAAAAAGATATAACAATGACATAATCATAAGAAAAAGAATTTAAGGCATCTAAAAAAAAATCATATTTGCAATCAGAGTTATGTAAAAGGAGACAAGATGGTTAGAGATCATTGTCACATAACTGGAACGTTTAGAGGAATTGCTCATGAATAATGTAATCTTAATTTCAGATTGACTAGAAACATACCTGTTGCATTTCATAACTTAAGAGGATATGATTCGCATTGTATAATGCAGCACATTGGAAAGTTTAAAAAAGAAATAAATGTTATACCAAATAACTTGGAAAAGTATATGGCTTTTATGTTAGGAAAGAATTCGGTCTTTATTGATAGTTTTCAATTCATGTCTCAATCACGTGAGCGTTTTGTGAAAATCCAACCCATCCCGTAAATGTAAACAGACTTTACAAGAGTACTCGGATGAGAAGTTAGACTTAGTTAAAAAGGTGTTTATCCTTATGATTACATGAATCGTTTTAACTTTTTAAAGAAAATAAATTACCTGATAAAGATAGCTTTTATTCTAAGTTAAATGATGAATATAATATATATGTAAACTGGGTGTTCTGTTGTCATTTTGGCAAACCCAAAATGACAGCAGTATCCCACTACCAAATCATCAAAACTCCACCAAATAAAAACAACCTTAACATACCCAAATCAGCATGAAAATGCTGATTTTCTTGATTTATTAAAACTTTTTAAAATGGGGGTAGTGAAGATTGCAAGTTTAATTTTTTTTATAAGTTATCAAAATTACACTCAACACAAATATAATAAACTATGAATTTTACTAGAAAATCATACAGTTTGATTTTTTCGCATTAAATCTCTATACGGCTTTACTACTTCCCAGTATCTATGTCTTAATCTAACTATATGAGCACCACAACCAACACAAATTTGATATTTTGCACTTGTACCTTTTCCACATTTTAGACATGGTACAACTTTACTTTGCTTTATTCTGAATTTATGCAAACTGCAGTAGTTTGAATCTTTTGTTGGTTTATTTTTACAAGGTTCGTGATCTCCAACTTTGAGAAATTGGCAAATGTTTTCAATTTTCTTAGTGTTTTCCATTTTCTTTTTCTTGTTATAATAAATATTTTTTTATTTTAAAGAAAAAAAATTAATATGATATATATTACAAAAATGAGTACCGAAGACGTTCACTACATTTTACAATTACACCGGGAAGGAGTAATTAATAATGATCAGCTTAGAAAGATGGCAGATGCTCTTAAAGAAGTTCCAAAGGAAACTCCAAAAGAGGTTAAATCTCAAACATTAGAAAATTTACTCAAAAGACGACGTGCTAAAAAACAACGTAAACGAGAAAAGCAAAAATATGATAAATTACAAGAAAATGTTATAAATGAACAAAAGCAGAAATATGCTAAATTACGAGACAATGTTATAAATGAACTGAAAGAGTTTAATGATAGAAAATCTAAAGAAAGTATTCCAGAATTAAAACTGGTTGACAAGCCGAAATGTGGTTATTTCAAAGCATATGAAATATCTGCCAAAAAATATAAAGATCCTCGGAAATTATTACATGATAAAAAATCTATTATTACGAAACAAATATCTGAGGAGTTAAAAATAAATGCATTAAAATTTCAATTAGGTCTCACTGTAGAATTATTTAAAGATGATGGTGCTACAAAAAAATACACTACAGCAGTATTACATAGTGAACAAAATACAATTTTATCTTCTGAAAAAATAGATGAGTTGTATGAAAAATCATCTGCTGACATGCAAGAAAGTTTAGAAAGATTTACAAACACAGCATCAGGATTAGAAGTTGATTACTGTGTCACACTTTATTTAAATTTTGCAAAATATGAACCACTAAAAGGTTCTTCATACATTCCTTTACATGATATAATATCTGACAAAAAAGCAATTATAAATGTTATTAACACAGATGATAGATGCTTGGAAGTAGCATTGGTTTCTGCTTTGTGGCCTAATAAAAACAATCCGACTAGGATGCGTAGTTATAACAAACACATGGGTAAGTTAAACATGAAAGGTATTGACTGTCCAACTCCGATTTCACAAATTCCAAAAGTAGAAAAACAAAATAATATTGCAATCAATGTTTACGGATATACAATATCAGAACGATTTAAAAAAGCAAATATTTTTCCGTATAAAATATCAGAGCAGCCGAAAAGCATGGAGAGAATTTCTTTGATGTTAATTTCTGAAGATGTTGAAGTTGATTCAAACAATGAAGAAGATCCAAACAATGAAGAAGGGATTATAGATGATAATTATAACCCTGATAACCATAATTACGTAGAACCTGAAAAAGAAACAAAATATCATTACTGCTGGATTAAAAATATGAATAGATTACTTTACGATCAAAACAAGCATCATGGTAAAACTTACTTTTGTGATCGTTGTCTTCATGGTTTCTATAAAGAAGAATTACTTAAAAATCACAAAGAAGACTGTGAAGGTATTAATAAAAACTCTTGCAAAATCGAAATGCCAAAAGAAGGCTCAACTATCAAATTTAAAAATCATCACAAGCAAATGCTTGTACCTTACGTAATATATGCTGATTTTGAAAGTATACTTAAACCTCAATCTTCCACATTTGGAAAAAAATCTGAAATTAAAAACGTGCATAAAGCTTGTGGATTTGGGTACCAAGTTGTAAGATATGATGGTAAAGCATCAGCCCCAGTTATTTACAGAGGTGAAGACACTGTTGAAGTATTTTTAAATAATTTGGAATGTGAAAAAAATAGCATAAATAACATATTTGATCATCCTAAACCTTTGATTATGACAAAACAAAACGAAATAGATCATGAAAAAGCAACACACTGCTGGATATGTGAAAAAATAATTGAGAATAGTAAAAATGGTAAAGTAAGAGATCATTGTCATTTTACCGGAGAATATAGAGGTGCAGCACATAAAAACTGCAACCTGAAACTAAAAATAAAACCAGGCAAAACAGTAATTCCTGTTATGTTTCACAACCTTAAAGGATATGACAGTCATCTTATAATGCAACAAATAACCAAATTAACAGGTAATATCACTTGCATCCCAAATAATGCTGAAAAGTACATATCATTTAGTGCTGGACAATTTAGATTTTTAGATAGTATGCAATTTATGCCTAAATCTTTAGAAGATTTAGTCGAAGCAACAGACAAATCTGATTTTAAAATTACCAAAAATCATTTTGGAAAAAAAGCAGATTTAATTTCACGAAAATGCGTTTATCCGTAAGAATACATGGACAGCATGGAAAAATTTAATGAAACAGAATTACCGCCCATAGAAAATTTTTACAGTAGTTTATTAGATGAAAGCATAAGTCCCGAAGATTACGAATTTGCTCAAAAGGTATGGGAAGAATTCAACTGTAAAAACTTAGGAGATTATCATAATTTATACCTAAAAACTGATGTAACCCTACTAGCTGACGTATTTCAAACTTTTAGAAAAACATGTATGAATGCATACAAACTTGACCCTTTACATTATTACACAACACCAGGATTATCTTGGGATGCTTTACTTAAATATTCAAATGTAGAATTAGAACTTTTGACAGACATTGACATGCATTTATTTATAGAAAAAGGTATGCGTGGCGGAATTAGTATGGTGTCAAAAAGACATGCTAAAGCAAACAATCCACACGTAACAAATTATGACATTGACAAAGAAAACAATTTTATAATGGATTTTGATGCTTGTAACCTTTATGGTCATGCAATGAGTCAACCACTTCCGTATTCTGGGTTTGTTTGGAAAAAGAAAAAGAAAAAAGGTTATTTTCCAAAACCAAAACCTGGTAAACCTGGAAAATCGGGTAAAGGACAAATACTTGAAGTCGATTTGGAATATCCAAAAGAACTTCATGATTTACATAATGACTATCCACTCGCACCGGAAAGGTTAAAAGTGAAAAAAGATTTATTATCTAAGTACCAAACTGATTTGTTAGAAAATAACAGCATGATAAGCACAGAACAACTAGTTCCAAACTTAATGGATAAGAAAAAGTATATAGTGCATCATAAAAATTTAGAATTATACTTATCCTTAGGTATGAAACTAAAGAAAATACACAGAGTGTTAGAATTTAACGAAAAACCATGGATGAAATCATATATAGATCTAAACACAAATTTTAGAAAAAGCGCTAAATCAGATTTTGAAAAAGACTTTTACAAACTTGCAAATAACTCTGTATTTGGAAAAACAATGGAAAATCTCCGTAAGCGGACTGATATAAAACTAGTCCGAACTGATGGGTCTGAGAATGAAAAAATAAGAAAAATAATAGCTAAGCCAAACTTTAACCGCCGTATACAATTTTCAGATGAGTTGTCAGCAGTGCACGTAAACAAAACAAAACTAACATTAAACAAACCAATCTATGTTGGAATGTCAGTTTTGGATTTGTCAAAGCATCATATGTACGATTGGTATTATAATACTTTGAAAAAAAGGTACAAAAACAACTGCACTTTATTATATACAGATACTGACAGCTTGCTTGTTGATATAAAAACGGAAGATGCATATAAAGACATGTTTGAAATGAAAAATGAGTATGATTTGAGCGATTATCCTTTATCCAATCCAATGCACGATGATACAAATAAAAAAGTATTAGGTAAAATGAAAGACGAATGTAATGGTGTTGCTATAGCTGAGTACATCGGATTAAGACCTAAGTTATATTCAATTTTAAAATCGGATGAGCAGACTATTAAAAGAGCAAAGGGTGTAAAAAAATATGTAGTTAAAAAACATATAAATTTTGAAAATTACAAAGATGCACTATTCAACAAGAAAAAACAAACTCGTGAAATGAATATGATAAGATCGATAAAGCATGAAATATACGGTATAAAAATAAACAAAGTAGCTTTGTCACCTTTTTATTCGAAAAGGTATATTAGAGATGACGGCATCACGACTGATGCATACGGGTATTATAAAAATTTATAATTTGGCTTGTTTTGTTAAGTGAGTTGGTTTGTGTCAAGTTTACTAAGTAGCAAGTTAAGATGATAAGCTTAACTCTTTTTAAAAAATATAAAACTTTTTGGCTTCCTGAAATTTTTCATATCATTTTTTTGATGCACACGGCTTCTATAAAAACTTATGAATTTGGGTATCAGCAGGAACAATAAGTAATTCTTCTTTGACAAAATCCTCTCTGTGGCGCTGGTGCTTTCAAATAATAAACTCTTATACCTTGCGTCACCATATAACTTTTAATCTTGTGAATATCTACACTCCACATTGGATCAGTTGCTCTGCGTCTTCCACCTTCTTGTTCCCCGGGTTGATATAAATATCTTACACTTGCATTCATACAGATAGGATCATCTTTTAATATTTTTGTTTCAACAGGAGGAGGCTTTTTTGTCTCCGCATTTATGGCTTTAACAACTTCTGGTAATCTCTTTACCCATTCTCTATTACGTTTTTGCGAATCTATTTCCTTAGCATACTGATAGCCAAACAATCTTTCAGCTAGTGTTCTGTTAAATCTTTCCACTAAAGCTTGGTCTCTGTGTATTTCTGTTCTGCCCCGTCTAATATTTACTTTGTGTTTTGCCATCAACTGCGATACTGCACCCATGAATTCTCTGCCTGGATCCACTTGTAATAATTTTGGATATTTTAGATGCCGACTATATATATTTTCAAATGCTTTGGCAACTTCTTTACTATCCTTGGAAGTCAGTGGCTCCGCTTCTTTATATCTACTTGCAATATCAACAACAGTCAACGCATATTTATATGTCTTGCGTCCACGACCAATCCCAAAAGTATCATGCGGCAGAAATAACAAATCAGCTTGATGCACTCCATTTTTAGCAGAAACATCAAACCTGGGTCTAATTATTTTCTTCGGCGCAGGTAAATAAATCTGCCACACAGCTTGTTTCTTTAAAAATTCTAATGCCTTTTTTTTCACTGACACCAGCCTCTTTTGCTAATTTTTTAACTGCTGTGTAACCTCTCCAAAATCCTTTTGGGCTGTAATAAATCTTTTCCATTTTTTTCTACTAAAGAATAAACTTTATATAACTATAAAGAAAAAATGGAAATCACAACTGCACAATTTGATGAACTGCTCGAAGAGCAATATCAAAATAGCACAAAGAAATGGACAGACTTGGAAATAGATAAAATATACAAAATTGCAGATACGAAAATAGTAGATACTGAATATGGTCCATCCATGGTATTGACATTATTAGACAATGGTGAAGTATGGGCGCCTGATCATCTTAAAAATAAATTAGAGAAGAGTGCTAAACCACCATATTATATTCGACCACTTGGATTGAAACCATGTAAAAACAACAAAAAAAATAGGTATCATGCATATGACTTAGTTTTTCAAAGTAAACTTAGTCATTTCAAATCCAAAAAAGTCTAAAGTAATTATAGTTTTAAACTATTTTTTTTATGAACTCAATTTATACGCCACAAATCCAGTTGCAGCCATGCCCACCACAATAAACGTAATTTCTCTATTCTGTTGATCCGGAGATGGTGTATAAAAATCACTCAACTTGGGCTCCGGTTCCAAAAGTAAATGTTTGCCAGTTATGTAATAATACTGTTTCATAGCTTGGTCTACATCATCAAAAGTCTGCTTTGCATAATGCTCCTTTTGCAGTTGCTTATTATTAAAATCTAATCTCTCTGTTCTTTTTTTATTCCACTCCACTTGTGCTGCGTTTAATTGTTCCACTGCTTTGTCATGCCTTTGTCTTTCCTCATCGGAATGACTTCCCATTTTTGAAAAGAAATAATTTGAACCGCTAAACGCCAATGCATTTGTTAATGCGCCACCTATCATCATTGCTACTGCACTTGCCATTTTTTATATATATATATTTTTTAAAATTATTTCATAATATCCGCAGGAATAATACCTTGCTTAATCAACATATCCTTTGTAGCCATTGCTAACATTATATCCACAGACAGCATCCCAAAATCTGTCATATTAAAATCCACTTTAGGTGCTGGTCTTTTTAGTATTTTTCTGCCAATTTCAGAATATCCAACAGTTAGAAGTGTTTCCACTCCAGCGTGATACATCATATTTACAATTTGTTTTCCGTCAATACTTGCTGCCATTTTTTTTATATGATTATTTTTTTAAAATAAATTATTAAAAATCAAACGGGTCTTTTGGTGCAACATGAACAGGTTGCACAGTTACAGGTTGTGTAGCAGATTTCTTGTTATAAATATACAAACCCAACCCGGCAATACCTAATAAAACCAGACACGGTGGAATATAATTTTTGTATACGTTTCTTTTGATTTTTTCTGGTTCTTCTTCACCTATTGTTATTTATGTTATTTGATTTGCAGCATCTTGCATTGCAGCATTTTGATTTGTAACATCTTGAAGCAAACGCTTTGCCTTTTTTGCCGCTGCTCCTTTTTTCCAGCTTCTATTCTTTTTGGATTTTTTACTTTTTGTTGTTCAACAGGTTGTGTAACAACAGGTATAACTTCACTCTCTTGGTTCTCCATTTATATTATCTATAATTTTATTTTTATTAAAATCAATATGTCTAACAGTTGTCAGTATTGCTGTAAATGGTGCTAAGCACATTCCATACCTATAATACAACTCGCAACAAGCACTTGTCAAAGCATGATTAATAAATGGGTCTTCCTCCAAATCTTCTATCAGTTTTGGTGGATTGGTTACATTAAAATATTTTGATACTCCCATTACATACAAGTTAATAAAAGAATTGCCTAAAGTTTTAGTCATGCTTGCCCCAAGCCTTGCTTCATATCTGCAGTAAAGTTTGTTAATTTCATCTGGTGGCATGCCATCTATGTTTGTGAGTTGTATGTCTTTACCCAAATATTGACGACTACCACCGCCAGCCACTATGGCTGATAATCTTTCTTTTTTTGTTTCTTGTTGCTTTGATTCATCTGGTTCCGTCTGTTCCGATATATTTTGTAATAGTTCTTCCGCATTCATTTTTATATTAGTAATCTTATTTTTTATCTTGAAATAAATATAAAATACAAAACAACTAGCTGCGATATTCATGCAACTAGTAATTGTTAGTATTGTTAATAGCATTGTTATTAACATTACTATTTTTTCTATTAACATTATTAATTTGCTGCAAGCATTGCTATTAACATTGCTACTTTGCTATGAGCAATGCTATTAGCAATACTATATTTTTTGATATTTTCATTATATTTTCATGTCAGTATTGCTATTAACATTGCTACTTTGCTGTTAGTATTACTATTAGCAACAAAGCAATGCTGTTAGAAAAAAAGAATTGCTGTTAGAAATTATTCAACCCAATAACCAGTTGGTTGGTCAGTCCTCAATATCAACTTGGAATATTTAGTCTTAGCTAAAGCTTTTCTTATTCTGGTTCTCTCTTCAAGTGTAGGAATAACATCATTTTCTCTCAAACAATTTTCAAAACTATCTCTGTCTTTGGTGTAAAACATACACAACCATTTTGCTTGCTCTCTCAAATCTTTCAATACAGAATTATATCTCTGTGAAATGACCCACACTGATTGTTTAGCGTGACGACCAGAGAATGCCAACTCTGACAACATATCTTTTTTCTTTGTTAATTCTTTTGTGGCTGAGCAATCGTCAATAATGTATAATGTGGGCTGGCCAGCATATTGTTTGAAAAAGAAACGCAACAGTTCTTGTAACATTTCTTTACCGTTGCTCACGGGATTGACAATTATTATTTTTTTATCTTTAGGGTTTTTCACATCTCCTATCCAGGATCTATTTTTATAAGCCTCGTTCCACTCTATGGTTGGACACAATATAATTATATGTTTAAAAACTCCAACATACTCTTGTTCAAGTATGTCAAGAACAAACTCTGTTTTACCACAGCCTGTCTGACCACAAATAATGGCACTGTGTGAATATTTAGGATATTTTTGTTGTAAACTAGTATCGTACTTCTTTGAATCTTCCAACTTCGAAATTGATTTGCGCATCTTGTATTATATATATATAAATATTTAAAGTTTGATCTGCATCTGCTTTTTTATTTATTAGTATCGTTATACCTTCACTGCCGTTTTCTATTCTTCTTCCACTGCCGTGTAATAAATTGTCCTCACATGTTCTAAGGTCAAGCCACAAAGCATATGATTTTGTCAAATAAGTCTCAAGAGAAACACTGGTAAAGTTTAAGTCCCTCGCTACTATTTCTGTCTCTTTGTTTCTTTTTGATGTCAAGGCAAAATATTTGTTAATTTCATCCCAATGTTGATATGCCCTCATGCCCTGATTATGCAACTGATTTGTTACTCCCTCTATTGTCATTTCAACCTTTTCAATCTTCGGGTTGTAATAGGTTTCTGCGCTTGTTCTTTCTGGGTCTTCAAACAGCATTAAAATACCTTTCATGCTCCGTGCTGGTACATTAATGTTGATGTTCCAAAGAGTATCAGATTTGTTTGCTATTATTTTTCTATGTCGCAAGATACGATCATACATAAATGACATCTTACCATTGATTTGCTGTCTTATTTGTCTGGATAATTCAACATCACTAACCTTATCAAATTCCAAGCAGATATTTTTTATTACATAATATGCATCAGCATCACTGCTTTTGATAACTTTGTTATAATCGTTAAACGTTAATTCATATTCTAACCTATCACCAAGCCCCGCTTGATAAAATGGCATATGAATTTCTAACATTTCAAAGTCCAGTGGAATACAAAATCTATTTCCATAAGCTGCTGCTATAGCTTCATCTTTGGTGTCTGAGGAAGCATCTCCCGCGCTAATTCTATGTTTTAGCATGTTTGGTTTACCAATACCTTGGTAAGCTATGTTTTGTCGTTCAGATGGGCTTTTCCATAAATCTACATAACAATGATATATATCACTGTCATCTATTGACATGACTTCATTGCCACTTATTCTTATTGTCATTTTTTTCACAATTGTTCTACCCAGATTTTGAAATAGAGTAGCGTTGGCGTCTGTTCTGCTTTTAAGTTCTATTTCAAAGGCAAGACGAGCAGTACTTGGAACTATCACATCATTAGTACTTAGATTTGGAAATCTCACAAGCAGTTGCTGGTTTTGGTCTATTGTTGATGGATTATTAGTTATTACTACACTTGTGCGAATGTCTTTGGCACCATGAGGCTCTCTTAGTTTTCTATGAGGGCTGAGTTTGTTTCCGTAAGCCGACATTGTTTTTATTTTTTAAATATATTTTTTAAAATTAAATAAAATAAACAATGGCTGAAGGAGGATTTGAAAAATCTGCGTTTGATATGACTGAAGAAGACTTGGATAAAGCACTTGAAGACGAATTTATACAACCTAACCCAGAATTCCAGAGACAAATTGTAAATGAAAATAAGCTTATTGATCAGCTTGAAGGAGAAGATAAAACAGAAGAACAGCTTACACAAAAAAAGTGGTTAGTAGATCAATTTTTTACTGAAGTTAATGCTGAGATCAGCGGAATTGATTATAAAAATGATTTTAGAGTGGCTGAGGACGAAATCGGTAGAACAATGTTATATACAGTTGGGATGGATGATGTTCCACTTACCTATTATAAGGGAAATAATCCAAACGAACCAATCAAGTTTTATAAGCTGGACACTTTAGTTAAAAACATGGTGTTGACTTCGTAAAAAATAATTTAAACATTTATGATTATTTAGTTCCACGTGAAAGAAAGGCTCAGGGTAGGGCAGCATTAGCATCCTTGGCAAAAACAAGAGATACCATCACAAAAGAAGGAGAAAATATACCAATGCAAACTTTTTCAACAACTGAAGATGTACAAAATACAGTAGATGCTGTAAATACAATTGAGAGTGATTTGAGTAATACAATAGATGAAACTCATCCTAAAACTGCTGTTCAACCAGAAAGTCTAACACTGCGAGAGATACGAGGTTTAGATAAGGTATTGCAAAGCTTTCGTGGAGAACTTACTAATAATCTCTCAAAGCTCACTGAGCTTGATAAAGATATAACAAAAGAAAAACAAAAATTAGAACAGGTTAGCACCCCCGGGCAGGAGGATGAGTTTCAACAAGAGCGCATACGTGACAGAATAAAAAACTTAGAAGATGAAAGAAGTTCACGACTTGAAGCGGCAAGTAAAAACAAAGAAGCATTACGCAGTCAAATAAACAGGATAAAAGAAACTATAAATAAGGTGTTAAAAGAAGACACAACATTGGGTGAGAGGATCAAAACCTTGTTTAGGGAGCAAGGTATTACTATTGTTAGTATTTTGACTGCCTTTGGTATGATTATTGGGGTATTAGTTGATGCCATTATTCCTACAACAGGAGGAGGAACTGCACCTGTTCCAACTCCAAAACCTGATCCATCAAGTGTAAAAAATTGGATAAAAAAACAACTACTTAATCTTGGTAAACTTCTTGCCAACCTAGCTGGTAAAGCTGCTGCAGCACTTCCAGGAGTTATGGGTGCAATAGTATCATGGCTTTTATCTGCAACAGGTAATGTTATTAATTGGCTTGGTAACAATCTATGGGCTCTGCTTGTGTTTGTTTCCGGGTTGTTGTATGTGGCAGCCAAAGAGTAGTTTAGTAAATCTCGTAAATAAGTAATGCAGCAAGACCTATTACTATAGTACCAACAATTATAGTTGTTTTGTTATCTTCGTGTTCAATCGCTATTTTTTGTATTTCTGGTGAGTTATGCTCCACAGTTTTATGTATTGATGATTTATCAAAGTCAGAATGTTCCGGCAAAAATTTCTTTGTTGTGGTGCCTTGAAAAGGTTGAATATTTTTTGGTGGCACTGGTTTAACATTTACATCATTATTCAATCCTAATGCTTGTGCATCGGTTGCTATTACAATTTCATTATTGTAGTCTTGTATTGTTCCGATTCTTAATTCCATGTCACTCGGAGACATGTACAATCCACTTCCATAGACAAAATTTACTTTACTTCTTGCATATTTTAGGGTGTTTTCATATCTTGAAATTTGACTGGGCAAGTCGATGGGGCTATTTATTGCGTCCTCTACATTTGCTAAAAATTGTTTTTGTGCGTCAAATGCCGTTCCAGTTCCAAGTATATCAGTTCTTGTTTGTGATTGTGAACCAAGAATTGCCCAGCAGTATGTTCTTATGCTGTCATTGATTCTTTCTACTCCTGCTCTTGTAAATCCAGATGAATCATCTAGTATAAAAATAGACCAACTATTGTCAGCCTCAAATCCTTGTGCAATGTAATCAATATGATATGTTTTATCACTCTCATAGACTGTAAAACTCATCGTTTTGTTGTCGTATACAGTATTTACCAAAGGATGATAACCAATATGTGTCCAGTAATTGTAAATTGTTCCTAGACCATTATTATAGCTTTGTTTCTGTCTCCAGTCTGAATATAAATCAACGTTAAACTCCTTGCATATTCTCTCGTATGCGTTTCGGTTATATGTGTTATTAAACGCATTCCAATTTGAGTCTTGTGGCATTGCTACACTCATTTCAAATAATATTCTTCTGACTTGGTAATAGACATGAAATCGAAATAACGAACCAACCAAAGTATCAGCTTTTAGATGATTGTTAAAATCAATACCACATCCAGTTGTCGCACACCAAATAGCAAAGTTTAACTGATTCTGCCAAAATAACATCCAATCTGTTCCCCAGCGTTGGACTATAGCATCTGATTTCACGTACGGGAGTTTGTATTTTTCAAAGACATTGGGGAATGATGCTTTAAAGCCTTTACCGTCTGATGTTATAACTATGTTTTGATTTATTATATCTATCACTTTCTTGCTAAAAGTATTTAAATATTGAGCATCCGGGTTATATTTGAATTCTTTAGAAATCATTTTTATTTGTGTTTTTATATATATATATTAAAAAAAAATGTTTCATACAATTTCAAAC